>JAJKFI010000015.1:21082855-21143914 GCA_029204185.1 Lerista edwardsae | reverse complement strand
TGTATCTGGTAACCCTACTAATAGTTTATTAAAAGGTGTGACAAGTCTTTGGAACCACAGATGAGATAACTGCAGGTGATACAAAAAAGGAACAACATGACAAAATAAAAAGGTTGGGGGTGGAGATTTAATGGCAAAGCAAGCTGAGAATAAACAAATCCTAACAGAAATAAACTAGATACAGTTCCTATCTTAGTCTACTTATCCTGTCCAGATTTCCAATCTGGTATCACCAAGGAAATGGACACAACTCCAAGAAGGCCCAAAATAGATGCAAAAATACAAGTGTATTATAAAACTGCTCTGTTTCAAAGAGGGTTTTTTTTTTCTTTGCTCTGCTTTGTAGTAGAGTTTTTCAGTATACCTTTGTGTTAGGACTCTTCTTGTGTCAAATTTCAGGTGAGTGCTACTGATTAGAAACAGGAGGATGCCTCATTAGGGGGAAGATAAAATCCCCAGCGGAAAGGTCCTGGGCATTTTCTCTTTTGAATTACAGGGTGGGGGTGTATCTAGGACTGTGAGAGAGGGTGGGGATGAGAACTTTTATTTGGGTCTTTGACTAGTCAAAGGTGTAATTAGTACTGGCAAGGGTTTTTATAGTATTTTAGGTTTGTTTTTTATCAGCTGTTTAATAAAGTTCTATTATTGTAGGAAGCTTATATGAGTTGAAGCCTTCTGCAAGAGTGTGTGTGTGTGCTGAGCGTATTAAGGTTCATGAGCACACCTCTTTCTGTACTTTATTTTATGGAATTTTAATAAAATTGATTCAAGTATTTTTCCCTGTCTTGGGTTCCTGTCTTGGGATTGGTGGAATGGCCATCTGCTTGTTTTACCAAACTTATCATAAGGAGGTGGTTTGGCCCAGGAAGCCTCTCTGATATTCCTGGGCTGGTGGCAGGGAAGCTACCATCGGAAGACTCCCCCCACCCTGCAGGGCTGTATTAACCAATGCTGGGCCCCAAGGCTGTCAGATATTTTGGGCCCCCTTCAAAACTCTTCAGGAAAGTTTCTGCCACACTGAATGGCAGCCCCTGGTGGAGCGGCAAGCAAGCAAAGTTTATAAAAAGGGCCTCTGCAGCTTACAAATAAGGCCTCTAACCTTAGGCAATCCAGCCACAGACAGGCTTCTAACAAACACACACAGACTTGCATGGAAGTTCCCTACCCCCACTCCTAAAACAACAGAAATACAAGCAGAAATCGGAAGGGGGGGAATAGAACCTAGAAAAGCCAGGTACTTCTAAATTGTTCCCAAAAAAGGGAAAAACTCACAAATGGCCCCAGGCTGGCATGGAATCCCAGCATTCAGCCTCCATGTGCAGCCCAGCTCACGCCCTGGAGGTGGGGCTTGCCCCATGTGGGAGAGCTCTGAAAGCCTTGCCTTTGCAAGGCCAGGCTTGCTGTATTCTCTCGCCAGTTGAACAGGGGGTGGCCCTGGCCATGCAGTTAGATAGGAACGAAGTGAGACCAGAGGGGGCGGGCTTAGTGGCCATGTTTGTATACTCAAAATGCTGATTCCAAGCATTTCAGTGTTTAGCACTGAATACTCCTGAAGTAAAAACTTACGAAAATAAAAACATGTGATCGAGTAGAAACATTATTGGTAACCTTATTATGATTTAATATGCAATTCCAAGGTTTAATTCAGCATAATTATATTACTGAACACACCGGACGAAATGCCGCTTGCTGTCTATTTAAACTCAGATTGCACTGTTTTCACAGACTTTATTTAAATCTACACAAGCAAAAGGTTGTGTGTGGATTGAGTTCCTTTTATTTCTTCATATCTACTTCAGTTTGTTTAGGGCTGCATTCTTTATGAGGTAATATTTTTCAGTAGCAACGAATCACAATGATTTTAAGTATAGTACCTGTGCAAAGTAATCCCATTTTTCTGACAGCGATTCGCACACCCGTATGCAGAACACGTAGGCATGATTAACAAGGTTGACATTAACTTTTACACACGGGCAGGGAGATTTTTATTTGAGAATCCACGGCAATCCTCCTTCGCGGCAATGATCTGAGTCAGCCATATTTGTATACCCATGGTTAGACCCATGAAGTTGTGTCGGCCATATTGGTTGACCAGACCGGAAGTTTCAAGAATATGACAACATTTCATCTCCATGTTTATTATAACTCCATGCAGTTGAAGGGTTGGTGGGCTGGATGGGAGTCCCCAGGGGCCGAATCTGGAAACCCGTGCATTAGGCTGACACCCAGAAATGCCTTCTTGATGGTCCCTAGTCCCTGTGGGGCCCCTAGGCTTCAGCCTACCCAGCCTAATGGATAATACGGCCCTGCTCCCCTCTTCCACTTGGCCATGTCAAGGGGAAAGGTTTACAATTTAACCACGTAGTTGTATCAGTTCTGGCTACATGGATCATCAGGAAAATGAATCCCCATCTCCTAACTAATCTCCTGGCCAGAGTTGTCTCCTGTAGGCTCCTCAGCCCTTCTTGCTTATCCCATTGGCATCAAAAGGGATGGGAACAACATGTCTTTGTGTGAGTGACTTCAGGGAGACATGTAGGCTGCTGCTAGTGGGAATTGCTAGAGGGAAGGTACAGAAAAGAAACAGAGGGATCCTTTGGCTGACAACTCTGATTTGCCTGCCCTTGATTTGCCTCACAGCTCTTCACCCTCCTAAGCCAAGGTGCTTAGCATGGTATTTGAGGCTCACATGGATGCCCTTCTCAAACTCCTGGCCCTATGTAACCCAAGCTGTGCCGCCCAAGGTGAGATCCCAGTGGGTGTGGGAATCGTACCATATGGAGGCAAGTTGGCGACATCTCTGGGGACATGCTTGGGGTAGTAGTTCTGCCTTCTTCGGTCCCACATTCCCCTGCTCTTCAGCTTAATTCTATCTCTTCCTTCTTTCTTCCAAGTCTCTGAATTGTCCAGTCCCCTTTTCTCCAGCAACCTTCTTTGCCTCCGGCTAGCTTGACCCTCTGCTTCTTCCCTGGCTATACCTCAGCCCTGCTACCAGCCCTGCTTTTGCTTCTTTCGCCTTTCCTCCAGTGGTGTCATTCAAATGATTTAGGAACAGGAACTCACTTTTGATTGGCACTTGTCGGGAACCCGGAACCAGCCACGGAGCCCGTTAGGATCCGGAACGCCCGTTCTGGTCCATTCCCCCTGAATGACATAACATCACTGCTTTCCTCCTTCACTTCCATCCATGTCCTTTGGCCTCATCCTCACTCTGCATTCCCTCTCGCCTCAATGCCTTGCCCTCTCTCCAGCCATCCTCCAACCTGCAAAACCTTGGTTGCCCGTATTGCCAGCTGAATCTCGTGAGGCTTTTCCACCTCAACAGCACAGCCAAAGGGAAGTCCTAGAAGCCCACTGGCAGCTCCATGCGGCCAATCTCCATGTCACATTCCCCCCCCAAAAAACTGCCTTTCTACTTCACATCTGTAGTGTGAAGAAATGTACTATTTCTGATGACTAAATGTGAAAAAGGTATTAGTACTAGTAGAAGCATTAAGATATGGGAATGTTCTCACAATTTATTTCTTTACCCTGTTCTGTCTCGCACTTTCCCCTCCCAGAAGGGAGGTGCGCAATATGGCTTACAGCCAGAATCAATACACTGTGAACAAGCTAAAATCAAATAAAAACAATGACAGTGCTCGAATCAGCAATAATTCAGTACGTTTGAAAATGGGTCCCTACACAATTGTGATGTTCCAGTTTCTTAAATGCAGTAACCTCATTTCTACATAATGCAAATAGCTTGCTAATTATGCAAATGAAACTCATTCAATGCTGCATCGTTTGTCAGTTGCTTTGTACTGCTTCTGAGATATGACCAAGCTCTATTATTTTGCATTACTGGAAATAAGAACATAAGAAGAGCCCTGCTGGATCAGGCCAAAGGCCCATCTAGTCCAGCTTCCTGTATCTCACAGCGGCCCACCAGGTGCCCCAGGGAGGCATGAGACAACAAGATGCTTGCATCCTGTTGCCACTCCCTTGCACCCGGTACCAGTAGCCCATCACCTTTGTAAGGAGGTTGCACAATCCATCATTGCCTATAGCCCACGATGGACCTTTCCTCCAGAAATCCATCCAATCCCCTCTTAAAGGCATCAAGATCAGATGCCATCACCACCTCCTGTGGCAAAGAGTTCCACAGATTAACTACCCACTGGGTAAAAAAGTACTTCCTTTTATCTGTTTTAACTCTCCCAACCCTCAGTTTTAGCGGATGCCCCCTGGTTCTAGTGTTTTGAGAGAGAGAAAAGAACATCCCTTTATCGACTCTATCCCTTCCATGCATAATTTTGTATGTCTCAATCATGTCTCCCCTCAGGCGCCTTTTTTCTAGACTAAAGAGCCCCAAACGCTGCAGTCTTTCTTCATAAGGGAGGTGCCCCAGCCCCGTAATCATTTTTGTCGCTCTCTTCTGCACCTTTTCCAGCTCCACTATGTCCTTTTTGAGATGCGGCGACCAGAACTGGACACAATATTCCAGGTGTGGCCTTACCATCGATTTGTACAATGGCATGATAATATTGGCTGTTTTATTCTCAACCCCTTTTTTAATTACCCCAAGCATGGAATTGGCCTTCTTAATTGCTGCCGCACACTGGGTCGACACCTTCATTGAATTGTCCACCAGCACCCCAAGATCTCTCTCCTGAGCTGTCACAGACAGCTCAGAACCCATTAGCCTATAGGTGAAGTTTTGGGTTTTTACCCCAATGTGCATCACTTTACATTTGTCTATGTTGAAACGCATCTGCCATTTGGCTGCCCATTCCCCCAACTTGGAGAGATCCTTCTGGAGCTCTTCACAATCCCTTCTGGTTTTCATAATGGTTTTCAAATCCAGTGGCAGTCTTTGTACTGAACCCTTAAAAATACCTATTTCACAGAAACAAAGTGAATGTGGAGCACAAAGCATTCAAATGCGAGTCTTTCATTTTAGCATTTAAATTCGTTGTTTAAGGCCTATGATATCTACCATAGTGTAGTATAAACCAATGGCCAAACTATACATTACTTAGAATGCATTGTTAACAGATGTGCTGAAGACCAGAAATGTATCTTCCTTATCAATGAACAAAAGAAAGAAAAGGCAGTTGTGGGTAGGTTGGCCCTGGACTTTCCAGCACTAAGAAACATGCCAAATGCTGTGTCCATACTAGCATCTGCTCCTCATGCTCCTTTGATGCTATAGAGAAAAATGGTTGGTGGGGAAAAGGTTAATCCAGAGGTTCCCAAACTTTGCATAGGAGGTGGGACCTCCCAAAGTAGATTTCACAACAAGAACTGGATGCGGGTTGTGATCGCTGCAGGGGGCCCATTCTGGGGCATGGGAGGCTGGCAGAGGGGACTGTGGTCTCCCTGCACCCTCTGACAGGCAATAGCAACCCCTAGATAGGTCACAAAAACTCTTCTTTCCGTGATGCCAGCGTGATCCCAGAAGTGCCACCACCACCACCACCCTTAAGGGGAAGCAACCGTTTTCAACTGATTGAGGTGCTGCGACAACCCAGTTTGGGAACTGCTGGGTGAACTACACCTTCCCACTGCTTTTCCATTCCAAAAGACCCCCATGCTACTCCATGCTACTTTGGAGCAAAGAAACTGGCCATTGGGGTTTGCTTACACTTTTGCGTGTAACTGGTAATCGAATCAACAGCTAAATAAAAATGACAACCATTATGTTCTGAAAGAAGTGGGAGTCTGGGAAACCAACCTTCAACTCTCACACAAAAACTGTAATATCCTTCATCATCTGTCCTTTCTTTCCTTAAACCCATATGAACGTCCCTCACTGTATTACTCAGTATAGATTTAGTACTTTTTTCATCAATCTCAGTGTCAACGCGTGTTTTTATCTCATTCTCAGATATTGCTCTGTTATTGCGATTTGCTTTGCAATGAGGGCACCCTACTATTGGGAAGTTTGGATCTAATGTTTGCATTCTGTTTGGGAAAACTAGGAAGGTATTTGCCACTAAGTTACACTGGCGAGGACACCAGAGAGTTTTGTTTGTTTGTTTGGCAGTATTAAAACATAAGAACATAAAAAGAGCCCTGCTGGATCAGGCCAAAGGCCCATCTAGTCCAGCTTCCTGCATCTCACAGTGGCCCACCAGATGCACACAAGACAACAAACAAGATGCCTGCATCCTGCTGCCACTCCCTTGCACCTGGGCATTCTGAAGAAGCCTACTTCTAACATAAGGAGGTTGCACAACCCATCATGGCCTATAGCCAACAATGGACTTTTCCTCCAGAAATCTGTCCAATCTCCTTTTAAAGGCACCTAGGCCAGGTGCCATCAGCAGCCCTTGTATCAAGGAGGTCCACAGATTACTTACCCGCTGGGTAAAAAAGTATTTCGCTTTATCCATTCTAACTCTCCCAACACTCAATTTTAGAGGATGTCCCCTGGTTCTGGTGTTGTAGAGAGGGAAAAGAACCTCCCTCTATTTATCCCATGCACAATTTTGTATGTCTCAATCATATCCCCCTCAGGCACGGTTTTTATAGACTGAAGAGCCCCAAACGCTGCAGTCTTTTTTCATAAGGGAGGTGCCCTGGCCCAATAATAATTTTCACTGCTCTCTTCTAGACCTTTTCGTTCCACTATGTCCTTTTTGAGATGCGGCAACCAGAACTGGACACAGTAGTCCAGATGTGGCCTTACCATCTATTTGTACAATGGCATAATAGCATTGGCCATTTTATTCTCAGCCCCTTTTTTTAATTACCCCAAGCATGGAATTGGGGCCTTCTTCACCACCGCCACACACTGGGTTGACACCTTCATCGAGTTGTCCACCAGCACCCCAAAATCTCTCTCCTGAGCTGCCACAGACAGCTCAGAACCCATTAGCCTATAGGTGAAGTTTTGGGTTTTTGCCCCAATGTGCATCACTTTACATTTGTCTATGTTGAAACGCATCTGCCATTTGGCTGCCCATTCCCCCCGTTTGGAGAGATCCTTCTGGAGTTCTTCACAAATTCCTTCTGGTTTTCACCACCCAGAAAAGTTTCGTGTCATCCACAAACTTGGCTACCTTGCTGCTTATGCCTGTCTCCAGATCATTTATGAACAAGTTGAAAAGCACCAGCCCCAAGACAGATCCTTGTTGAGACACTCTGCTTTTGATCACTCTCCATTGTGAAAATTGACTATTGACCCCTCACTCTCTGTTTCCTGGTCCTCAACCAATTCTTAATCCATAAGAGGACCTGCCCTCTTATTCCCTGACTGTGTTCTTAGCAGCCTTTGGTGGGGGACTGTGTCAAACGCCTTCTGAAAATCCAGATATATATCAACTGGTTCTCCCACATCCACGTGCCTGTTGAGCATTTCAAAGAATTCTAAAAGTTTTGTGAGGCAAGACTTACTCTTACAGAAGCCATGCTGACTTTTCTTCAGCAATACTTGTTCCTCGACATGTTTTAGGATTTTATCTTTGATGAGGCTTTCTACCATCTTACCCAGAACAGACATTAGGCTGACTGGCCTGTAGTTTCCTGGGTTCCCTCTCCTTCCTTTTTAAAAGATTTGTGTGGCATTTGTGCCGGCCTAACTCCAGGTTAGGATTGTGCTCAGAATGGCCTACCAGCTACCTCAAGGAGCACACAAGACAACAAGGATACCTGCATCCTTATGCCATTCCTTGTACCACTCCTGTGCCACTCCCATTCTGAGGTAGCCTACTGCTAAAACCAGGAAGGTTGCACAAACCCATCAGAGCTTGTAACCTATGATGGACTTTGCTTCTAGAAAACTGTCCAGACCCCTTTTAAAGGCATGGATTTTCAATCCACGAGCAGGATATTGTGCATGCCGAATTCTGAGATGAGTGGAGAAGTGATAACTCAGTGGGAGAGCACATGCCTTGCATGTTGTTACAAAACATCTCAGGAAACTGGGCTGAGAAAGCCTTGCTTGAGAATCTGAAAAAGCACCTTTTGTCAGAATGGAGACTCCTGGGCGAGACAGCCCATTGATCTGTCTCAGCACATGGCAGCCCCCATATTTTCACACACACACTCACTTTGTTCTCAACTCTCAGTATCATGAGGAGTCATCGACAAGACCAAAACTGCTCTATTCCCTTAGTGCTCATTTCTTGCCATCAGTTCTTACCCTGTTGCCAAAATAAGCACAACTGCCTGGCCATCTATTATTTTCCCATTTTTCACTTTCTTGGGTTTTTTCTTTTTTTTTTGCCAAGCCAGAGCCACCAGCATTTAAAGAAAAAGAATACAAATAAATCACACTCCACCACTTGGCGTGCTTTTCATCAAAGGATTTGCTGGTCTGCTTCAGCATGGGATACATCGTTAACAACCTCTCACCTTCATAAAAGGCGTTACCTTTTTAATCATTGCCTGGCTTAATGTCAATATAATGTGTTCTGTCTGTAGATCCAAGGTTCACCTTCTTTTTTGATACAAGTTGTATTTTGGCTTAAATGTATTGCTTGCCTAGAAAGCATTTAGAGAAATCTGCAGGAGAGTATTTGTCAAAGAAGAAACTGCCTATTGGAGATTAGAGTCTAATGAAATTTGTCTTTGTTGAGCTTGGGCCTGTTTCTTCTTCAGTTTTTGTACAAAGTCAGGCTTATTAAAATTCACGGTGAGCCCCACACAAAAGCCATATCTTTGGATCTAAAGGGATGCTTATTAATGCAGAATGTTTGATTCAAAATTGTAACGAGCATGACCGTTTCAGAAGAATTTCCTTTTTTATTTGGAGGAAAAAAGAACAACGTGCTGATCATTGTCTTTCCCAGTTCTATAAGCAGGAGCCCAAAGCAAGCAGATGCTGGAAATCAGAGGCAAGGCTAAAAGCGGCTCTGGTGGGGGAGGAACACCAAAATGAAGAGTTTGCTGCAGTCATTACAATCATCAGTCACTGACCTGCACTGACCAGTAGAAGCTGCAATTTTTATGCTTAGGAAACTTCAGCCTATTTGGACCTGTCCTGGGAGGACAGTCCTAACAACATGGTTTGGCTTGCCATTGGGCAGGGGGCTGAAAAAGGGATGCTTGCATATAGGCCCAAGCAGCGCACATATGGGAATTTTGCCCCAAGGGGGAACTCGGAAAGGGGGATGCTCAGACAAGTCCCATGCCTAGCCATCACATCATCTTGGTGGTTAGGGATACCACTATTCACTGATCTATTACCATTAGTAGAGATCTGAAGTGTGGCAACTGTAGTCAGTGGGTACCCGGAGATTGAGGCTGAAAGCACAATCCTAACGTGGAGTTAGGCCAGCAAAGTTTAGCCAGCATAAGGGACACCATAAAGTATGTTTGGACCACTCTCAGAGTCAGGGAGGCCAGCACACAGATATGCGCCATTCTCCCTGATTCCAAATGTGGTCCAAACGCGCTTTACGGTGTCCCTTGTACCATCCAAACTTTGCTGGCCTAACTGTGCCAGCATAACTCCAGGTTAGGACTGCACCCTAAGTAAACCAAGCTGGAAAAAGTAATGGGGAAGTGTTCCTAAAGGCAGTGGGAATACAATGGGTGGGTGGGATGTAGAGCTAAGAGAACTAAACCCACATTCTTACTAAGTTGTTTCATGACAGACCAACCTGAACAGCTCTAGAATTGGTTTGAGTGCAGGTCTATTACTGAGAATAGTGCTCCTGCTACCAGAGGGTTTGCAACTTCAAGAGCAACTCTATCTTTACTTAGGGAGTAAGACGCAGGGTTGGTCAGAGCCAGTGACTATCAGGCTGGAAAGCTGGAGAGGAGAGTGAAATGAATGCATTTAGTTCTGTGCAAATTCCAGAGTTAATTGGCAACATCTGGAATGGATTTCTCCTCCACACTGGAGGCCTCGGGGAAATAGATAGAATGGGTTGCATGATCCATTCCAAACGCTGCAATCAATTCCACCATTTAGGCAGAGTGGAGGAACTTCATTTCTGCTCTTTCCCACTCACTCCTATCCTGAATTTGCCACCATACCAAGGCTAGGGCCAGGACCAAGGGAATTGAATGTGTATCATGGAGGACTGATATGGCTTTTAGGGAGGAGAGGTTTCATCTAGTTGGAACTTAGACGTTTCAGAGGTGACCAATGCAAGGACTCCTCATTTCTAAACTGAAAAAAAAAGCTTTTACAAAAGTCATTTCAAAAATGCAAATGTACACATTCCTTGCCTATTGCTGTGAAGCAGGGGTCTTTCAACGCTGGCCCGAGGGCCAAATCAGTCCTCCAGAACATTCTTATCTGACCCTTGGCAGGTGGCGGGGCTGGCCCACATCAACCTGCTGAGGGGAGATAAGTACAGTGCAATCTCATTATCCTCTGGGGTTCTGATCCAGAGCCCCCTACAGATACTAGGGTCACCATTTAAATGCCTTTATATAAGATGTGGCCATCATGCTGTAAAGGTATGCAAGTAACTTAGGGTCTAATACAAAAATATTGTACCTTTCGGTGCTTTATTGACATGAAGATCTGCATGGATCCTCCATCTTTTTTGACACTGTGGTTGCTGTACATGTGCCTCCCTTCAGTCACTGCACCAGAACTGAGCATCCCAGTTCTGCTGCAGGCAAAAGAGTTCTGCATGGTTGAGACAAACAAGGACCCTCCGAGTCCCAAATGGCAACAAAAAGCTGTAGTCTGTAGATGTTCTGAACAGCATGTTCAAGATCAGTTGGGAGCAGGAACTCTTTAAGCAAGCTTAAATGCAATGGCCACAAGAAGATCTTGCATGCAATGGCCACAAGAAGATCTACCCCATGCATGGAAAACACAGGTAACTCCTGCACAGATAAACTGAAGAGCAATACAAGATATCCTCCTTTTCCAGTAGATGGTGCTCTTTGTATTAGGTATGTGCACTAACTAGTAACACAAGAGACATAGCTTACCTATGGAAAGGATATAGGCCTTGGAGGACAGGAGGTTTTTCCCAAGGATAGATTATAGTTCAATGTTGTTTGCTCTAACAACTTACTAGAGATCAGAAAGGAAAGTGTTGTCAAGAAGGTTGAAATGAATTTAAACTGTGTATCTTGAATGTGGGATTTTTAACATTTCATATTATTGCATGTGATGTGCATAATAACATTCTGTTTACATTTCTGCTATAGAAATAGTACTCTGATAGCAAAAATAAAAAGTAATCTTACTTCTGAGCATTTTGTATTAGTAGAGCAGGATAGGACTCCATTGCTTGCTGCTTTGGTTCTGAAGTTTCCTGACCATGACCCAGCTTTGCTTCTGTCATAGGATTGGTTGATTTCTCCCAAGACAAGAGACTCCTTTCAAAAATGATTTAGGGCACAATCCTAACCAACTTTCCAGCACTGACCTAGCTGTGCCAATGGGGCATGTGTGGCATCCTGCAGTTGGCGGGACAGGCATGGAGGCCCCCTCAAGGTAAGGGAATGTTTGTTCCCTATTTAGCATTAACAAAATCCTCGCAAACAATTTAAATGCACTTTCTCAAGGTACTACATGTCCTGCAAAAAATCACAGTTTCCCAGCGGCATTCCTATAGGGGGGCAAAACGCTATGTTTTGCAGGAGCCTGAGCTCCTGTGTAATGCAGCCCCTCCCCCTTGCCTCCAGAACCATTTGTGGCTTGGAGGCTTTGTTCTCTGAGCCACTTACTCTCCCGCCCCCCCCCCCCGCTGCCTTTTGTAGGAAGCACATTCCCACTGCTGAAATGGCAATTTGGTTTAGCTGAGAAGATACAGCTTGCTAGTAGATAATGCCTGTATCGTCATTACTGGCCAATGGGAACTTTTTTTCCAGGGGAAATAGCAGCTGCCGGCATGTAGAAATAAAATGTACTCAAAGACAGATACTCAAATGTAGTATTATTTGTATATGTAGTATACAACCATGCATTACTGGAGGTGAACTTCATATAAGAAGCCGAGTTTATCAGTTCACATTAATTTTTGTGCACTAGATGAGGTTTGGCTCCAACTATACCACAAAGTGGTGGAGTTTGGTGTGCCATCTGTTTATTATAGGACAGCAACATTAGCTGTTAAGCATAGATTTAATCAATTTGCTTTTAAGCACTCCTTTTTTATTTTTGAATCAGTGATTCCCTAAGAAATGTCTCTTTCAAAATAATTGGCTTATTTGCCTCCAAAAATATGCTTATGGCCCCATCCCACTGGGCAATTTCAATGGTGAATCTCGCAATCCACTGGGTACTATCACTGCCACCAGTACTGAGAGTTCATAGGTTACAGTATCTGGGTGGGCCCTCTGATGGACATGAGCCCTTGGCCAATGCCCAAAGTGGTTGACCCCAAATGCCACCCTAGAGTGACAGAGGAAACCCACAGAACAATAATGAAATGGGGAAATCCATTCATTCTTCCACAGACTCTTCTGTTCCTATGTGGGTATGGCGTACAAAGTTATGTTGGCCACACCACTTTTGGTACCGAAGTGATGCAGCATTCTAGTTGTTCTTTGTGTATTGAATTCAAAGACATTTCGCTCATCTTTTTCTGAGTAGTTTTTGCTACAGGTTTGCTGATAATTAAATACCCCATCACAACAATTTAGTTGATGATTTACAGTGGAACAATAATGCTCTTTTTTAAAGTCATATCTGTTTAGAGCACAAATAATACTTCCAACATTGAACTGAGAATTAGATGAAAATTAATGGCACATATGTTATGGTTATATTTTGATTTATTTACACATTCCAAAGGAATACGCTCCAGAAATGAGTCTGTGGCATGCCAACCAGCAAGAGCCAGACCTGATAGAAGCAGAGCAGTATTTTTTGAGTCCTTGCTTTGCTATTTGGCAGAAGGTCATTGCACTTAGTGCTTCCCGCTGTTGTAAATTTGGTGCAGCATAAAGGAAAATAATTGCTTTATGGAGAACACTCATAAACCTAAGCTTTAACCTCTTTTTCCATTCTAGGATCTTAATTGTTGCAGAAAAAAATTCCTAGTGATACTCCAGAATGAAAACCATTTTTAAAATTACAGATGGACCAAATCTAAACAACACAGTCTTTTATTTTGAGTAGTGAGCCTGAGTTTCAACCGCTGTACCATTGTCATTCTCAAATATTTGATACTACTATGCTGGTTTCATGTCTTCTCACTAGTTATGACGAGGCTGGTGCTCCTTGAGAACATCAAATTCTTCCTCCATTCTTAGATGGAAGCAATTATCCTAGGCCTAAAAAAGGAACAGGCAGTCATTGATGTTGACAACCACCAACACCCCAACAGAGGAAACGTGTCACTGATGCAGGGAGAGAAGGGAGAGGGGCCTGTGGTCCTTCATGGCACAATCCCATGCACATCCACAGAGGTTCCATTGAATTCATTGGGACTTACTCTCAGGAAAATGTGGTTGGTTTGCAGCCTTTTAGGGCCCAATCCTATCCAACTTGTGCTCATGCAGCTGCAGTGTAGTCACGAGGTAAGTGAACAAATGTTCCCTTAACTTGAGGAGACCTTCATGACTTCCCCACCATCACAGAATGCAGCGCCACTGGGACAGCTACACCAGGGCAGGAAAATTGGATACAATTTGGCCAGTCTTTAAAAACATTTCCATTGCTATTGTTTGTATTCTCTTCTGCTGCTGAATTTAATGGTTATTTTTTAATTTTATGAAGGGCCCTTAAATTTTGGAGTTGTTTTTTTTTTTTTTACCCGGCTTCTTGGGGCAAGAATAATTTTTTTCTTCTTCACCAAGGAAAGTGACGATATCGTGAAAAATATGGTTTCAATTTCTCCAAACATTTGCACTGCATTCTTGAGTTGAACCTGCATTGATTGGCCATAATATCCCAGTGGAATTCAGAGTCCACAGAGAAGAGCAGATTGCGAAGCCAGCTCCTTGACTGAAGTTAACATTGTACAAAATTTTTCTATTGCCTGAAATAATAAATAACCTAATTTGTTTACAGAATAATTGCAGTATCAGTGGACTATTGCAACACGGAATGATGGCCTGCTGTATGTCTAGCCATGGAACAGCCAGCTTAAATATTTCACATCAGGCCTTGCTTGCTCTGGGGATGAGGGATGGATCGGTCTCTGCCAAGCTGCAGTGCAGACCCTTCTCAGGCATTTGGGCTGGAATTTGATTACATCTCTCTAATGATGTTCGATTAATTCCTCTCACATTTTTCTATTACTTCCAAGTTCATGACTAGCCTTTTCTGATAAAGCACAAATCCATTAGCAGGTAAGTGGAATAACAGCAATTTGCTAAGGGAGAGAGATAAGTCTGGAAAAATGGAATGATTTTCTTTCTGTATTAGATTAACTGAGCTGTTTGAAAGATGCCCTCCCTGGAATGAATTACTGAGTAATCTGTCTTTGGCACAACTAGTTTAACTATACGCTCTTAGTGTACAACTGTCAAATCCCCATAATGTGCACCCAGTGATATAAATACAATCCAAATACTGCCCTTAGAGCTCAAACCGAGCACTCACAATAAATCATGCCGTGCTTATGCAAATATGACTGTGATCTGTTGACTTGTTCAGTGTGAATGCTTCATATTGGACCTGAGTCTTTCGGTTTATTCATAATTTCTGCATTTTTACAAGTGAAGATGTATAGTGATAGAGAGACAAAAATGAGAACATGACTGGCAAGTATAGGGGCACCCCACTAGAGGTTATGAGGGAGACTGACAGCCCAATCCTAACCTGCACAGCACAGCCAGGCTGCATGGCCTGTGCTGTATCCAGCTGGAGATCTCCTTATCCCATGTTGAGCCACAATCTGCCTAAGGGGCTTCTCAGATCTGAACCAGTTATTTTAGCTGGTGCAAATCTGGGAAGCCCAATGTAATAACTGGAGAGTGGATTCTGCCAATCCTGTTCCCTACCAAGGTCTGATGTGTCCCCGTTCTGCCCCCATCCCAAAATGCCCTTAGACTACCTGCCTCCCCACCCATGCCCCTGTGCTCTCAGCATGAGCCTACCTGCTTCATCCAGCACGTCTCCCGACTGCAGTTCTGGTGGGCCTGCACAGGCCTTTGTGCCGGCACTGCCAGCTCACAGTTAGCCACAAACATGACACTAAGGCACATTTGTGACACTCTGCACCAGCACATGGTTGGCTGTTCTGGGATTGCACTGTGAAGGAGGAAAAGACCTCCCCCAATTGCCTTGTTCTGCAAGTGCGGTTGGGATTTTTTTTTTCCATTAAGATCTATTAGAGTTAGCAACATGTTTACTTTTTATGAAAGAAAGCTAAAAAGTCTACAGATTTCCTATGTAGAACCATGTTTTATTCCAATAAATCAGTGTGGAAGAAGGCTAGTTAGAAGAGGTTCGTTAACACGTCAACATGTTCCCTCTTGTTGTTTTTCACCATACAGTCAAACTCCCCAAATTGCTTTTTCTAGCAATAAAGATAAAGATCCATATCTGCCCTTTGTGGGTGAAAAAATCATTTGGAAAAGGTGATTGTGAGCTGGGAAAAGCACCAGCCTGTCTCAGTGCATTCTACTTCACCTCAGATGCAGCCAGTTGTAAGCTACTTAAGGGGGAAGAGACACAGAATACGTAGTTTGAGCCTTAGGCTGGCAGATTTTTCACCAGACATTGCCATGTTCTGGACAGAATTTCATATATATCTTGAATTCCAGAAAAGCCAACCAGTGTAATTGCTTGGTTCTGCTTTTCTTCATCCCAGACCTTCCAAAGCTATGCACGCTCTCTCGCTCTCACTCTCTCACACACACACAAAAAGAGAGGGGGGTACAAAATGTAAAGTTTTATCCTTAGATTTGGGTGGAGTATGTGCACGTGGTAAATTAACATTCCAGTGACCCATCAGAACAGAGTCCAGTGATGTCTGCTTGCCTCACAGTCCACTGCACAGCAACAGCTTTGTGTGCAGAGCCAGGGCTACTGAGCCCGTGGAATAAGCCAAGCAAATAAACTCTCATTCAGAAAATCCTCCCAGTCACCTCAGCTTTGGCCAGCATGCACCCCCCCCCATAGCCTTTGAAAACAATTGCTAAAGGGGCAGTCAAAATGAAAAGAAGCAAGCCATTCTGGCCCCCTGAACTTCAAACACAGGAGTCTTGGGGAAGAGTTACATTCTCAAGAGGACATTTTGCAAAAGTGCAAACCTCTCCACCAGGCCAATCCAACTCACATTCCAGCAGCACAATCTGTTTCATGGCAGTGCCAAATGCTGGCCACTGTTGCATGCTCTCCTGGCCCAGCCACCACTATCGACAGCCAGTGGCAAAGTGTGCGTGGCAGAGGCTCCAGGAGCTGTGTGGGTCCTGGTAAGATGGCAGGGGAGGTGTTCCATGGGCAGGGCCAGGGCGGCCAGGGGGAGCAACTGGGCAGTTTGGGAGAGAGCAGGAGGTGGGACGGAAGCTGGTGTGGCCAGATCTCGGTGGAAAATATGGACACCAGATCCTATTCCTGATAGGAATATGTGGGTAAAGCCCACATTACCTCCTTGTGTTCCTTTATAACTGGTGTAGGTCCAAGGAGATAATTGGGGGCGGGGCTACCTGGAGGTAAGGGAGAAAAAGCCACCTTACTTTGAGATCTCCTGGTTGCCCTCCTCCCCGCCACAGCATGGAGCACACATCGCAGTGGCACGGCTGCATCACGAAAACTGATGGGGAATAGGATTGGGGCATAAACAGCTAGGGATCTCCTCCCAGGAAGGGCCTGCTCTTTCCCCACTGGATGATGACTTGTGAAGGAGAGACTCCTGCTCTTGCTGCTGCTTTTCCCACAAAGCTGGCTTAGCTTCCCGACTACTGCAGTGCCAGTGCCAGTGCCAGACTGTTTGGTCTCTGGCAATATGAAGCTGTCCAGTCCTCCTGTGCATTGTTGCTAATGCACAGCAATAGGCACATGGACAGGGCTTTTTCTCTGGTGGCACCAACACAGTGCCTTGCCAAGAGATGGCATCACAGCTTCATCACAGCCCACAGTTTGGCATTCAGCCAAGGTTTTTGGACATTATTCTATGAAATTGGATCTTTCCCTCCTGTTAGGTTTCTGCACTGTGTTTGTCTTTTTAATTGCAGTTCTGATGTACTGTTTGGTCTTAATTAAGATTTTAGCATTCTTTAAATTTTTGCACCTAGTTGTTTTAGCAAGATGGGGTCAAAGTGTTGAAAGCTACAAAATAATATATAAAGAAATGGGGCTGGGATTCCTAGGGGCAATGCTACGCTGCACTGAAAATTATGCTCATGGTTTTCCATCCTAGATCTGCATACACTGAGGATTCAGTTTCAGTTTAACAAGAATGTTTCTGAGAAACATTTATAGCTGAAATTATCACTAGATCTTGGGAGGTCAAGGGACAATCCCTTCACAAAACCAGTTTCATCTGGATTTCAAATAGATTGCTTGCTGTGAGGGCCACCGTAGTCCAAGAGTACCGCTAGATGTACAGCAAGATAATTGAGGCCAGCTTGGGGAGATTTGTTGTGATGATGGAGCTGGTTGCAACCTAGAATAATGGGAGAGCCCACACACACAACCAGAACACCATGAATAATGTGCAATCATAGTCAAAGTGTGGGGTTCACAATCCATTTGGTGATCATCTGAATTGGCCTGAAGTAACATAGGGATGTGGTGGCGCTGCGGGTTAAACTGCTGCTGCTGGGCTTTCTGACCGGAAGGTTGGGAGTTGGAGACCACATGATGGAGTGAGCTCCCTTTGCTTGTTCCAGCTCCTGCCAACCTAGCAGTTCAAAAGCATGTAAACATGCAAGTTGATAAATAGGGACCACATTGGTAGGAAGGTAACGGCATTCCGTGCGCTACGGTGTATAGTTATGTTCAGAGATGTCATCCGGGTGCGCCAGGAACCGGAACGCCCAGATGATTGGCAGCCCTCCGCCCCTATGGCAGAGGGCAGCCACGCCTCCCTGCGCCTCACAGCCCCCGATTCGCTCCATTTCAGAGTGATTCGGGATGCGAGGAAGGAAGGGCGGGCCCAGGAGCAGCTTGCCCATCCTTGGGAGAGGCGGCGCAGCCTGGGCCCATCCGCAGAACTGGCGGAACGGCGTACCGGGCTGTTCCGCCAGGATGACACCACTGGTTATGCTGGCCACTTGACCATGGAAGCTTGTCTTTGGACAAACGCCGACAATACAGACTTAGAAACGGAGATGAGTACCACCCCCTACAGTCAGTCACAACTAGACCATTCGGTCGTGGGGAAACCTTTACCTTTTTTTAACTGTCGCACTGGGCCCACGGCAGAGGAGAAATGAATTCTAAAGCAAAGCAGAGGGAACATAGCAAATTATGAAGGCAGTACAGTGGTTAAACACTTTGCCCTGTAAGGGAGAAAATGTTGAATATGATGTGAATTCATCAGCATCAGCAATTATTGCATTTTCATGTAATAGGTGTTGTGCTATATACAAAAATGGTGATTTGTATCTGAAATTGCAGCGAGCGAACAAGATAGTCACAGACAGTGCGATGTGCTTTGGCAGTGCATTAGCCTACAGGCAGTTTCCTAATCACAGGAACCATTTGCATAATGTGACTGCGCTTAATCCAGTATTGAGTAATTGTAACCATAGATCACGGGGATTCATTCCAATGGCACAGCTTGAGAAGAGATAAAGAAATCATTTTAGGCTTCTAAATTGAAACTTCCCGTATTGATATTGAGTGTAATGGTGGTGAAAAATATGTTTATGAACATCCAAATGTACTGGAGATGGATTCAATGGGAGCATGATTGCTCCACAGTATATTACAATAAATGCAAGACAAAAAACATTTCTTCAGCAGTGCAGAGTATTTTTATTTTTACTGCCTTCTAATCGTGTCATGGAGTAAAAGCCTCAAGCTTAGTCCTAGGGCACCTCATGCCAGAAAGGTTCTTTCTTTCTTGCCTCTGATTTACTTCTGTGGTTATTGCTTTCTTGGTGCAGTCCTGAAGTTTGAGGGCTTTGATTTCTTTGGCAGGAAGGATCATATTTATTGGCTGTAAATCATATATAAACTTGGCAGAACTGAAATAATGGTACATAACAAGGCAATGTTTAAGGTTAAAAAAATGGAAAAACACCTCAACGTATTTTGCCCAACAAGTAATTATTAACAGAAAGATCCAGGTTCAAATTTCCACTCAGACACAAAGCTTCCTGGATGAGCTGGAAGCATCACATCAGTTACATCAACTATTTTCCATCACTGTGCCACGGCACATTGGTGTGCCACAAATGGTCCTCAAGTGTGTAATTCATTAGTATGGTCATTTATTAGTAGGGCTACTGGGGGATGTGAACACACACACACCCCCACAGTAGAGTGTGTGCTTCTCAACTGTCAAAAAACTGATGGTGTGCCTTGACAATTTTAGCACCTTCTTAATGTGCCATGTGAAGAAAACGGTTGAAAATGGCTGAATTAGATAAACAGTTTCTTGCTTTTCCATGCCTAGTCCTGAGGAGTTTCAGCCAGTGTGATTCTCTCCTCATACCCCCCCCCAAACCCCAATGCAGCCAATAAACTTTGGTTGGGGTCAGTCCCTAAGCTGCCAGAAATTGGTTTTGGTAAGCCACACTTCATTGCCCAGTTGCCTCAGTGGTGCTCCCCAGTGTTTGTCCTGTCACAGAAATGCACACACAGACACACACACCCCGTCCCAGCTAACAATGCAAAGCAGCAAAAACAGCTCCTTTCTCAAGGGGATCAGGGAGTCAGCCAACATTCCTAAATGGACCCTGATGGGCAACTATCTCATCTTGCACTGCCTGAAGCAGGACAGGTGGGTGGGCTGTCACAGCCACTGCTAAAACTGCTCCAAGAGGGACACAGCTGCCCCAAATAGCCCTAGTAGCAATCTGCCTATGGCTACACAAGATGTTATCCCTGCTCAGGCAACTGCCTTGCATTTCATCCCTTGATGCAGCAGAAGCAAGCACGAAGCACCACCTATCCACACACTCGGTATGGTAAGGAGTTCTAAAGCTGGTCTGAATTGTTTTAAAGAGAGAGCCATCAATGTTCCTTTGCCCCAAAGCATCAGGATGACCCTAAAACATAGACACTGTCTACACCAGTAATTCTCAAACTGTGGGTTGCAATCTGATTTTTAGTGGGTTGTGCACTGGTGCTACCCAGAAGCCACAAGGCATTCTGGGGTGCAACATGGCTAATGAAGTTGGTTGCACACTGTCACTATGTGGAAGCCACAAGGCAGCCCCAGCTGCCCCAGCCAATCAAATGGATTGCAGCAGTGAAAAGCTTGAGAAGCTCTGGTCTAGACTACTTATGTCTGTGTGCCTCATCCTCCACTCCATCTTAAGACTATTAAAACACTGCAGGTTCAGACTTTTCATCTTGCCCAACACCACTTCTTCGTCACTTCCCTTTTAATCATTTCTATTTCTTGAACATTTTAATTTATGTTTTATTTATATTTTATTTAAACAGCTTGGTTGATGAGAAGCGTTGATGAATTCAAAAACGTGTTCACTTCTATGACTCTTAGTTGGTCCAAATCAAGGCATTATACTACTGGATCTTTTGGTCAATATAGGGGCCTGCAATTCTTTGCCTATACACCTTTTTCTCAGAAACTAATCCACAACAACTATTATTTCCAAAGTTGCTGAGCAAATCTTCCCTGCAAATTATAATTCATGCAAGGTATAATTCATGTTAATAATTTGTTAAGGATGTCAATTTCCCTAGAACCTGTTCAGTTCTAGCTGACTATATAATTTATATTCTCTGGATACAAAATGTGATTTTTATGTCAAAACTCTCCTATGTTCAAAATGGATTGTAGGAAAGCATCGATCTCCCATTTTCTAATGCTTTTCGTTGTACTGCTCTAGATTGGCCTGAAATGAGAAAGGCCGTTGAAGACCTTCATTTGCTTTTCTGAAAAAAAGCCAAAGGAAACTTTTTTCCTATTGTAAATTGCACCAGGGGTGGTGGTGTCATGATCCCAATCAGAATCACAGTGGGGGGGGGGGAAGTATTACCTGGTTTCATACCATTTCAGGCCACCTTTTCACAGTTAATCAAAAAAAGCAGAGGGTAGAACACACTTTGCATGTGACATATAGCTCAGCCCCAAAGGAGATGCCATCAGCTGCAATACTTGACAGAAAGAATCTATGGAACCAGCTACAGTACGTAACCGCAAAGGTGGAGGGCAGACGTCCCAGCTGGTCTCTGATTTGGAACTTGCATGCTAAGTGTCACTTGTAGGCAAACGTATTTTATGAATGAAATTCCCTTTTAATGAAAGCTTTCTATGCGAGCAATGTTGACATGGTCGGACTATCATAGGGTAAATCTGCCGCATTGGTGTTGTTCCTGCTCTTTCTGGAAGATACATCTCAACTTGCTAGCATGCCGCGGGCCCTAGGAATACTGGGATAATAGCTATCTCCAGACTCCAGCCAGCCTGTATGCATTTGTTTCCTGCGTGGATGAAGCAGAAATCATTCCAGAATGTACCTTTTAAAACAGTTTATAGTGATTTTGCTTGCATTAAAAGCCAAACTGTTTTTGCAAACGCTGTGGTCTTTACTGTGAGATTTGGAGCACTGGCAGTGCTGCAGGTCTCTAAGTGCTCCCTTGCCTCAGGATCATTGAAATTCCACCCTATGCCTATGCACCACTTACATTGTTACAATAGGCCTTCTGTTAGCTTTACTCACACAGACGAAAGTACTCTCCAACTCAGGGGGTTACTTTCCCTAATGAGCACATCTGGTCTTTATCAAACTCTTACTGATCATTTTGTTTTCACTTTAGGCCTTTGGCAGGCCTCTGGCTTATTTGGCTTATTTCTTTGCCTGACTTACAAATCCCATCCTCTCCATCTTACCTTCTAAGAAACAAATATATAATGTTTAATGCAAAGAGACTAAAACCAGCTCTACTTTCTTGGATGTTTGCTTGTTATCAATAACACTCTTTTCAAACGCTGTGGGGGTGGAAGAGTAATGTTCATATTTTAGTAGTAATGTATATATCAAAATGCTTTTCTATCACAGCTTTTAGCATTGCAAGAATGAGAACGTGAAGCTTTGGCAGTGCTTACTTAGCCTGTTTGTTAAGAGGACAGATATCTGCTTACTCAGTAATTATCACAAAAATGCCTGTGGTGCCACTCTAAAAGCACAATTTAAATCGGGGAGAGCATGCCCAACTCAAATCACTCTGAACGTCACTCTGATTTACTTGTTTAAGTAATTTCTGTTTAAATAGTGTGTTTGTGACCCTCTCGGCTGGTTCAGGGACTGATGCGCTGCGGTACTGTCAGGTTTGGGAGTGTGCTGTCAGTTGGGCAGGCCAAGCATAGGCTCCTGCATAATCTGTGTTCTGGTTCCTTGGTTTTCTGCTATCTGGGCGGCAAGCACTGCCTTGCAGTGATTGCAAGCCCTGCTCAGTCTCTGACCCATTCACCATACGGCACACAGACATTAGCTCAAATCCAGAGGTAAATGTATATTTGCTATTCTGGATGGAGAGCAGGCAGTGGGCAAAAGTAAGAAAAAGCCTCTTCCCTTCCTGCACCTCCAGCCAAGAGCTCAGATGAGCAACTACTAATCTCTGTTTCTCACCAATTAAAACCCAATATTGAACTTCAGAATCCTTCAGAATTCAGAAACTTCAGAAGACCCAGAATTTCTTCAGGGTGAAGAAAAAAAATAAGCCACTGGCTCTTTCCCAGCCCACCTCTAGAAATCAATAACTTGGATCTCATATACAAGAGTGGTTGAATCAGAAAACGACTCTTTATTTTGAATTTTAATTAGAATTCCCCAGAGTGACTCATTAGACAGACACCTTGATAGAAGTGTTAACATTACAATGGGCACCCTGGGCCTGTGCTATGCACTCCATCCTTTCAGAGTGGCCAAAGTAATCCTGCCTTTTATCCAGAGTCTAATGAGCAGCTGTGGGATGGGGTGAATGGGTGTAGAGAGGCTTTAATTTAAGATCAAAACAAACTGGAATACAGTCGCATTTCCCAAAGACACAAGGGAAATAGGATGGGATTAAAGGGTGGGAAACAGCTGGATCGCTAGATGGCAAAGACAGAACAGATGGCACCGCGAGGCCAAAAATATGAGAGTTTAACAAAAAGAAATCAGCAGGGAAAGATATGATGCCAAAGCACCTAATGACTCCAGCGTGGGCAGCGATGAATGTACAGTTCTGGCAAGAGAGGCCTGCAGGAAACGGAGCCAAGTCCGGTGGAAAAAATAAGGGTAAAAACCAATTGGAGGTGCCACTTGGCTTTATTGGCTATTTTGTCAGGTTGCATTTGCCCCTCACATCTTCTCCCTGAGCAATTACACATGAGGCTGCAGGAACCTCTGTTTCAGCACTGATTTTGCCTCGGCAATGTAGTTAGGGCGACCAGATGCCAGGGAGGACAGGAGACCAGGAGCTTTAAGAGATCCATAGGAGGAGGTGCAGGTGCTGCTCAAGATACAAGCAAAACACAGTCGTGTCTGTTGGGAACACCCTCTGCTCCACAATTATTGAAGGTAAGAGAGCAGCTCTCCTCCTATTCGTCTTGTCAAATCTATCAGTAACACTGCTCTCCACTGTTCCTGGGATCTCCATGTCCCTGACTGTCACGATGCTTGTTGCACTCTGTTGTTGCACTCTGTTGATACTTGTTGTGCCCAACAGCCAGACGAGGAAGAAAATGGTGATAACAAAAGAAAAACACACACCACTTCCTTTTTCAGAAAACCACCGAAATCTGCAAAAAAAAAAAAAAAAAAGGCATTCTCCCACCTCTACCTATAGCTACTATCCAACTAGCCCATCTGTCATGTAAGGAAGAGAGTATACTGTAAGCTAGAATTTGTTATTGCCTGATTAGGAGTGGTTCCGATGTTCCTCACTCACGTAGCTGTCACATGACTGTGCAGAGATGTGAATGTTGTGCCAGCTGGGATGGGGGAGCAATGAACATGCACGATGCTCCTTGTGCAATGGGCAGCTGGTTGGCTGGTGTCCAAATTGCCCACCTGATGGGTCTTCCTGCTTGTTCTTGGAAATGCCATCAGGAATTAAGGAACGCTTCTGACTTGTAGTTTTTTAGATTGCAAGTGGCAAATAGGTTGTTTTCCAGATTACAAGTCCTAGAGGTGTGTGTGTGTGTGTGTGTGTGTGTGTGTGTAAGAGGTAGGTCTTGACCTCGACCCAAGCATTGCATTGTTCAGAATGTTGCTTGGTCTATTCTAAAATGGCTTAAACAAACTTTACATGATCTTACAAGGTTCCACATGTCTCCTGAAGATCCCGAAAAATAAATTTGCAATGCCATCCTAAAGCATGGTCTACAATGTAGCCTCTCTTTTTTTTTAATGAGTAACAGTAATATAATCAACAATGTTTTATAAGCTATTACATTCAATGTTTTCTGCTTATGCCCTCACATTTGATTCTATTGCTGCTGTGTTTCTAAAAACAATATTTTGCATTGGTTTGCTTTCATAATATTGAAAATATAGAGAGAGAGAGAGGAAGTGATGGTGTTCCGGGAAGGTGAGGGTTTTCATGGGATGAGGTTGGTTGGGAGGCACTGCCAGTATCTAACCTTCCCAAACCACTACACATCACTGGGAAAACATACTGTATATTTATTTACTATAAATTATTAGTGTATATTCATAAATGTATTATAACTATCTAAACATTGCTTATAAAAGAAACGGAAAACTGATCAAAGTATTTAAGCTGACCAAATAATAAGAACATAAGAAAAACCTTGCTGGATCTGGCCAAGGGACCATCTAGTCCAGCTTCCTGCATCTCACAGTGGCCCACCAGATGCCTCAGGGAGCACACGAGACAACCAGATCAAATCCAGGCTGGACCCAAACCATTCCTAAAAACTACTTTGAATAACCTCAGAATGAACAAGGTCACATTTTTATCCGGCATCACATGTGGGCTCTCAAGGAACCATCTCTGCATAGGGTCATTCTGCAACACAGATGTGATGGAGACGGTATAAGGCTGCAATCCTGTGCTTTTTCCTCAGAGTAAGCCCCACCTAACACAATGGGACTTACTTCTGAATAAACATGCATATGTGCTTCAGATAATGGGGCAAGGATCCTGGCCAGATGAAAACAAAATGCACTGAAGGGTATGCCACAGGGGCAGGTTTTCATCTTCCAGTGAGGCGAAGCCCAGAGAGGTCATAATAGACCTGTTCTGGCTTGAAATAATAGGAATGTCCCTGATTCAGCAGAGAGATTTCCAAGGAGAACAAGACTTTCTTCTGTGCTGCCAAAGCAAACGCACATCTGAATTCACGTCACAATGCTCTCCACCCTCCTAAAATGACCGGATGCATTTTTCAATGTGGATGACACTGTGCCTGCCACATCCCAGGCCACTGTTATTAGTTTGTACAGTGTCGTCATTGTGCATCACACTTTGTTTTATATATAAAATAAAGACAGCACCCCCACCCTGAGAGGCTTACAATCTAGATCAGTGTTCTCTAACCTGTGGATTGCAATCCCATTAAGATCATTTGGGGGGGCTACGGTAAACCTTTCAAAACCAGTGCAAAAGAGAGGGCTTGGATCAAATCTAATAATCATACTTCCCTTATCAAAACTGAGTTCTTGATATAATCCTGCACACACATGGGGCAGGTGGGGGCAGGGTGGATGACCACAGGGGTGAGGAATGTGCTGAGTGTGTCCTGGGCAGAGGGCAGAACGGGAGGTGGGTCCCCAGTCTCATACTATTGATTGATGGGGTTCATGGCCTGAAAAGAATTAAAGACCACTGGTCTAGATATTGGCACAGTGGAGGCAGGAAGAAGGAAAGGGATGGACATATGGATAAATAGAGGAAGTGTGTGCAATTGTTTCAATTACAAATACTTCCCTCATTAGGGCAGAGAATGCTGAATCTGAGTCCAAGCTAGGTGCCATATTTCCGATCTTTAGTTTCATGGAAGTATATGCCTTAACCATTTTGCACCCCATGAATGTATTGTCCTACATACATATAATACAATTAGGGAAGATGGCTGTAAGACTCTGTTCTTACAAACCATCACAACCTCAGTCTTGGCTTTCCTGAGCAAATGAAATGCAAATATTTTGAGTAAAGCCATACATTATTGTGCTCTGGAAATCTGTCATTCTCATCCTCTCATTTGCTGCTATATAAAACAGAAAGTTTTTGATGCAAAAATACTTGGGTGGTTCCAGCTTTTTTTCTCAGTTTCTTTTGGCAATGTTCATTATTTACTAACATGCTTTGGAAAAACTCACACAGCTGAAAACATTGGAATGATGTTGAATGGAGCACTGATTTACAATATGAGAGAAGAAACTGACCAGCTTAGGGAGAAGGAGAAGACCACTCACCACTCCCCGAATCCCACTGAAACACTGTTGCAGCTCAATCCTTCGCGGCACTGGTGCAGCCAGGCTACATGGCCTGTGCTGCATTCAGGGCAGCTGAGGAGGCAGGTGGCAATCACCTCAGAGTAAGGGGATATTTTTCCCCTTACCCTACGTAAAGCCCCATCCACCCCTAAGAGGCTTCTCATCTATAACTAGCACAATATAGCTGGCACAAATTTGGGAATCCTGTGTGGGACTGTCTGGCCTGAGAGTGAGGGTTACGGTACAGTGGAAGAGGCTCTGTTGACCATGTTCCCCCTCCCAGGCTGGATCTTCCCCCCTTTCTGCTTTTCCCCTGCCCATACACTCCCTCCGCACCTCCAAACCCCCCTTCCACCACCTCCCACTTACTTGTGCCAGAGGGTAAAAACGTTTCCGCACAACCGAATGGTCTAGTCGTGACCGACTGTAGGGGGCGGTGCTCATCTCCGTTTCTAAGCCTGTAGAGCCGGCGTTTTGTCCGAGGACAAGCTTCCATGGTCATGTGGCCGGCATGACTCTACGCCGTAGCGCACGGAACGCCGTTATCTTCCCACCGAAGTGGTCCCTATTTATCTCCTTGCGTTTAGGTGCTTTCGAACTGCTAGGTTGGCAGGAGCTGGGACAAGCGGGTGGAAGAGGGTGGAAGGTTCTAATTTGGCACTGCTGAGCCGGCACAGGCCTCTAGAGGAAACCCCTCATTTAGGGATCAC
The DNA here is from genome assembly GCA_029204185.1 of Lerista edwardsae. Classification (NCBI taxonomy): domain Eukaryota; kingdom Metazoa; phylum Chordata; class Lepidosauria; order Squamata; family Scincidae; genus Lerista; species Lerista edwardsae. The sequence continues at coordinate 21,116,822 of JAJKFI010000015.1, read as the reverse complement.
GCCTAATGTGGGTGGTACAAGTGTGCCACCCGTGCCACTGTTGTGCAAGGTGCCGTGAAGCACCTCCAGCACTGGCGATAAGCCATGGCGACCCTGGCCCCGTGTGGCACGCAGGGAGCTCTGCAAGCTGGTGAGCAGGGAGTCCACCGGTCACCGGTGTTGCAGGCTTTCTGGGTGAGGCAGGAGGGAGTACTGGGGCTGGGGGAGGGGAGGAGCGGGATGGAACCGGAGGTGACTCTCACTGCTGGATCCCTACCTCTGTGTAGGGCCCTGCGGCCTTACACAGAGGGCCTCGCCTCTGCACTGCCTAAATAGCCAGCACAGAGGTGAGTAGATTGCTCTGCGCTCTTCCTGCTTGGAAAGGGGACAAGTATCCCCTTCCCCGATGGAGCCTCCTGCGGCTGCTTGCCTACTACTGCATTCCCAGTTGGTCGGGCAGCTTAGGATTGGGCTTCCTGTCAAGTGGATCAACTTAAAAACAGCTCCTCCAGCAGCTGCAGTATGTAAACTGGCCCTTTAAAATAGGGGGACTGTTGTGAGCTAATGATGCAAAAGTGAGATGCCTCCTTTTCTAGGGGAGGAACATTCGCATATGCTACTTTTAATGTACACTAATTTAAATGTCAACCATTGATGCTGTGTTGAGAAGAAAAGTCATTGGAAAAGAAACAAACTTACTCGTAAATCAGAAAGCAACTATCCAACAGGACAGCTAAGGGTACACCTACTTCTACCATTTGTTAGTGCCTTTAGAAATACAACTTCTTTCTTGAGCTGCTGTTCAACCTGCTCCAATTCATACACGTTGGTGTATATTATGTGTTCTTGGTTTTGAGCCATAGATCTCACATCTGTAACTTCGAATTCTCTTTCCACAGATCTGAACAGAAAACAGACCCTCCCACCTTGGCTGTTACTTCTGTCACAGGAGGAAGTGGAAGAAGGTGCTTCCTTCTGGACTCAAGGAAAACTGTTTGGCACGAGACTTTCAATGTGATTTCATTGAGCTGCTGTCTGGCACCCCTGCTGTGGCACAGGCTTCATGGCATAAGGCCATCTGGCTTCCCTGTGTATTTGCGAAAGTGGTTCACAATATCTGAAAGTCTCCTGCAGAACAGCAGCCCATTTTGAATCCTCTTTCCCCCTAAATAAACACAAATTCCAAAATCAAAGATTTAGGGAACTCTGTAAACTTCCTTATTTCATAACCATTGCTAAACATCCATTTACTGAGAGCGCAATCCTAAGTATTTCTCCTAACTATATAACCCGAACTATTTCTCTGCACACATTGCTAAACCAAGTTTAAGCAAGGTCTAGCAGCATGTATAGAGGGGCAATTCAAATGCACCCACAAATGAATGAAAAACTATCACAAAAGTGAGGGGAGTGGCTGAGATATATGTGCATTGTGAATTTGAACACCCATAATTGTGTGGCACCCTTCAGATAAAGCAATTCATGGTGAAGCAACAGAGAATGGTCAAGACAAACACTTAAATTCAAGGCTTTCTGAGAGCGCAGTCCTAACATGGAGTTAGTCCAGCAAAGTTTGGCTGGCACAAGGGTCACCGTAAAGTGCGTTTGAACCACTCTCAGAGTCAGGGAGGATGGCGCATGTCTATGTGCTGGCCTCTCTGACTCCAAGAGTGCTCAAAACATACTTTATGGTGTCTCTTGTGCCAGCCAAATTTTGCTGGCTTAACTGAGCTAGCCTCACTCCAGGTTCGGATTGCGGCCTCAACCTTGGTGACTCGTTCCCAGCACGGAGAGAAAATCTCATTGACTAACTGTTGAGCCCACATGAACTCCTTTCACTGACACCTACAACATGTTTCTGTCTTCCACCTGAGGCAAAGGGATTCAGGGCCAACCTTGCCAGGATCATGTGGAGTGGCACACTGGGAGGGTCAGCAGTTGAGCCCCAGCCTCCCACCCACTACCCTCTTCAGCCTGCTATTCTCCCAGAGACTTTCACAGCAGTAGTAGCAGCCCCAAAGACAAGCTAAACATGAGCCATCCGTGTGATACGGCTGCAAAGAAGACGAATCCAATTTTAGGTTGCATCAGCAGAAACATAGTACTGAGACGGACAGCGCAATCCTAAACTGCACTGGAATGGTGAGGCTGGCGGGCCTGTCCTGTATTCAGTGCAACTTTGCTGTGCCGAGGAGCCTCCACAGGGCAAGGGCACATTTGCCCTTGGTCTCCTTGGATCTCCTAAATAGCAGGTGCAGAACCAAGGAGGCTGCATGGCCCAAATTGGGGCCACACGGCCTAACACCCCCCTCCCCAGGCTGGCACACTTGCCGGCCTGCCCACCCCCTGCCCAGAAACACCCTCCCACCCTCCCTCCCCACACCCAGAACTGCTCTTGCGCCAACCGAGTTTGGCTGGCACAAGAGCAGCGCTGCAGCACCTTTGCTTGGCGCCCTTGGGCTGGACGCTGCTGCTAGCATCAGCCCAAGGGCACTAGCGTTGCTCCGGCGTCAGCACTAGTGATCTTGGGCTGGCTCAAGCACGTTGCGTCAGCTCAACGGACTTCCTAGGATTGCATCATGAGAGAAGCAATGCTGCTGCTCTTGGTAGACCCCATCTGGCAAATTGTATCCAATTCGGGGCAAGAGAGAGATTGGCAAACTGGAGTGGGTCTCAGGACCCACTAGGGCCATGGGGGTCTGGGGACCATGTTCTATGAGGAAAAGTTGAAGGCGTTGGGCATACTTAATTTGGAGAAAATATGAGGCTACTTGAAGGCTACTACCAAGTCTGAAGACTGTCAGGGCTACTGACTTCCTCAGGCTGGGCAATGTGCCAGACAGGTAGTCCAGCCACATGCACATCATCCCAGCTTTCTCCAGCTAGTCTCTAGTTTTTTGCCTATAACCTGCCTGTGGACAGCCTGCCTACAAGATGCCTCTCCCGTCCTGTACAATAGGCATCCCTTGAGAGCGACATTAGACTGCACTAAATGCAGCAGCCAGTCTGGACCTACCCTAAGAGCACACATTCTGCCCCTGTAACATGAACTTGCACTTTGCAAGAATGCTTTGTGCTGTCAAGACAATAGCCTTCATTCCCTCTCAGATGTGATCCTCAATGGATAGTGGCAGTATTGTACTCCTTAACATGATGGAAGTCACTACCATGACTCCCGTGATATACGATTGTGTTATGACTTGCTATGCCACGTCAGCTTTCTCTGCGTAATTAATAAGATTTGATGTGATGCGGCACCAGTGGTTTTGGAATTGAAATTAAAAGTTGTCTGCGCACCACAGAACACATCTGCTTCATGGCATTATTCAAATTAACTCCAGAGGATTGAGTCCATTTTAGCATCTACGGCTGTGACATCAAATAGAAAGAAACTCCGGAAACGCTGGGAGCTTTTCTGAATACTTGTTAGCCACATCACTTAACTAGCTTCTTCCAATGCTAAAGAACTGACACAAACAATTTTATCTAATATGCTGTGGGATATTGAATGTAATTCTTTTAACAGAAACTTAATCTAATAACCATGCAGGGGTCTGCCCTGAAATCTTCTAGGGTTCCAACTTTTTGTTCAGCACTGAGGAAAGAGGCTTGGGAGAGGGACTGCATGACACCATCACCCCCCACTGTCGTTTGCCTTGATCTATACTACCCTTCCACAAGCTCTTGATTTATTTTACTCTGTTCTATGCCAGCTCCAGGTTTTGGAAGGCTCTCAAGCATGATGCCCTTCAGTGCCCTCCCCACATGAGGAGCAAACAAGAGAACAAGCCACACAAGGAGAATCAGCAGCTGTGGCCACCTACTCTGGGAGATGACGGAGTGACAGGAGCACCTGCGTTTTCCACCATCACATGAGGGTAGATTGAGAGGTGATAGTGGCAAGGAGAAATCAATGGCGCTCTGGACCTTTCTGAAGACACTGAGGCCTCCTTGTTTATATCATCTGAAGAACCTCCCAGTAGAGCTTGTGTACTTCCCATCAGCATCACTAGGGTTTGTGTCAAGAGCTCATTGCATCACCCCCATGATGAGCTCATTGTGTCACACACACCCCCAATTTTCCTGTACCAGACCATATAGACTACATTAACATATCATATGCACAGCCTAAAATGCAGTGGTACCAGTAGGTTTGATGTAACTCCCATTAACCTTTTTATTTATTTAAATATATAACAGTACAGGTCATCCAACAAATCAGTTAACAAACAAAAACGTCAGTGGCCAACTTGATGACACAATTGAATAAGGGCACAATCCAAACGACCACTTAGGCTGGTACATGTCCTAAGAGTGTCACAAATGTGCTGTACAGCACTCTGGGAGATGGATGGGCTAGCACAGGCAGTCATACCGGCCTGCGGAGACCAAATCCAGCCTCCTCACCAGCCCGGAAAGAGGGGGATTGTGCTGGCTGAGTTCAACCAGTGCGGGGTTGGGGTGGGGTTGGGAGGGCGGGGGAGGCATTTTGGGGTGCGGGAAGGACAAAGAGAGGGCAGGCCCATGGGCAGGCAGGCCTGGGGAGGTGGGTGGAGACAGGATCTGGAACCTAAGCTGGATCCTAACATCTCTCCCTGGCCCAGTTGGCCGTGCACAGGTCACTCAGAGTTGCCCCAGCAATTTTGTTGGTGCAGCTCCAAATATCCAAATTTCCCCTTACCCAAGGCAGCCTCCAGCTGCCTCCTATACTGCACTGGATACAGCATAGGACTGGGCTGCCTGAGTTCTAGTATGAGCTCTGATACATGGAAGTGAGAGCTGACTCATACTATCACCTTACTGGTTCCCGTCTATGTCTTATTAATACCTCATTGGTTCTCAGTCAGTATTAAGTATTAACCAGTCAGTATTAAGTAAATCCACCTTTGTTACATAAGGCAGTTGTGTTTTACTTTTCTGGTTATTTGGCTATAATATTTGATAAAATACAGATATTTCAATGTGGTTTATTTATTGCATTCTGTATTAAATTCTTCATCAAATGATTCATAACATGATGATGATAGTCAAAAATACCAATATTTTACAATTTTGACCAGTAGCACATCACACCATTTTTTGGGGGGGGAGAATGAGTGCAATGAGGCAGCCCTAAACTTAAAACCAAAATGACAGACAGTGCTTGAATAAATAAATAAAATGCATTAAATCACCCTAAGCTCAACTGTGCACTCATCCCATATACTAACATATATGCTTATTAAATGTAACTGAAAATAATAATGGTGAGCAAGGTATTGGTTTTAATTTTAAATGCTTAAAATTAATTTTAAATGTTATTCTGGGACAGGCATTGTAGTGTACGTAAGGGACCTTCCCAGAAAGTCTATGTACCTGCACCAAACAATGCTTGTGGATTTCATGTACTTCCAAGAATAATTCACATGGGATGAGACATGCAGCCCCTGAAACACATAAATGTTTGCTGACATCTATGGAATTGTCATAGTGAATGAAGTGCTGCTTACATGACAGGGTCTTGATTCTCTACATACAGTGGTGGCATCTAAATGATTTAAGAACAGGAACTCCCTTTTGATTGGCACGTGTCAGGACCCACCCACCAGAAGTGACGTCATAAGCCGGAGGCTGGCCGAGCCCAGGCCTACCCGCAGCTGGTGCCTATGGGTAGACCTGGGCTCCGGAGGCTGATGGAGCCCAGGTCTACCCGCGGCTGGTTCCTAGCCAGCGACGATGCTAGTGACGAGTGGGCAGAGCCAGCCGGTTCTGTACAGCGCCTGGCGCCTACAGAACAGAACGCGAAGAATTCCCCCCTCCCCAATTGCAGCTCCAATAGCGATGGGGACAGTCTCCCAAAGAAACCTCACACCCAGAGCGCCAGTGAAACGCTCTGGACTGGAGAGGCAGCGGCGAAAGCCTTTCCTTGGTCTTCGCGGCTAGGCGAGGTGGAGTTATTCAAAATTGCCAGGGAAGTTGAAAATTGGCATGGGGGCAGCAGCCTCGAAGCCGAGGCTGGCTGAGCAGAATGAAGCAGGAACCTGTGGAAGGGGCTGAGGGGCAGCACCACTCTGGACGGCACCCTTGGGCGCTTCCCCACACCAAAGCCCGCTTATGCCGGTCAGGTCAGGAGGGCAGCTTCAAAAAGTCCCAGCTCCCCTCTGTCCCCTCTGGGCCCCCCCTTGATTTGCCACCGCACCCCCAGGATGCCCCTTCTCCCCAGTGGGCTGCAGACTCACCAGAGCAGCTGCTGACTCCACATGTGTGGCTGTGGGGAGTGAGGAAGGGGGCTGTGCAGGACGGGACTTCCCCACTGCAGCCCTTCCCCCTTCACCCCTCTAGGAATTTGGAGTCGCTCCCTTTAACCCTCTGAGTGCCGGCCAACCAAGAAGAAAAGCTCTTTGCAGAGGAATCGGGATTTCTCTGAGGGGGGGAGGAGGGGGGAAGTGCTGCGGAGTGAAGTGGGCGGAGTCAGCCCTAATTTTATCAAGTGGAACTGAGTTCCCCCGTGTTCCCCCTACATGACATCACTGTCTACATACTAATAAAATAATTGTCATTTATCACTGCAATACTTTAGGTGCTTCCAGCATAATATGAGCTCTTTCCTGACCATAAGAATACTACACCCTTAAAATGGCTCTCATGTTCTGTATTTGATGTGTTACTATATCATTGTGGGCAATTAGTCTGCCTGCCTAACACAGGTTGGAGTCTTGCCAATTCTGATATGACTTTTTGCATCAGCTCAGCCAACAAGAAGCAACAGATTTCTCTCTTTCTGAGATCCAATGATCTTATTTTGTCAAATGCACCTGAGGCACTGGCTCGTCTTTCACTATCAAGACTTATCAAGGGGAAGATGTGTGACCGGGGAATCAAAGATCCCATTTGGACTCTCATGTTCTTTGGTGAAGATGCTTCGCATTGGTTTCTAAATCCACATTTGTGACAATTAAATGCTGACAGATACTTCACTGCAGTGGTGTTATCCTACTGGCACGCTGGCGGGACATCCGGGTGATCGGCAGCCTGCCTGTCGCGTACCGCAGCGTTACGCCGTTTGCGTAACCAATTACACCGCTTGCGTACATTACGCAAATGGCGTAACGCTGTGGTATGTGACAGGTGGGCTGCCGATCACCCAGATGTCCCGCCCAGTGTACCAGTAGGATAACACCACTGCTTCACTGTTTTCAAGCTGGTTTCTCAGATTTTGTAGCAGCTAAGAGTTCCTAATGCCAGAGATGGCCGCCCAAGTGCTTCATCTGGAGAACTGATTTTGCTCCACCTAATTTTTTTTCAAAAAAAAAAAAATTTGTGCCATGACAACTCCTATTTAAAGAAGGAGGGCTTCTTTTTAGAATAGGCAATTTTCTGAAAAACATAAAGGAAAGGCAGCTGGTGCTTCTCCACACTAGTGGTGTCTCAAGCTCCACCCAGCTGACCTGCCAGCTCTGCCCATGAAGGTTCCCCCAGGCTCAGTATAATTTTTCCCACCAAACTGCATAACCAAGTGGCCTCACAGCGCAAAGCCCTGCTCGGTGCAGCTCAAAGCTCTGCTGCAATGAGTGCAGCTCATTGCTCAGCACTCTGCAATGATGTATGACATCATAGCCACACACTGAAAGACACCCTTGCACCACTGCTTAGCCACAGGAGAGCTCCATGCTATGGCACTGATTTTTAGAGAGAACCCTGCTTTTGAGATCACTGTCACGTTTACTATGCTTAAGCTTGTGTGCTGTAGTGGACAATACCACTGTACAATACACATGTGTCTGGGAGTGTCATTGAGCTCAGTTGGACTTACTTATAAGTACACATGCACAGGATTACACAGTAAGAGACTGACTTGTGAATCAGAACTTCCCCGGTTTTAAATTAAAAACAAAAATACCCTTTATCTCAGGGCTGGCTTCAGGAGCACCGGGTCCCAAAGCACAGCATTTCTCCCACCCACCCCTGCAAGGCCCCCCCCCACTCACCAAGAAGAGCACTTGTGGTACTGCACACAAAGTATGACACCTGGAAATAGTTGGTGGCATGATGGCATCACTGCCAGCTGCTTCCAAGAAGCCAATTTTTGACCATTCGGAGGCAGGTGTGAGGGCAGAAAGTAAAGCTGCTCTGCTAGCCCCACTGACTCACAGCCAGTAGTGTCATTCACAAACGAGCTGCCGGAACACGAGGCGGGACTTACCGCTTGATTGACAGGCAGTCCGTGATGCATCGCTGCCTGCCCGACCGCCGCGGGGGCTCCCTCCGGGTGGCACGCACCTCCGCAGCTCGCCTCGGCACCCAGTGCGCCCCCCAGGCAAGCGGGCACCCCCTCTGAAGCCAGGGGTGCCCGCGCGGCGGTCGGGCAGGCAGCGACGCGTCACAAACGGGCAGCCAATCAGGCGGTAAGTCCCGCCTCGCGTTCCGGCAGCTCATTTGTGAATGACACTACTGCTCACAGCCCATAGAGATCCCAGCTGCAGCAGCAGGCAATCTGTACTCACTGTGCTGGTGAGGGGGCCCCTAAGGTATGGGGCCCAATGTGATGACATTGGTCACATTGGCTTAAGACATGGCAGACTGGAATGTTATTTGTTTAAGGAAGTTCCATTTTAAGTAGGTAAATGCTTCTGAACTCAAAAGTAACTGCTCTTCAACTCAGACCCTTCGGAGCTAACTTATAGGCACCAGTGTAGAAATTGGCTTTTTGGAACAGAGCCATAAGAGTTTCTGTTGGTTATGAGGAACTCCCCAATCTTCCATGAGTTTTAAAAAGCCTGCAGCTGAAAACATGGCAGCCCCGCCACACAAGGAAGGCTGGCTATGCCTGAACCACAGTCTGTGAGCAATTAGTCTGCCTGCCTAACACAGACTAGAGTCTTGCCAACAGGATGTTCAGTTTAGCCATGCGTGTTAATTTAGCCATGTGCTTTTAGAATCAAGGCCACTTCTTTTAAGAGAATATGGTGAAAATTTGGCTTAAAAAAGAAAGAAACCTTGTATTTTGATTCCTTTCTTTGAGCTGCCTGTATTGTGGCTTGCAAGGACCTTTGGAATTGGATGGTTGGTTTGTTCCTGCCCTTTGTTTGCAGCTCACAAACTCTGGAAAATGTGGACCCACCAAGGATAGGTACTCAAGTCAGGATGACTCAACCTGAGTTGCAAAAATGCTGGGTTTTGGTGACTTGTGTTGACTTGAGTCACAGACCTCACTGACCGGGACCCAGCTCACAGTTTGGGGCCAGTGACTTGAAAAAGAGTCATGACTTGAATAGACTCAAGTCCCAACTTGATTTTGTGTTTTGTGTGTGTGCGTGTGTGCATGCATGCTTGCTTAGCTTACTTTTTTCACTGCTTTTGCATCATGCCAAAGACCTTGCAGTAGATCTAAAAGCTGGCATTCAAAAGGACAGCAGCAGAAGACATGGTGGGAGGAGGGTAGGTTGGTTTTTTGAGGCAGAGGCTGGAGAAGGAGGGCTTAAGCGTTTTTCTTTTTGTTGCATGAGACTCATTTCTCATAATGACTTACAACTCGGATAAAAATGACTATAAGTGGCTTGGATGGAGTCATGGTGGGGACTCGTGAGTCAAGTCAGCCACTCACAATTTGATTTGCAACTTGGGCTCAATGACTGGAGCACATCCCCATTTTCAAGTGGTTTCTAGCCCCATAATTCTATGAACAAGTTCCTAATTATCAGCAAACCGACTTGTTCTTAAGCAGCCGTTATATCTATGCAGCCCATATCATATATCAAGGAGGTCTAGTCCAGAAGATATAGCATTATAGCATTAAACCAAGTGCTTCACTTGGAGCCCAAAGATAACATCTGAAGGATGACAGTTCAAGACCACCAGAAGCTTCCATGAGCAGTGAGACTTCAAGAACTCAACTGATAAGCTGAGCTGCCTCCTGTGGGACAGAAGAAGCTGTGCTGTGCTGTGCCTGCTGAGAGTGGAGAAGACCTGTCCTTGGTGAGAGCGAAGAAAGCTGTTTATCAGTCAACATGGGAGGCAACCACAGAAAGCAAGGAAGATCAGACATGAAAGATCCATCTGAATGTTGTTGTTCTTAAAAGATTAGAACCTCTTCATTATTGCAAAAACCCTTTGGGGTTTAGAGAAAGCCTGCCTATGTAAACTGCCTTGAATTAAAATCAAAGGAGCAATCCTATAACCAAGAAAGGCGGTATATAAATACCAGTATTAATTATTTGTATAGTAAGTAAGTAATTACTTGGATCAAATTTGAGAAGACATTTTTTTTAAATTATGGCTAAAGCATAGTTTTAGCCATGGGCAACATCAGAAAGGGGAAATGCAAAGGAATAAGATCTTTTATATGAAGACGACCCAGAAAGGCAACTGGGAGCCTGTCTGAAGGCACTGCCCAATTAGCCGTTAAAAGCATTTTGATTTGCAGCCATTCTGGTTCTTCCACAGTACTTGGGCATCTAATTTATGGGGTTATGTTTCTTTAAGGCTAGCATTAAACCATACAAATAACAATGGGAGGTTAAGAAGGTTAGGCATTATGTCCAGATTAGTTTTATCAGATGACCTGCAGCCAAGGTTCTATAAAAATGCCTTTAAGTGCTTTAATTAAAACAGAGGCCAGAACCAGTCTTAACTCAACCTCCTCTAGTTATGTTCACTAATTAAAAGGCCACATGCCACAAAATGACAAATGATTTTTATCTGCATTATAACATCACATGAAAAGAATACCTTGTCAGCACTGCCCTTAATACCCTGCCTGAGGAATGTGAATATGTCCTGCAAGATTTCACCGTTTTCTTCAGAGCTTTAATCTATTTCTAATTATTCTCAAAAATTAGCACACTGGAGGCATTAAAGCCAGCTTAGCTTCTTCCATACTAATGTTCCCTCCCCTCCTCCCTCCCCTTCATTTATAAAAGTTTCTTTACTTCTTCTTTAGAATGTGATACAGTCCTGATAAACTGAGCAAATCGCTTTTTTCTCTGTGCTATGGATATGGAAAATCCAAATTCGAAGATTGCTCCGCTCCATCTTTTTTAATGACATTTTACATCATAAACCCTAAAATTCTGTATGGTATTGTTTGGCTTCTGGAGCAGAATCTGTTGCTCCCAAAAGCGTATGTATTGAAGAAGGCAAGTTTGAATTCATAGGCTGCAATCCTATGCAGACTTGGGAGTAAGACCCATTGTACATAATGAGACTAAGGGTGCAATCCTATCCTGTGCTGGAAGAGGCAGGCTGACTGGCCTGTGCTGTATCCAACGCAGGTTAGGAGCAGGTTGGAGCCTCCACAGGGCAAGGGCACATTCGTCCCCTTACCCTCGGGTAAGCACCAGCCATCCCAATCGGCCTGCTTGGATCTGCACCTTCTGTTTAGCAGGTGCAAGTCAGAGCATGCCACACTGCCCAAATCAGGACCACATGGCCTGGGAATGGGGGTTTGGATGCAGCCTAACAGCCTCATCTATACTCCACCTTCCTCCCCATTCTGCCCCACCTGCTGGAACTCCTGCCCCTCCCCGTTCCACCCGCCTTCCCTTCCCCTGGCTGAACTTAGCCAGTGCACAGGCAGCTTAAGAAAAGAACATAAGAAGAGCCCCACTGGATCAGGCCAAAGGCCCATCTAGTCCAGCTTCCTGTATCTCACAGTGGCCCACCAGGTGCCTAAGGGAGTTCAGTAGACAACAAGATGTTTGCTTCCTGTTGCCATTCCCTTGCACCTGGCATTCTGCACGCAGCTTATCAGCACGCAGTTAACCAGCAGCTTGCTCTGGTATTTCTGGGCCAAGGCAGCCGCCTTTATCAGCCGTGTGCCACAAATGTGAACGTGCTTTACAGCACATTTGTGACACCACAGGGTCAACGCAAGCAGTTTGCATTGGCCCTAGGGTGCCCAGAAGTAAGTACCATTGATTTCAATGGGTCTTACTTCCACATAAGCATATATAACAGTGGTTCCCAAACTGTGGATTGGAACCCACCAGATGTCGCAAAGCACCTAGAGCAGCCATATTGAAAATATGGGAAGATGGGATGCTGGAAAGGGGGAGGGCTGTGTAGTTGTTTTGCTTGTATCAAGGTTGTAAATAGGCTTTTTTTCTCTTTCTGATTCCCATTGCTATTGAAAATTGGCTGAGAAATAAGAAACCCAACTTATTACTGCATTCTCAGGAAAACAGCAGGCTCTGGTGTCAAAATCATGTCACTTCCAGCCAGGACATCACTTCTGGTGGGTCCCAGACAGATTGTCATTCTAAAAAGTGGGTCCTGGTGCTAAAAAGTTTGAGAATCACAGGTATATAGGATTGCACCCTGCTTAGTAAACCTGGACAGGATTGACCTGTTAATATACATTCTTCTTCTTATATATATCTACTAGCTTTTATGTACCCGGCTTCGCCCGGGTGTTTATATCTCCCATCCCTGACCCATCCCTGACCCATCCCCCAATTTTGGGCGTTTTCGACCATCATCTTTGGGCCCCCTGCGCACCCCCACCCCCGGGGGCACTGGGGGGGCCTGACCCCCACAGTGTTTGTCGCCAGGCCGCAAGGCATACGCATGCCGAGTCTGGTGCCAATTGCTCCAGGAGTCACAATGGGGCATGGTGGACATCTCGTATCGCACCCCTTCCCATCCCCGACATTGGGGGGGGGGCGGACCTGAACTCCCACAGCGTAGCTGTTCGCCTCGGTGACCCCAGAAACTACAGAAGCGAGGACAATTTCGTCCATTTTTGACCATTTTCACGTGGGGACCCCCACGTATCCCCACCCCGGGGGGCGCTAGGGGGCCCCGACCCCCGCAGTGTTTGTGGCCAGGCCACAAGGTGTATGCGTGCCACGTTTTGTGTAGATCAGTCCAGGCGTTCCAGCAGGGCATGGCGGATGTTGTGTTTCGCACCCCTTCCTGCCCTCCACACCAAGGGGGGGGTGAACCTGAACTCGCACAGCGTCGGGAGCGTCGCCACTTGTCCCGGCGACCCCAGAAACTATGGATTTGATGCCGATTTTCGCCAATTTTGACCATTTTCACACGGGGACCACCATGTACCCCCACCCCTGGGGGTGCTAGGGGGCCCCGACCCCCGCAGTGTTTGTGGCCAGGCTGCTAGGCTTCCGCATGCCGAGTTTGGTGCCAATCAGTCCAGGCGTTCCAGCACCCCTTCTTGCCCCCCACGTGGGGGGGGGCTGAACCCGGACTCCAACTGCATCAGGAGCATTGCCACTCATCTCGGCGTCCCCGGAAACTGTGGATTTGACTCCAATTTCGGCCGTTTTTAACCGTTTTCACATGGGGACCCCCCGTACCCCCACCCCCGGGGGCTCTAGGGGGGTCTGACCCCTGCAGTGTTTGTCACCAGGCCGCAAGGTGTATGCGTGCCAAGTTTCGTGCCGATCGCTCCAGGCACGGCGGAGCCTATTCAGAACATACACCCACACCCACACACCCACAAACACACCCACGTTTGTTTATATATATATAGATATATAGATATATAAAGAAGTGTGTGTGTGTGTGTGTGTGTGTGTGTGTGTGTGTGTGTGTGTGTGTTCCACATAGGCTCTGCAACGCCTGGACCGACTCGCACCAAACTCGGCACGCGGGTGCCTTGGCCCCCCGAGACTGTCGCTGCGCGGTTTTGGAACGGCTCGCACCCCCACGGGCGCAGGTACAAGCGGATTTGTGGTTCTCTATGGGTGGCTATGGGCTGAGCCACTGCATTCTGAGGCTCTGATGATGTCATGATGAGATGCAAAGTACATGCAAATGACATGTGGAATCTTTGGGCAGCAACTGAACTCTTTACAGTTGAAGACAAACAGCAGCAAATAGGTTTCCCGCAGGGAATCTTATACAGGGCCATCTGTATGGCTGGTGAGTGGGGGGAGGGTCAGGGATGGGACATAAAAACACCCGGGCGCAAATAGGTTTCCCGCAGGCAAACCGATACAGGGCAATCTGTATGGCTGGTGATTGGGGGGGGGGGTCAGGGATGGGACATATAAACACCTGGGCGCAAATAAGTTTCCCGCAGGGAAACCGATACAGGGCCATTTGTATGGCTGGTGAGTCTGGTGAGATGGGGGGACAGGACTCCCGCGTGACAATATTGAATAACCAATAAGATCTACAAATAACACTGGGGGATCAGGGATGGGACACATAACCACCCAGGCAACGCCAGGTAAATTTAAAACAACAAAAAACCCTTCCAGGGGTGGGTTTGCACAGCCAGGCAACAAACACTGGGAGGGGGTCAAGGACGGGACAAATAAACACCCGGGCAACGCCAGGTACATAAACAATTAAAAAAACCCACCCAGGGGTGGGGTTCCACGTCTAATCCGTACTTTCCAGGGTTACCCAACAAACACTGGCAATAAACACTAGGAAGAAACACGGGGGGGGGGGTCACAGATGGGAGAAATAAACACCCGGTCACCGCCGGGTAATTTTTTACAAAAAAAAAACCACGCCCGGGGGTGGCCGAAAACCACTGGGGGGGGTCAGGGATGGGACATATAAACACCCGGGCGAAGCCGGGTACATAAAAGCTAGTATATATATATATATAAAGAAGAACGTGTGTGTGTGTGTGTGTGTGTGTGTTCCACATAGGCTCCGCAACGCCTGGAGCAACGCGTACCAAACCCGGCATGCGCATGCCTTGCAGCCTGGCAACAAACACTGCAGGGGTCAGGCCCCACTGGGGCCCCCAGGGGTAGGGGTGTGCAGGGGGTGCCACGTAAAAATGATAGAAAACGGCCGATATCGGCGTGGAATCCGTAGTTTCCGGTGTCGCTGAGACAAGGTGTGATGCTCCCGACACAGTTGGAGTCCAGGTTCAGCCCCCCCTCGGCATGGGGGGCAAGAAGGGGTGTGAAACAAAACGTCTGCCATGCCCTGCTGGAACGCCTAGAGCAATTGGCACCAGACTCAGCACACGCATGCCTTACGGTCTGGTGACAAATACTGTAGGGTGTGTGACCCCCCTGGCGCCCCCGGGGGTGGGGGTGAGAAGAGGATGCCATGTAAAAATACTCGAAAATGGCCGACATTAGTGTTGAATCCATAGTTTCCGGGGTTGCCTAGAAGCTTGGGATAATTTGTTACCCGGGCAACACCAGGTAACAAAAGGCTAGTATATTATAAATAAAGAAATTACAAAGGATTACAAAGAAAATGTTCTTGGCTGAGTGTTTGCAAGTTTTGACAACATCACTAGCGTACACAGTAGAAGGAAAGCCTCTTCTCAGACAATTAACAGGCCCCATCCTGTAGTAGGTTTCAGGACGGCATGGGAGACTCCCTGTCTCTCAAACTATGAGTCCTGGAGCTTCCTATACTCCTGCCACACAACTGTCTGTACTAGCAGAAGATCTGGGCAACTTGTTTGGAGGATTGCTTGTTTTATTATACCTCCAATTGGATCAACCAAACTCATAAGATCTTACAGGGTCTGGAGACCGCCCACATAGATATGTACAAATCAATTCACATAAATAGCCTCAAACATAAGCTATAATTGGGTGGTCAAACGTTCTACTTTGGGCTCCTGGACTTTTATCAATTGTGGAGAGGAGGGAATTTGACAAGCTGCACCTACCAAAATTCCCTCCCCACACCTGTTCTAGGCCAGGAAGATAAGGCAGGTCTAGGGAGGCCAGCACAGGGAGGTTGAGGAGGGCAGGCGGATTGGGGTGAGGGAAGATGGGTGAGGGCGGGCCTGTGAGGATTGGCCTAGGGAGGGTGGCTGGGACTAGTCTCTGGCACATAGACTGAATCTAACCCCCCCGTTCGTGGCCCAGTCAGCCTTACATGGGCTGCTCAGAATTGCACCTGCAAACTCCGAGCCTATCGGGATATATTCCTATTGAAGAATATATTCCCCTTACAAGTTGCAGCACATTCAGCATCAACCCCGTGCTGGACATGGGGCCGGCCAGCTGGCCTCCCTAATCAAGTTTGGGTTAGGATTGGGCTGTAAAACTGAAACACTGTCGGGGAGGGGCAATTGCACTGTAACAATCTGAAGTGGAATTAGTGGTTGTACAGCCTGCTGGAGAAATCTGTTTGCTTCCACTGTTTGTATGTTCATAAATAAAGGAATTACAAAAGAATTAAGCTTCCTGTGTTCCCTCATCCAAGAGAAATGTAGCACTCTCCCTTTGGTTTTCTCACTGTTTGCAAAAGTGGGAGCGCTTAACGATATGCTCATCTGCTTTGAGGGGCTTCTTTAGCCCTGACTGTAAATTCCAGAGATTGCCTATGCACATGCTTGCATTTATTCTGCAGGACATGAGATGTTACACTGTGAAAAGTAGAATTATCTAGTCATTTTTATTCAAAAAAAATTATAGATTGCTAGTGGGAAACACATAGAAATGATCCAAGTCAAGAAATGTGCCTTTTAGAATGTAGTCTGATTTATTCTTTCAGGAGCAAGAAAATATTTCCAGTCTTGAAGGGGGAAATAGTAAATGGATATACTGTAATTTACAATAATCCAAGGAGTTCTTCCAAGGGCAGAAAATGTTTTCTCACTATAGCTGAAGATAGTTTCAAAAGTGCTTGTGTCATCCAGAAAGGCTTCGCAAGTTCAGTTCACCTGAATGCTTGTTGCCTCTTCCTTTTATTTGTTACTTTCAGGAGAGAGACAATGATCCACTGAAAGATTATCTTGTGTGCCCTAGCCCCGCTCCATGTCTCACTGCACAGAGAAACTAATGAGAGATCTAGGCTATCGGAACATAAACCCCATTGAAAACCAAAATACATGTTTCCAAGTAAACGTGGATGTGAATGAGATGTTAGATACACTCATAGCTTCTTGGCTGTTTCAGAACTTACCCAGCAAAGAATAGTTAGCAGGTCTTCCTTTGACGTGGTTTGGCAACTTCAAACCATGTGTGTCTTGAGAGGTTTCTTTGAAGTTTAAAAATTACAGGTCAGAAAGACAAACATGCTGAGAGATTAACAGAATTTACTTTCAGAGCATACCTCATGCTCATGATATTTATCTTGTTGAATCAGCAGGATAGGAGGGGTCAAATACCTCCATTGTAAAAATCACTTAACTTCCCCTCTGAAACCCTACAGTTGTGCCAATCAGATAAGGATTACTGAAGGAAATAACGTAATAAGATTATTCTCCACAGTGATCAACAAGAAACACGAGCATTTCCAAATAAACATGAAAAGTGTGATAAGCCATTATTCAATCTAAAATATTATACAGAAAATCATCAGCATTTGGACCATGTAAAATAAATTTCTCAGCATTGGAAAGGTTGGATGAGATAGGATAGCCTCTGTTTAGGTCTCATCAGTTCACAATCAGGCTTCATTAACTACAACAAAAAGCAACACTATTTAGGAATGGGCTGTATAAGTGTCAGAGTCAATATATCTTTGTTACAGGCCATATGCTAACAATAGTACTGAAGCCAGCTAAAATCAGTGGGTTTTCACATGCTCAACTCTTGGGTGGATTGCTGCCATCTGGATTGAGGGCGTAATCCTAAACTGAGTTAGGCCGGCATAAACTAAGCCACCAAACATACTTTATGGTGTCCCTTGTGCTGGCCAAACTTTGCTGGTTTAGGTTATGCCGGCCTAACTCAGTTTAGGATTGCACCCTCAGACAAAATGAGACGGGGACCCCACAGTCTCAAGAATGTTTAGTGTTCCGACCACTTGGCTATCATGCATCCTACATAGTTAAGTTATATAATTCCCAAGTAATCCTACTTCATTTTATTGCTAGTTCTATAACCACAATTTAGTTTGAGATTTTGAATGGAATTGTTACAGAACTTATAGGAAAAACAATAAAGTAGCAAAGAATGGATGAAATTGAGAGGTGAAACACAATGCATATAATTTTAAAACCCAGTTTAGGTCACTGAGGAAAGCCAAACCCTGAACATTTCCAAAGATGGGCACCACTCTTGCACAAATATTTAAAGAACAAGGAAGACATCATGGTTTTAATTACATTAAGTGGTTTCCTTTTTTGCTTATGCTGTCTGCAGTCTCTGGATTAGGTGGGGAGTGGGGTTTCCACCTGGAAAAAGTTACATGCCAAGGACAGAACTATCCATTATATACTGTATACATGCACACACTGGTGTGGATGAAATTAATGTGAATTAGCATAAGCATCTGGCAAGCACACGTAACAGCTAATCTCCTAGTTATTATTGTGAACTCCCTGCCTGCACTCCTATGCTAAAAAATGAACTCTATGTATATCTTAAGAAGTGTATATAAAAATGTTACATTTGTGCTGTTCCTACCAGGCATGATACCAGCTACAGATGAGCTGGGCTTCTTCTGTTTTCAGATCAGAGCAGAGCCTAAGATTTTGCTGAACAGCAGCCCAATCTAGATTTGCAAGTGTGGGAATGCAACACACTGAATAGTGGAATCTGGAAATGTGAAGTTCTTATATGTGCAAAAGAAGGCATCTGCAAGCGTATACTGAAGACTTACTCTCAAGACTGATTTATGTCCATCAGTGAACCAGTTTGGCCAGGTGCAACTGGCTGGTGTGATAAGGGGCTCTTCTGAAGTATCTCAGTGGGTGGAGATGAATCCCCCACTGTGGGCCCAATCCTATCCAACTTCCCAGTGCAGATGTAGCCATGCAAACAGGGTGTGCACTGAATCCTGTGGTGGTTGTGGGGCAGTCATGGAGGCTTCCTCAATGTCAAGGAACATAACAATGTTCCTTGGGGCTCAACAATGTTCCTTACCATGGGGCTGCATTGCATTTAAAAAACCAAACTGCTTGGAATGATACATTTATAATATAGGCCAGTGATTTTCAAACTTTTTTCATCTCACGGCATGCTGACAAGGCACTAAAATTGTCAAGGCACACCATCAGTTTTTTGTTTTGTTTTTTACAATTGACAAGGCACATCAGGCAGCTTGTGGGGAGCTCACATCCCTAACATCACTAAGAAATTACCTTCCCCCAACTCCCATCAATCAATCAATCAATCAATCAATCAATCAATCAATCAATCAATCAACAGGTACTTATATACTGCTTTTCAACACTGAAGTTCACAAAGCGGTTTACAGGCAAATAGTAATAACAATAAAGTTAAATGGCTCCCTGTCCCAAAGGGCTCACAATCTATGGCATACTTGCAGACCATTCGTGGCACACCAGTGGGCCACCGCACACTGGTTGAAAATAGCTGCTATAGCCAGCTTTTGTTTAACTATGGAGGCTGGGAAAAGGAAGAATCTGGTGTATGCAGTGCTAACAGGAGCAATCTTTTGAACCTGAACTGATAGCAGTTTATAGCCCCAAAGCTCAATGTGCAGAGTGGGTGTAACCATCCTCTTAAACAGGTACAAACAAAAGGTTGCTTTTTCTTCTCGGGTGAAGTTCAGTACCAGAATAAATTATAGCCAGCAATAATAATACACTAAGAGTGAAATCCTAAGAGTGCTTTTGCCTCCCCAGAGGTTTCCTCAGGGAGGAATAGAAACCTAAATAGCAGGTTCAGAGCAGAGGAAGCTATGCAGCCCGAATCAGGGCTAATCAGCCTGGAGATGGAGGTTTGGATACGGCCTACTGGCTGCATCCCATCTCCACCCCCTCCCCAGCCTGGCCTGTCCACCGGCTGAACAACCCTCTGCCCAGAACCGCCCGCTTACCCTCCCCATGCCCAGAACCGCTCTTGTGCCAGCCGGGTTCAGCTGGCGCAGGACCAGAGCTGCAGTGCCCCTGCTCAGCACCCTTGGGATGACATTGCTGCTAGCGTCAGCCCAACGGCATTAGAACCACCACGGGGCACTGGTGACATTGGGCCAACGCAAGCATGTTGCGTCCGCCCAACAGGCATCATCGGATTGCGCCTTAATGCCTTCAAAAACACTTCTGGGTGGGAGGCTGCAAACACACAAACACACCAAGAATTAGTGCTTTGCATGCCTCCAGAACATTTCCAAGTCATCAATGTCATATTTCTTTAACCAGGAATTTTGGTCCTGAATGTTCTGTTTCTCTCACTCTGACAACTGCATAAATCTTTTAATCTTTTGCACATTCTTCATGCTTGCAGCACAAGAATCTCATTCAAGCATCCGTGTGAGGCCTGCTCTTCTTAACATGGAAGAATTATTTTCAACAGGACAAGTCTTTCCCAGGATGTGTCTCATGGTACATTGTTATCCTTGAATGTTAATAGGAATGTTTAATGCTCCATTGGAAAATGATAGCGTACATTTTCCTTGCACATGAATAATCAATCTTGACAGCACCTTGAGATTGAAGCCTTTGCACAGATTTGAGCTGGATGTGAAATGTTACAGTTCAGAATTTACAAAAAGTTCATGCGCACTTTTCCCGCTGAAGTCATTCCTGCTGTTATTCCTATACCCATTTCCCTAGTAGCTCATTGACAGCAATTTTGTTTGCACAAAGTTTCAAGCTAATCCAGTCTCTCAGTTTGCATGAGTTTGGCTCACCTGGACTTTTCACAGGCCCCCTTCCAATTCCCTTTCATCTTCAAATTAAAATATGCAGAATCCAAGGATGTGGATTGTTGAGGACTGCGCCAAATGCTCAAAAAATGTTGGCACAAAGGGTTATAGGGCAAACAGCTTCCAGTACAGTTTGCTGCTGTTTGTAGCCCCGATGAGTTATTGATTTGTCACCATTCTAAATGATCTGCTTCTTCCTAGAAGTATCTAGGGGAACATTTAGATAGACAGAAATGGGTGATGGGAGCTTTATTTGGGCAAAGCTTTATTTGCCCTCAGTCACATTAGTCAGTGTCGTCTCCATCGACCCCGGAGGGGTGATGTTCCCCTGGGAGGCCGGGGGCTGTGGCGTGGTGTGGGTCTGACGCAGCTCCCCTTGACGGGAAAGGAATCTCTCGACACCAGCTCTCTGTTTACTTAGGCGGTTTAATCGTGTCAATGTTTTAGCATTCATGAGGCCCTTTTAACCTCACAGGGCCAAAGAGGCTCACAGCGAGGTCCGACGAGGGTGAACCGTTCCTTCCTTCCCTCCCTCCGGAGTTCACTCCACTTGCTGCTCCAGCAGCTGGTTGTCTGGTAGGCACGGGCCTGCCTGCCACTGGTCCCTGGGTCGGAAAGGGGTGCGGGCCTTCCCTGGTGACCCCCGTTCTACGCCAGGCAGGTTGCAAGCCTCCCTGCACGTCCTTCTCTCCAGCCGGCCAGCCAGAGACTGCCTCCCTGGGCCATGCTGGGCCTCTTTTTAAGGCCCAGGCTCCTCCTCCTGGCTCCACCCTTCCTTCCAGAGGCCTCCCAGGACTCCCTTCAAAGTTTCCCCTTGCACTAATGTAGGGCCTGGGGCTGGCTCCTGCACCTGCCCCTGTCTGCCAGAGGCCAGGATAGGCCCTGCTTCTCCTTTGACCTGAGGTTCTCTGGCCCTCTGAGCCAGATAATCTTACGGGATAAGAGCGTCCCCCAGGGTTACCCCAGGTAAGCCCCCCTCGGCTGCAGCCCTCCCAGTCCTGTCCGGGGTGACAGGTAACTGACAATCCAGTTCTAAGCTGCCCAGTGCCCAGAGGAGCAGAGGCGCCCAAAGGCTACTGCTGCACTCTAAGGGCACTGCTGCCAGTGGTGGCTCCTTGGGGGACAGTGACAGCCATCACTTTACCTCAAGGAAAGCCCCAGCCCCCACAATGGGGCTATTCAGGTCTGCACCAGCCATTTGGCCATTGTAGACTGGAGAAGCCTCGTGTCAGGCTGCCGGCCTACCTGCAGGTTACGATTGTGCCCTAATGGAGGTAATAAAGGTTAAAGGAGCAATTGATCACAGTCACACAGACAAAAGCATCAGGCCACAGTCCTAGTTCTCCAACAAAGTCTCCTGTTAGTCTCCAACAAAGACTTGCTAAAACAATGAAGTCAGAAGACCAGAAGGGAGGCTTGACCTGTTTCTCAGGGCAAGAAGGTCCACAACTGGGCCACTCCAGCAGAGTCAGTGCTTTTCTGCATTCCCACCATATCCAAGTAATTCAGATAGTGGTGGGACATTCAGCGGGTGGCAGTGCTTAATTAAGTTATAATAATCACTGCAGAGAACTAATATTAGACCACTGTTGCAAAGTATGTGCAGTATCCTACATAACATTTCCACACTGGTATCAGTCACAGGCCTATCATTAAGGGGGTGGGGGCAAATGCCCCAGGCACAGCACTGGTGGAGCGGGAGGAGGGTGGTGACAATATTGGAGCTCACCTATCGGAGGCGTAAGTGATGTTTTCCTTGTCCTCCCTCCCTTGCCCCCACACAGCTCCCAAATGGAGCCTGGCGTGTTGTGGGGGCACGGTGGAGCAGTGCATAGGGGTGGGGAGCGAGAGGAGGGAGTGGCACTCTTCCTTCTCTGCCCCAGGGCAGCCCAATGACTGGATCAGTTGCAGATGCATATCAGTTGTTCCCTGACCTTAAAGACAAAGAAATGTGTTTTTAAATTATTATGGGCCTAGATGCCTTCCTCATTATTCCCACCCATCTTCTCCAAAACATAACTTTCAAATGCCCCAATTTCACATTATCTCTCTTGCTGTCATCACTCGCTGATAATACAAAAGAATCAAGAGCACACCAAATATGCAAAACTATTTCTTTGGCAACAGCATGACCAAACGTGATAGAACTGCAAACATTTCTCCTGATGGTACAGTTTGATCTTTTACAGATGCATGATTTTAGTCCTATGGCATAGAATGTTAATTCTTATTATCCCTGGATATAATTATCTTTTTCATATGAGACTTTGATATTTCTGTCCATTAAAACACTACAGCATGTTTTGGTCCATATGTTCCATGACTACATAAATTCTTTTCTATACAGCTCTACCGCTGAACTACAAAATTCTATTGGATGCAGGAAATTCTGTATTGTGACTTATGGGAGCAGATGGGCTCATGTCAAAGTAGTTCAGTTTAAATAAAATGACTCATAGGACATCCAAGTGTCAAACATTAAGCCAAGTGATGTGACCCAGCACCAATTATTGGCTATTTTCCAATGCTAAAAATCATGATTGATTCAGGGAATACAATATTTGTAAACAAACTATATTTCTGGTACTCAAGTAATTTTTAAGTTTTGTTTTTAAGTTTTTAGAGCACATTTCTAAAAACACACAGAATATTTTATCTGACTGCAAGCCAGTCAGATATGCTTTGTGGACTATTGGCAGTATGCTCTCTAATCCTATTTAAGAAGCTGAAATACATTAGCAAAATTTATTTTCTGGTTATCCAAATTTTGCCGCAATTGCATGCCCAGTAGTGCTATCCAGTGGGTACGCTGGGTGGGACTTACGTTTGATCGGCAGTCCGCCCGTTGCGTCACGCTGCGTCACGCTGCCGATCAAACGTAAGTCCCGCCCAACGTACCCGCTGGATAGCACTACTGGGCATGTTCCCATCCTTCCTGTTCTGCTCAAAACTCACATATATTACAGCAGCAATTTTCAACCCTTTTCATTTCATGGCATACTCTGAAGGTACTAAAATTGTTAAGGCAACCATCAGGTTTTTTGACAATTGATAAGGCACACTATGCTGCCAATGGGGGGCTCACATCCACCTTTGACCCTGCTAATATATGACCTTGCCTCACTGTCCCGCAGCTGCGCAGCACACATATGGACCACTTGCAGCACACCAATGTGCCACGGCACAGTGGATGAATGTGGCTGTATTACCGTATAAACCTATATCTAACTATCATTCTTTTGTCGCTACTCCCCAGCTGGAACTGCAGCCGGCATCCTTTGGTGCATAGTTTATAGCAAGTACCTGCCACCACAGAAACAGAGCAAAGTAAGGGGCTCAAGTAAGGAACTTAATTTAGACCAGAGCCCTGGAAAAGGTTTTTAATTCCAACAATTAGCCCTGCAACATAACACATCATAAAAACAGTAGCACCTCTGAGCATCTATTTCCTCTTAGTACTTAGCCAGAACCTCCTTTCACACACCTGGGATTAGGATACGAGCAGGATCTTAGGTCCCACCACTGTTCATGGGCTGTCACGAAGTTCTCTTTCTCAATCTGTGCCCCAGGACCCTTTTCCCCCTCCATTTCTTACTAACTCCTTCCCAATTTTTAGAAATCCATGATCTTCCCAGTACTGTAGCTACAGGAGGGATGGCATGGCAAATGTTGCAAGCACCACAATACGCTGTGTAATCGCCCCCTCCCATTCACCTTGGGAGCATTGCTGGAGCTGCCCAGAATGGTTCTGATGGTGAGTGGGAGGGGTCAGTTACAGTGCAGTGCATTGGCACTGCATTTCCTGTAATGCTTACCACACCGCCCCCCCAAGCTACACTACTAGGTCTTTGTATACATCAAATTAGTTATTACTAACCTTTGACACCTGATTTCACCCCCCTTCTCTTTCCATTGCTAAACATTTCACTTGGACTAGAAGCCAGGAGATGGTACCTGTTACGTTCTAGATTCCTTACTGCCTCTTACCTCTGACTGTAAGGAAACTGGCTTGCCAATTACTTGGGTAGCTCTGGCTTCTCAAGCCCCTTACACCTACCACTTTAATGGGGCCACTTTACCCATTAGCTTGATTGGACAGGAAATGTGCCCCCTCTCTTTGGATTCTGCAAGTCACACTCCAAAGTCTTACCTTTCATTTTGAAGAGCCTGAAGTCACAATGCAGCCTGCCCTGACGTCATTTCAAGAGGTCACGCTAAGGGCTGCCTATGGAGACCGTCTGTCCTAGAAGCAATATGAGATTACAACATGGTTAGTCTTCATCCCTCTTTCCCTTCTTTTTTGTTGGGAGTCATTGCATAAAAGCCAAGGAAGAGCAGGCATCCTCTGCAAGACATGTGCCAGAACAGTATGTAATCAAAAGCATATTGGGCTGATAAAATCAGGAGAGAATGTTTTGAGCATGTGGACTATGGCAGGAAAGAGTATTCCAGCCACAGGCCTGGATTTTCTCTACTGTAGTCACAGCTTCTGCAGAGCTGTACCTGTGTAACCAAATACCAGAACGAGCTATAAAGCCACCAATTATCAAAAACTAGCTTTTTGTTACCCGGCGTTGCCCGGGTGTTTATATCTCCCACCCCTGACCCATCCCTGACCCATCTCCCAATTTTGGGCGTTTTCGACCATTTTCACCTGGGGCCCCCTGCGCACCCCCACCCCCGGGGGCACTGGGGGGGCCTGACCCCCACAGTGTTTGTCGCCAGGCCGCAAGGCATATGCATGCCGGGTCTGGTGCCAATTGCTCTAGGTGTCACAGTGGGGCATGGTGGACATCTCGTATTGCACCCCTTCCCGTCCCTCACATTGGGGTGTGTGGACCCGAACTCCCACAGCGTCGCTGTGCACCTCAGTGATCCGAGAAACGACAGAACCGAGGACGATTTCGTCCATTTTCGGCCATTTCCACGCGGGGGCCCTGGCCCCCCCCCAGGGCGCTAGGGAGGCCTGACCCCCAGAGTGTCTGTTGCCAGGCTGGAAGGCACGCGCATGGCGAGTCTGGTGCACATCGGTCCAGGCGTCCCAGCAGGGCATGGCAGATATTGTGTCTTGCACCCCTTCCCGTACCCCATGCCGAGGGGGGGGGGTGAACCTGGACTCCGACGGTGTCAGGAGCATCGCCGCCCGCTCCGGCAACCTCGGAAACTATGGATTTGACACCAATATTGGCCATTTTCAACCGTTTTCAAGTGGGGACCGCCATGTACCCCCAGCCCTGGGGGCACTAGGGGGGCCCGACCCCCGCAGTGTTTGTGGCCAGGCCACAAGGTGTATGCGTGCCACGTTTCGTGTCGCTCGGTCCAGGCGTTCCAGCAGGGCATGGTGGATGTTGTGTCTCGCACCCCTTCCTGCCCCCCACGCCGAGGGGGTGTGAACCTGAACGCGCACATCGTCGGGAGTGTCGCCACTCGTCCCGGTGACCCCGGAAACTATGGATTTGACACCGATATTGGCCATTTTCGACCGTTTTCAAGTGGGGACCCCCATGTACCCCCACCCCCGGGGGCGCTAGGGGGGCCCGCCCCCGCAGTGTTTGTGGCCAGGCTGCTAGGCTTCCGCATGCCGAGTTTGGTGCCAATCGGTCCAGGCGTTCCAGCAGGGCATGGCGGACGCTGTGTCTCACACCCCTTCCTGCCCCCCACGTGGGGGGCACACCCAGACTTCAACTGCATCGGGAGCGTCGCCACTCATCTCGGCGACCCCGAAAACTGTGGATTTGACTCCAAGTTTGGCCGGTTTTGACCGTTCTCACGTCGACCCCCCCCGTACCCCCACCCCCGGGGGCGGTAGGGGGGCCCGACCCCCGCAGTATTTGCAGCCAGGCTGCTAGGCTTCCGCATGCCAAGTTTCATGCCAATCGGTCCAGGCGTTCCAGCAGGGCATGGCGGACGCTGTGTCCCGCACCCCTTTTTGCCCCCCACGTCGGGGGGGCTGAACCCGGACTCCAACGGCATCGGGAGGGTCGCCACTCATCTCGGCGACCCCGAAAACTGTGGATTTGACGCCGATTTCAGATGTTTCCGACGATGTTCACGCGAAGACCCCTGCGTACCCCCACCCCTGGGGGCGCTAGGGGGGTCTGACCCCCGCAGTGTTTCTTTCCAGGCTGCAAGGTACATGTGTGCCAAGTTTCGTGGCACTCGGTCAAGGCGTGGGGAAACCTATTCAGAACATACATACAGACAGACATACACAGCCACGTCCATTTTTATATATATAGATATACTAGCTTTTTGTGACCCGGCGTTGCCCGGGGGCAGAAATAATCCCCAGGCTCTATTAGGAGAAGGAATGCGTTTGTTCTGCAGTGCACCACCACCTCTGGGGGCGTAAGGGGGGCCCTACCCCCACAGTATATCTGCCCAGATCGTACGGAATAAGTGTACCACGTGTGGTGCACATCGTTCCAGGCGTTCCAGAGTAATGGTGGAACATACACACAAATATACAAACCTCCCTCAACAGTATGACATAGTGAGATGCATATCTAGACATATAGAACTCATCCCTGAAATAAAACAGTATTGATGACCTGGAACCCAAAATGCACACTATCACTGTGAAATGAAGGAGGAAACAGGGGCACAATCAACTAAGAGAGCAATCTGAAGGTCCCACTTACTGTGTGCAGGTCCTGTCGCAGGCTAGCCCTGACGTATGAGAAACAGGCAGAGGTGGTCAGTGAGCTCCCTGGACATAGGCCCCTCTCAGATCCGACTGGGTGCTGGAACTCTCTGGATCCTGCTCTTTCCACCCTGGGCCACTCAGGCAATGCAGGCAAAGCAGTCTAGTTTCACTTTCTGTTCTGCCTCTGTCTGGTAGCTGAGCTGCTCAGCCCTCCCACAGAACCTGCAGAATCGTCTGTGACCACAGGGTGGCAGCAGACCTCTAGCCCAATGCAATCCCCTTGGTTCCTGATGATCTGGGCCCCCTCCCCGAAAACCGGGGGCTGTAGGGGGGTCTGACCCCCGCAGTGTTCTTTGCCAGGCTGCAAGGTACGTGTGTGCCAAGTTTCGTGGCTGTGGGTCAAGGCATGGAGACGCCTATAAATAACATACATACATACCCACATACATACACACATACATACACACACACATACACACGTCCGTTTATATATATATATATATATATATGTCCTCTATTCAATAGCCAGAAGGATTGCCATGTTAGCCTGTTGCAGCAAACTCAGCAGAAAGTCCTGTGGCTCCTTGAAGATTAGCCCATTTCTTTCATCATAAAGTGTACTCTGCTCCCAAAAAAACTTATGGCACAGTCCTAAGCAACCTTCCTGCATGGAGATAGCTGTGCCAATGGGGCATGTGCTGCATCCTGCAGTTGGGGGGGGGGCAGTCATAGCTATTACAGATTTTTAGCTATTAGGGCACTACGAGACTCTTCGTTATCTGTGCTCAATGTAGAAGCATAGAAAATGAAAACGACATTTCCCATTGTTTTATGTAACTTTGTCAACAGGAGAGATTTGCATTACACATGAAGAAAGGGCAGAGGATGGAAAGCATTATGTTAGGTGCATGAATCTAATGCATGGATCTAGTGTATGAATCAGGTGCATGAATCTAGTCTAGTGCAGAGAGAATCAGGTCTAGTGCAGAGAGAGAGAGAGAGAGAGAGAGAGAGAGAGACCCGGTGAACTTTGTGGCAAAGTAGGAATGAACCTGGCTCTCCCCATTCCTAGCCCATCCCTCTAACCATCAAATTGTGTCTCAGTTCTCTTGCACAGTGGATTTAGGAGAGGGATGGCACATGCCTCTGTACCTGAATTGGCTGCCCTCTAGTCTTCCACCCCTGTTTGCATGTGCCCATGCACGCCCCTCGCATGCAGGGAGGGTGGGCACACAAGCAGGCACATTTCTGTCCCTCTCTGGCCTGCACTTCTTCTGTTTGAAATTCACAGGTGCAGGTGATGCTAGGAATCCAGCATCCGCTGCTAATGTTCATCATTAATAGTAGAGGGGCAAAGTGTGAGTTAGAAAGGGAAGCAGCCCTGGAAAAAGGAGGGTGCTGCTGCTGTGGTCCACTTCTGACTTGCTCTCAGAAAGTCAGAAGAGGATTGGAGAAGGTGGAGAATGGGATGGGGGAGGCTTGTTCATTCACTGCTCATCCAAGAGTGCTACTCCATACAAGCGCTGCAAGTGGCCTCATGGAGCGGGCCCTGATTTGAGGTATTCTAACACTGGCAAATAAAAAAAGATGTCTTAGGGGTAGGTCTCCAGAGATCCATGCAAGGTACACTTACCAGATTGGCAGTGCAATCCTAAGTAAGGCCGACATGGTAAGGCCGACATAGCAGGGCCATGCCCTAAACCCAGCAGGAGGCAGCAGAGGCTCAGTGCAGGGCAAGGGGAGATTTTCCCCTTGCACCCGGGTAAGCCCCAGCCAGCCCTATGGGGCTGCTCGGATCTGCACCTGCTGTTTTGCAGGCGCAGGTCAACGTGGACAGAAGCGGCCCGAATTGGGGCTGCCCTGGCCGGGGTCGGGTTTAGGATATGGCACAACGCCCATTGTGCGTCACCGCTCCCGTTGCTGCCCACTGCGCCGCCCCATTACGCCCCCGGCACACCTTTGGCACACCCTCGGCGAGGTCCTACTCCAACCAAGCACTGGCGCTTGATGGGTGCAGCGGCACCCATGTGCCGACGCTGCTGCTTGCGCCAGTCCAGCGCCCAACTAGCCGGTGCAGATGCGTGTAACGGCACATTTGCAACAGCGCTGGACCATTGCAAGAGCATAGCGCCAGTGCAACGCAGTATAGGATTGCGCTCTCAAGTCAGGCATTCTTTCTTGTTCTAACACTGGCACAATGTGTAGGAGTGACATTCTAATGGTGAATGCAGGTGTTCACTATCTTTTCACTGTCTACACCCAGAATTTTTATATTCTGCTTACAATATTTCTTCTCATATATAGTATCTGAATAGGAGGTCTTCTTACTATACCAGATGAATTCAAAATTAGAGCCCAAGATCAACGTGCATGATCAGTCCTTCATGAAAAATCGCAGAATTAATTCTTTGGAAGACATGTTCTCTGAACTGATTTTTTTATCAAACCATAAAAATGCAAAAAGGGTTCACATCATGTCATAGGAGAAATTGTCTCACATTTCCCTTCCCAAGTCTTTAGCTTTGTGTGTTTGAAAAAAAAGGGCACACTTTTGCTGTTGGAATTAATAATGATCACTAGACAAAATTCTGCTAGATTATGCGAACATGCCTATTTCTATAAGATTAATCATGGATCCCATTTAAAAAATGATCATTCAGGTTCTTTCTGTCAGGTGTCAAAAGAGCCCCAGGCGCTCATAATAGTAGACATTCTTGCAATGAGCTATGAGAGGATTTTGATGCTTGAATGAAGGCCTATAAACTACAGCCTGGAAAGATTAGAGGAGCATACGAAGAAACACCAAAATCTCCATACTGATGATGCATGAATAGGAGAATAGTGATAGGGGAAAAAATTACTGAAGAAAAGATAAATCATAATATATTGCCAGATTTAAGAGATAAAAATTAACCTGCCACAAATACGTTTCAGCCTCTGACTTCTATGGATGATGAGTTGCTGGCGGAATACCACACAAAGATTCATATTTCAGAGAGCTAATAACAGGCACCTTGCTTTAAGAGAACATTAGAGGTCAACTCACATTTTTCAAGCATCAGAAAGGAATGGCATGACTCAAAGGATTAATAATAGGTTAGGAAGCTTTTTGCTGGTAGGTTTTGAGTTGAAATTTGCTTCCACGTCCAGCCCTGTTCTGCCTGGGTCAGGCTAGCCCAGCCTGCCACACACTGCGTGAAATGCTGTGAGCTTTTTACACTCTATTCTTGCGGCACATCACTTCCTTCTTCTAAATGGCAGCAGTGGAGTCCCATTCATTCCGGATGGGCCAGAGGGCAGCTGACCCAGCCAGATAATAGCATCTTATTATGCTGTCAAAGACCCTCCAGTGTATTGTACAATAGAACAGAAAACAATATTAAATTAAAGAAAAATAAATCTGAAAGGAAACAAACTACAGACAAGAGTTCAAGGTTATTCCCAACAGTAAGATCCTCTTTACAAATCAGTCCAAGGTACTTTGAAAATAACAGGGAAGGGGAAGAAGGCATAGATCCCTTGGCAAACCACCCAAAATCACTTTGAAAATAACCAGGGCGGGGCGGGGGGGGGAGGAGGCATAGATCACTTGATAAACCCCACCAAATCACTTTGAAAATAACAGGAGGAGGGAAGCCTAGATCCACTTACTTCCAACCTCCCCTCCTCCAGAGCCCTGCAGCGGGCATCATGGGCCCGCTGGCTCACACAGTTGCTGGAGTGGTTCAGGAAGCCCGAGTGATGAGCCCGAGGACTGCATGGCTGCTGGGCTGGCAATCCAGGCTATGGGCCCTGCAGCCCGTGTGAGCTCCTGGACCAGAGCAAGGCCAGAATTTGGCCTGCTGGGGGCTGGATGGTGGGTGCTAGGTGGGGGTCTCTGCAGGCCAGATTCTGGCCTTCTGTGGGCCGGTTCTGGCCTGCAGGCCATAGTTTGGAGACCCATGCTATAGATACTAACCTGAGAGAAAAGCCACAGACATGAGCCGTCCTCCCTGACTCCAAGAGTAGTCCAAACACGCTTGACGGTGGCCCTTGTGCTGGCCAAACTTTGCTGGCTTAGCTTATGCCGGTCTAACTGCAGTTTAGGATTGTGCTGTCAGTGAGACGTACTTCTGCGTAGATATGCCTAGGATTGGGCAGTAAGGCCCTGGGCCTGACATGCCTTTTACAGAGAGTGCAATCATAAACTGGACTGGAATGCTGTGTCCAGCGGGCCTGTGCCAAATCCAGCACAGTTTTGGTGTGCTCTGGAGCCTCCCCATTGGTTTCCTTAGATCTGCGCCGGCTGAATAGCAGGCACAGAGCTGAGGAAGATGCATGGCCCAAATTGGGGCCAGGTGGCCTGGGGACGGAGGCTTGGATGCAGACTACTGCACTAAAACACTCCTAAGTGAGTGTGATCCCATAACCACAACCAAATGGAGAAAATAACATATGAGCCAACATTTTCCCAGCTACGATTTGTGCGGTCATGGATGGTGGAGGCACAATTACTTTATTCCAGGAACACTGGGAAGCTGTTCAGATAGTACTACTTCTCTGTGGAAATACACGGAGATCTTCAGCCAGATCAGACCACCATTTCCTTATTGATTCAGATCAGTAGGAGGCAAGCCTGGCAAACATTTCTTTGAATCTGATGTTAGAGATTAAAAGTAAAATGCTGCCTTTTGATCAGTCAGTATTTCAACACCATCCTACAATCGCAGTATCAAAATTTGTTGCCAGCTTTGAATCTGGAGACCTCCGCTTGCAAATAGGACCCAGAACATATGGAAACATTTCAAATATACAAATGATCCCATATGTAGCTTCACTAGAAGTATATCCAATGGAAATTTAGCAAAGACTTCACAGGTGTAGTACTCAGAAAGAAGTCTGGCAGCACAGATAAGTGGTATATATTAACACACAAAGAGAACAGGGAAGAACATTGTGTTGGAAGAGGCCCATGTCTAAGAACTTCAAAGTATGATGACAGGCAGCTCACGGACAGCTGTTTATCTTCCAGAACATTTTCTTGCTTCACTCTGAGTTAACAAAAGCTTTTAATGGAAGCAAATAGGGTCATATTTCTCTTTCATCAATATAGGAGATGCAGTTTTTTGAAAATTTTCTCCTCATAGCTTTTAAAAGAGAAGAGAAATGGGAAGACACAATCACACACACACACACACACACACACACACACACACACACACCCTTCCCAATGCAGGTAACCCACCTCTGACCATGACAAATGTGGTGGGGAGAGTAGGGTGCTTGGCTTTTCTCAGAAAGGCTCAACTAGCCTTACATCAAATTATCAATCAATCAATCAATCAATAGTATTTATATACCGCTTTTCAACACAAAGTTCACAAAGCGGTTTACAGGCAAATAGTAATAATAAAGTTAAATGGTTCCCTGTCCCAAAAGAGCTCACAATCTAAAATAAATGCAGACCACCAGCAACAGCCACTAGAAAAGACACTGCGCAGAGGTGAAGTGGGACAATTACTTTCCCCCTGCTAAATGTAAGAGGAAATATAAATCATGCAGGAAAGCACTTGCAATAATGCATCATGGATCACAATATGTTGTGCTACTTGGTAATTGAGAACCTGTTTTCTGAACTTTCTCAAGTGTGCCCACAAAGGGCAACTTATTTATCCACCCAGTTTCTCCCTTCCTACAGTTAGTGTGGGGAAGGCTATTCTATAGTCTTTTTTGCACTGTGAGGGGTCACTGTATTACATGAGAATAGTCTTTTCCAGTATGTCCCTAGAGGGGAGGTGGGGTGCTAAGTTTTACAAGGTGCCTTACCTTGCTGTGTAAACCGCTCCTCTCCCACACTGTCATAGCCATTCTGGGCTGCGGAAGCAACAAGGAGAAAACTCCTCCTTGTGGCTTTTGCCCTGGGGACTGGCTACAATACCATACCAAGGAAGAGGAGCAGTTTACACAGCAAGGTAAGGGGCCTTGCAAATCTTAGTGCCCCGCCCCCTTCTAGGAATGCTACCGCTCTTTTCAGGGATCCCAACCTGTCCTGCACCATTAACCTACTAGAGTTTTAATAGCTGTTCTAGTAAAAGAAATTCTAGCATGAATAGGCCCCTAAAAGGTGTAATGGGAATTCTTTGCCACCGTACTGAAAGGGGGCTTGTTTCACAAAAATCTTTGTCAGGATGTTTGGTTAAAGCCATTTAATTTTATTATTTGCCTGTAAACCACTTTGTGTTGAAATGCAGTATATAAATACTGTTGATTGATTGATTTTCCCCAGGGACACTGAGAAAAGGCTGCAAAAGGTACAGTGCAATCCTATTCATGTCTATGTGGAATTAAGTTCTATTCAACTTAATGGGACTTATTAAGTGGACTTAATAATGTGGGTATAGGGTTATATTATTCTGGACTGTTTATTGTCTTTAAGTGGCTATACAGGTGACATGTATAGGAAGTATTGCATGTCTACTCAGAAGTAAATCTTATTTTCAGTAGGGTTACTCTCAGAAAAGTATGGATAGGGTGGCAGCCTAACTGGACTTTGCCCTTAGTGATATCTGCCCTTAATGGTATCAATTGTTAGCCAAAATTGGTTAGTTATATAGATCATGTGGAGCATGTGACCCTTGATTGACTGTGAATGCTTGAGAAATTGAAAAAAAGAATCAGCAAATTGAGAAAAGGTGTCTGAGTTCAGTAGCTACTGTATAAAAAAGGGGTAGGGTTCAGGGAAGCACAGAGGCAGATCTAAGGGAGGGTAGAGCTCTGCATTTTGCAAGAAGCCTTACCTTGCAGTGGAAATCACTCCTCTCCTGCACAGTGGCGTTTCTACAGGGATGGCAAAGCTCTAAGTTTTGCAAGAAG
>JAJKFI010000015.1:20905145-21082845 GCA_029204185.1 Lerista edwardsae | reverse complement strand
TGGCGTTGCTTACTGGCTACAGCAGCAAGGGAGAGGAGGGATTTACACGACAGGGTAAGGCTTCTTGCAAAACTTAGAGCTTTGCCATCCCTGTAGAAACGCCGCTGTGTGGGGGCGCTGATACAGACCCCCACGTTGGTGCTAAGGCAACTGGACCGGCGCTGCAGGCAGCACCGGTCCTGTTGCGCCCGCGTAGTGCCTCCCTTGCATCAGCCGAAGCCGGCCAGTATAAGGGAGGTGCCATGACGGGGCGACTCGGGGATTGGTGGGAGGAGTGCGGGAGGTGGGCGTGACGTGGGTGGGTTCAGGATTCGGCCATACAGCCTAATCATAGACTCATTTGGGGGCTGTGCGGTCTCCTCAGATCTGCGCCTGCTGTTTAGCAGGATCCTCCCCTAGGGTAAGGAAGCTCCCTTGCTGTGGGAAGGCTCCAGCCTCTCCTAAGCAGCACTAGGATATGGCGCTGGCTCGTCAGCCTTGCCAGTCCAGCGCTACTTAGGATTGTGCCCTGAGACTCGGATTGGTCAGCAGGAATCTTTAAGCTTACATAAGCCTGTTACTAGGACAAAAGGGAGGTGGGTGAGTTGGTGTTTGACCATCCTTTCATGGATCCCTGACCGTATCACTGCTGGTTTAGCATGTGGAAGAGCCACCTTCTTCTGCCAATGCTCAGGAACTAGTTGGTCCTGGTGAGTGTTAGGGTAATGTAAGTCTAGGAGCTTAGCTTTAATGTTTCCTGGTGAAGAGAATCTTTCTGTTGGGAATAATCTTAGAAAGTAGTCTGTGATTATTCATTCATCTACATTCCTAATAAATGTCTAATATTTATATTTAATTTTATTTAAATTTTGTATTGTATTTAAATTTATTTTTCTCTGCCCTCACACCATGTCGGACATATGATGCAGCTCTCGTGCCAAAAAGTTTGGAGACCCCTGATCTGTTGGATTGCAGCCTTTGACAAGGTATTGGTAAATGACTTGTTGATGCCTGTAGCCTGGAGTATAGCAAGCCATAAAATTCAACAGATGCAATGGAGCCTTTTAGAAGACTGATAGCTATTTTTAGAATCTAGTAGACAAATGTTTACAGATGATGATGATAAGAGTCGAGCCAGATGAATGGTTTTCCCCAAGGGCTGTGCAAGTAGTCCTACTTTGCTGTTTATTGCGTTTGATGTTTGGATCTTGTTAACTGGAACAGTAATCAAAACCTAGAAAAAATGTAAAGTGCCTTTTCTAGAGGCATATGGTGTAGGACGTTTCCAAGCATTTGCAAAAGGGGCTGGCTGTGATAATTTCTTGCAGTAAAATGACAAGTTATCTGATAATAACTTAAAGATGAACAAATTTATTGTGGAATATACTTTTGTGGACCACAGCCTATATTTTCCAGTCTGTTTTAATTGAATTATTTTGGGATGAACAAAGGAACAAAGAATGAATTGTCCTTATTCCTAAAACTAATGAATAACACCAGTTTATCAGCACAGAGGTTTGGCATATGATAGCAGTTCAAATATTAGAATAAGGCATTTTGGGTTGTGATTGATGTACTGACTTTTCAGATTCTTCTCTTGGTATATACATTTGCTTACAGAATGATCTTTGCATGTCCAATTCAAAAATAAGTACACCAAGTTGGCCTAACTATGCCGGCCTAACTCCAGGTTAGGATTGTGCTCTTATAGATGCAATAATGTAAGGTAGCACAGGCTTATTGGATCAAAAGCACACTCACGCTTCACTTTTGCCTTTATCAATCTTGGAACTGAACAGGAGAATATTATTTTCCCCTTATCAGTTCTATCTCACAGTTAAATTGAATCCAGCACTCATTTTAAATCAAATCCAGGAGCTGTTGGGCTTGTCCGTGGCAGGAATCCCACCTTCTTTTAATCAGGTTCAGTCAGAAACTGGCCCCAAGTGTCACAAACAAAAGTTGTAGTTTTGATTTGCCAGACCCTGTAACTAAGAGAGAGAAAGCAAAATAAAACAGCTCAAATGAAAATGCCATTTGCTGTTGCTCAAGTGAATGGAAGCAGAGCCAAGAAGTGCCCCCTCCCATAGTTCCTGCTCCCAGTCCTGGAGATATACAGATGTCCTGTCAACTCCACACATGTCAGAGAGTCATTGAGCAACATCTTCACAATACTGTGATCTTGTAAGTATCCCATGGCTCAAGAATTCCACCATTGCACCAAAGAGCAGATGTACATTCTAAGGAAAGACAGAAGGAGGGAAGATGTGAAGAGTAAAAAATTAATAAGTAATTGGAAGTTGTAACTGACATTTATTTCAGCTGTTGGGACGGACTGCATGCAATACAAAGAAGAGCCAGATCATGCTTTCCATTCTGCATCATGGGAGAGATGAGTTGTTGTTGTTGTTGTTGTTTATTCAATTTATACCCAGCCTTTCTGCCCCATGGGCACCCAAGGCGGCTTACAACAATAAAATACAATAAAATTACAATATTTGAGAATTAAAAACGATAGTTAAAAAACAATAATAAAATAATTAACATTTAAAATTTAAAAAATTTAAAATTTAAACAGCCAACCCCATGGATCCTAAAATATATAAAAAGAGTGTAAAAACCAGCCAGCCTGTCAACAATTAAAAGCTTGTTGGAATAGGAATGTCTTCAATCGCTGCCAAAATGTTGTCAAAGAGGGAGCAGTTCTTAGTTCTAAGGGGAGGGTATTCCAAAGTTGGGGGGCCACTGCCAAGAAGGCCCTATTCCTGGCCACCACCCCTCTCACCTCTCCTGGTGGCGGCACAGTTAAAAGGGGGCCCCCAGATGACCTCAGAGCACGGGTAGGATTGTATGGAAGGAGGCGGTCCCTCAAATACCCCGGACCTGAGCCGTAAAGGGCTTTAAAGGTCAAAACTAGCACTTTGAATCGGGCCCGGAAAGGAACCGGCAGCCAGTGTAGTCGCCGAAGCAATGGCTCAACAGAGTCAAACCGATGTGCCCACCCGAGCAGCCGCGTTCTGTACTAGTTGTAATTTCCGGACCGTCTTCAGAGGCAGCCCCACGTAGAGCGCATTGCAATAATCTAATCTAGATGTCACTAGGGCATGGGTCACTGTGGCCTGGTCCGCACAGCTCAGGTATGGTCGCAGCTGGCGAATCAGCCGAAGCTGAGCAAAGACTCCCCTGGCCACTGCCGCCACCTGGGATTCCAGGAGCAGCTGTGGATCCACAGCTCCACCACTCCCAAAAGGAACAAGCACAAATTGGCTGAAATGTTGCACAGACCAAAACAAAATAGTTCCAAGCATAAAATATGCCAGGAGGAGCAGAAATCACACACTCACTTCCTGTGGAGGGTTGTTCACATTAGAAGTACCCAGCATGAGCCTTCAAGGTGGCTAGTAGGAGTACACCAGAGACGCTAAAAGTGGATGGGGATTTGCCACTATGTGTGGACCTTCTCAGAAAACAAACTGTAATGAAAATATAAGGCTGTGGATAGGTGGTGGCACTTTTCTAAAATGACTTTGGGTGGATAGACAACATGCATTGAAAACCTCTCTTTTCCCACAATCCACTGGATTTCTTTCTGATTTTGGCTTCTATTCCTCTCTTTCTTGTTTATTTCTATGTTTGGTACTTCCTTCTGTGCTCTTAGCCTTGGTCTTCACAGTTCTAACTATTTTCATGGTTGTCTCAGTGATTGGAAAAGGAAGAGGGGGATAGAAAGGAAGGGGATACATGGAAGGGAAGTGCTGAGCAAGAACATATGAGAATGGGAGGAGCAGAGGCTGCAGTGGCATATCTAATGTATGGCAAACCAGGGCATGTGCCCTGGGGGCCACCTGAAGGGGGTGCCAGCTGCTGTTGTGAGTGTGCATGTGCTCTAGTCACTTCCTGAGTCAGGAAGTGATTGCTGCATGTGGGTACTCATGGCAAAAGCTGGGGCAATTTTCACAGCAGCGGCTGTGAAACTCCAGTCGCTTCCTGAGTCAGGAAGAAATTGCAGCAACTGCCATCTGGGCGCTCATGGTGGTAGCTGGGGTGATTTCGCTCCAGCTGCTGCTCTGTGTGCCCACGAGCTCTGCTGCTTTATGACTCAGGAAGCAGCTGTGAGAACTGGAAGTGAGTAACATGATGTCATGATATTGCCTATCACATGACACACACACAACATTCCTGCCCAGGTGCCACAGACCCTGGGGACACCACTGAGAGGCTGACACATCATTGGGTAATGGGGACAGGGCTCAGCATGCCAACTCAGGAGGTCCTGGGCCAGATCTGCCTCCACAGCTGCTTTGCAGCAACAAACTTTTTAGCATGCGCAAACACTGATCTCCAGCTTGATGTCTGCTTTGGCCTTAAGCTCTTCGTAAAGATTCTACGTCTGTGTGCTGCAAAGCACTTAAAGTTCTGCTACTTTTTTGGCCCAACAAAGACTCTGCTTTGAACAGATGAGCGACAGGAGGCGATGCCATGGGAGACCATTTTCTCCGCAGGAAGAAAAAGTGAGAGGAACCATGTGTCTTGCTTAATCATTCCTATTAAGCAGCAGCAACAGCAGCAGCAATCTGGGTTCCCAACCCTCTTGCAGATAGAAATTTCACAAAGAAAAATGTTTGGAATCTCTTTGTCTATTCAGTCAAATATTCTGAAATAACCATTGTTCATCTGAACATGGCATTGATTCTTCAACTCTGGGGTGAAACCAAGGACAAGTGAGGGCAAATAGGGACTGTAGTCTCTGCCAAAATAATTAACTGTAGTGAA
This sequence comes from Lerista edwardsae, assembly GCA_029204185.1. Lineage (NCBI taxonomy): Eukaryota > Metazoa > Chordata > Lepidosauria > Squamata > Scincidae > Lerista > Lerista edwardsae. Next base: position 21,078,093 of record JAJKFI010000015.1, on the reverse strand, counting down.
TGTCATGCCTTTTCTTCTTATATCCAGTAGGTAGAGCTAGACAGTTTGCCCCAGCACCCAATAAAGACAGAAGGCACTGAAATGAAATGTAGTAGGTAAGCTGATACAAGTTGTTTCCTGTTACAAGAACTACAGCATAGTTTCAGCAACCTCTCGACTGCCCTGAGCAGTGTGGGCTTAACCTATTAGGCCACTACTGAATCTGCCTATTCACTGTGCAAAAAAGCCAATTAAAGAATCTGTTGTATATAGTGTTTTCCCCTAAACAGGGCGGAGGGTAGAATAGATTTCCTCCACTTTTCTACTACAGTGCTTCTTTTCTCTTGTATACAGTTTTAAAATGACCATTAATTTCATGGTCATGTGAGACCTCTTTGCAAGCTGCACCCCTAACAGACTATAGCCCTGGGGAGATGACTAACAGCACAATCCTGGTGTGGGTTGGCATTGGCACTGGCGCTAGAACTGCTTTGATGCTGCAAGCCGTCGCAAACACGCCATGAAGCACATTTGGATGAATTTTGAGTAGGCAGCCGTGGCAGAAAGGCCTGTGCTATCCTACTAGCACTGAATCCAGCCTGATGGCTGCTAGAGCAGGAGAGGGAGGGTGGGGGGGAGGGGTGTTTGAGGGGGGGGAGGGCTGGGGCAGTTCAGGCCCAGGAGGGGGCAGGTACAGTGTAGGAAGTCTCCACCATATCCTAATTCCTATTCCGGCCCTGAAAGCCCTACACAGGGCTACTCGGACCTGCACCAGCAATTTAGCTGGTATCCCCATTAGGTAGGCTGGGGCTCGACAAGGGGTAAGGGAACAAATGCCCTTATTCTGTGGGGATCTGCCCAGTTTCAGTGCTGGATATGGCATGGGCCGGGCTGGCCCACTGTGCCAACTCTGAATAGGATTGGGCAATAGTCTAGGGCTAATCAGTGTTTGGAGGGGGAGCAGGACTGGGCCCATTAGCTCCACCCCCAATCTCCACTTGCTCAGGGTCCATGAGCAGGCAACCTTTGTCTGCATAGGCTCTCTGCGTTTTCTGCAGCAAACAGCTTGTAGATCTGTAGGCTCTGTGTAAAAAAAGCCAATCAATACGTGGAGGTTGAGGCCGGACCAGCAGGCTTGATCCTGCTTCCCATTGATTGTCTCCAGATTAGTGGCCTGCCCAGGGGCTTGCCTTGGAGGCCTTGAATTGGAGGCCTTTCTAAGTGGTGCTGCTGCTGCTGCTGCCCGAGCCTGCTGAGGAAGGAAAGGCTGTATGATTTGCCTGCCTATAGAAAGGACTTTCCCAGTAGAATCTCTTGTTAATGAAACCATAATCCTTCATCCGTGTCCTCAACAGCCCAGGGCCCCATTCCACAGTTCAATTCCACAGCATTCTTCAATTTCTGTCCATGTCTGGCTGGTGGTATTGGCAAAGGTCCCAGCATGATCCATCTTTATTGTAATTCTCTCACTGTGTTTGATTGGAAATCTATATGAAGCCTCCAGATCCCCAAAGGCCTCTTTTAATATTGCTTTAAAGACCAAAACAAATGTTTGTGCCAAGTTTCGTTTCTTAAGCCTGCCAGTGAGGGCATTTCAATTCCTCTTCCAGCTGCAGTAATAGAAAGAGGAAAGGAAACTCTTCTGCTCCCAAGCTTGGGGCTGAAAATTGCATACCTACCCAAGTGGCTTTGAGTCTTCAGAGTGAAGAGCCTGCCTTCGCCTTTAGGTTCCACTATAATCTTCAAGGCCGACAGAGAGCTGTTTCCTGAGTACCTCATCTGTGAGTCAAGACAGAACGAGAGCATGGTAGGTGGATTAATGTGTCCCCCCCCACATCACATCCCCCGATCACATTTGTTGTTGTTGTTGTTCAGTCGCTAAGTCGTGTCCGACTCTTCGCGACCCCATGGACCACAGCACGCCAGGCCTCCCTGTCCTCCACTAGCTTCCTGAGTTCACCCAATTTCATATTCATTGCTTCGGTGACACTATCTAACCATCTCATCCTCTGTCGCCCCCTTCTCCTTTTGCCTTCAATCTTTCCCAGCATGAGGGTCTTTTCTAAAGAGTCCTCTCTTCTCATCAGGTGGCCAAAGTATTGGAGCTTCAGCTTCAGCATTTGTCCTTCCAGGGAGCAATCAGGCTTGACTTCCTGGAGAATTGACCGATTGGATCTCTTTGCAGTCCAGGGGACTCTCAAGAGTCTTCTCCAACACCATAATTCAAAAGCATCGATTCTTCGACGCTCTGCCTTTCTTATGGTCCAGCTCTCACAGCCATACATGGCTACTGGGAAAACCATCGCTTTGACTATGCGAACCTTTGTTGGCAGGGTGATGTCTCGGCTTTTGATTAAGCTATCTAGGTTCACCATAGCTTTCTTCCCAAGAAGTAAACGTCTTTTAATTTCATGGCTGCAGTCACCATCTGCGGTGATCTTGGAGCCCAGGAAAATAAAGTCTGTCACTGCTTCCATTTCTTCCCCTTCTGTTTGCCAGGAAGTGATGGGAGTGGTTGCCATGATCTTAGTCTTTTTAATGTTGAGCTTCAAGCCAATTTTGGCACTTTCCTCTTTCACCCTCATCACATAGCAGCTTTGAATACCACTGTTGCAGACCCACATGGAATAGGCATGGTCTAAACTTGGAATCAGAGGATGTCACCCATCCTTCAGTTAACAGAAATTTCCATTGTATTTCCGAAGAAATTGTTCTAGTAGAAGCAGGATGTGATCAGCAGAAGGGAGGGTAGTTGAGTTCATCCTCAGTGAGACATTTTTGGTCAATGCCCAAAAGTTATGGAATTCCTTATCCCTGGAGTCAGTATCTCATTAGGATCATTGTTTGAAAATGTATATCTTCCTTGTTGGAAAGTCCAGCTTGTGGTGGGGACTGTATACTGACTGACTGTATACGAAGGGGCTTTATCACAGTGTTTCACACAATGTCTGTTTTGTGTTTGTTTTTATGGTTCTGGTTTGCAAAATGATGCAACCGATTGATCACTCTTCCGTTACGTTCTGTGCCCGGTTTCCTGTTTTCTTCTACATTGAGGAATGCATTAATTGTGTTAATTTGGAAAACAGCCCCAGTGTATTTCTGCAGAGTACAGGAACATTTGATGCATCTATTTCAGGACAATTCAAAGTTCACGTTCTCTGGGCATATTGAAGCTCTTGTTTTAGTAACATAGAATGAATGACAAGAAAAAAAATCGTTGCCAGTTTATATTAGAGTTTGAAAGCCTGGATTCCCAGATGCTGGTATTTGATGAAACCCTGGAAAAGAAGAGGAAGAATGAAGCTACACAGGCAGCTAAAGAGATAAAGCATGGAGAGTGTTCATCAAGATCCAACAACATAAACTATTCTGCTTATAAAAAAGGGATTGAAATTCATGATAGCCTGGAAGCATCAAAATAAGTGGCCTTGTTGTTTCCAGTGACTGCAGTTCCCTGTGGGCGTCAAGCAAATCTTTCTGTACAGTAGCCAAAGAGTTAATAGGTTGTCACTCGGACACCTCCCCTACAATTGGTGATGGGTAATGGCTCTGTGACAACCCCAGCACTTACTCATGTGGAAAATTAATACCAGGACAGTGATGAATCTATTTTAATCTTTCCTTGTGCCTTAGCGGCTTGATGAAAGGAAGGCAAGAAATGGGAACAGCATGTAATCATTTGTTTACCGATTTTGAGCCTGGTGCACAGTGGAAAGCCTAAAAGATGGATTGTAATAAAGCCATCATTGCCAAGCATTGGTCCAAAACTCCTCAAGGGGGTTGAGATACTCTCTGTGCGTCCCTTGCCACCAAGATCCTGACCATGATTATGGATGATGTAATAAAAGAGCACATAACCTCTAGTGCAGGGACTTGGGATTAAATGGTAGGGTGGGGCTTTTGCAGGCACTGTGATTACAACAGAACAACTCTAGATGAATAGTTGGACCGGCTATGCGTAATAGCATGGTTTCCATGATGGGGGTTCATCTTTAATTAGGAGCCAGGAAGGGCTATAACTCAGTGGAAGAGCAGATGCTTTGAATGTATAAGATTCCAAGTTCAATTCCTGATTAAAAGGATCTCTGGCAGGAGGACAGGACTTCTGTCTTCAGCATATCTTAGTATAAAGCAGCTTCTTATGCTCAACAAGAATGGCAGCTCCTGGCCCCAATTTCAGCCAATGAGTTTGGTAGGGGGTATTGTCGGTTTGAGCCCAGTGCTCTATTATGGAACCAAATGTCCTGGTGTTTGACTCGCATACCCTCCCCCAATATCTTAGGAACTGATCAGACACTCTCACTGGGGCCCTGAATTTACAGTCCTTTTTTGGAAAATCAGCTTACTATTCAGTCATAGTAATGAGAGGAGTGAGAGGGTGTATTGCGGTAACACGTACACACACTGGCATCTGGCTCGTAGACTAAGGGTTTACCATGTGATCTTCATGTTTTTAAAGTAGTGGAACAATCATTTTTCCATCCCAATGGGTGCAGTGACTTGTAACGTAACTTCTACTGGCTCAACTGTACACACTCTTTAGGAAAGAAAATGAATTGCCACATCCAGCCCTTTCCCACAGTGTGTAAATCTAGCTTGTTGTGGGAGACGCAAGTGAGCACACTCTGCATACAAATCTAGGATGGCCTAGGCTGGGTGGAAGTGCCTTCCAACACCACTTCTCATATGGAAATAATCCTGACAGGCAGGGGACCAGAAGAACAGCTTTTATTTGGTTAAATGTTTTCTAAAACATAATGAATGTAACACATGCAGTGGAAAGCAGTACAACCTAGTGGATGTCATAGTGCGCATGGTGCTGGAGAACTGAAGCACAAGCACCAGCTCAGCCATGAATTCACTAGGAAATCACTCTATCATCTCATGGTAAAAAGAATGATTAACGCCAAAGCTGTAATGTAGTCTCAAGTCCCACAACTTGCTCTCCAAGTTGGACTTAAGTCCTGTCAATCACTGACTCAGAGTGCAATCCTATAATGTGCTGGAATGGTGAGGCTGAAGGGCCTGTGCCATATTGAGAGCAGTATAGGAGAGGCTGGAGCCTCCCTGTGGCAAGGACATGTTCGTGCCCTTACCATAGGGGAGGCTCCAGCCTCCTCTATGCTCTCCTCAGATCTGCACCTGCTAAACTGCAGGCGCAGATCTGAGGAAATTGCGCCCCCCCCCCCCAATCGGGCTTAGGATTCGGCCTTATGGCCAAATCCCAAGCCCACCCCCCTCCCGGGTCGGCACACCTGCTGGGCCACCCCATTACACCCTCACCCTCCCATACCCTCCCTCACTCCAAAATGGCGCCTCCCCTTCACCAGCCATCTTCAGCTGGCATAAGGGAGGCACAGCATGGGTGCCGATCCCGTTGCCTTAGCACCAACATGGGGGGGGGCCCTCAGCGCACCATCAATGCAAAGATGTTGTATCAGTTCTGACCTCCTAATAGGATTGTGCTGCCCAACTTGACTTGGGACCGAAAGGCAGTGACTTGCAACTACACTCAGGACCAAAAACCATTTTCACATCCGAGGCGCTCTCTCTCTCTCTCTCTCTCTCTCTCTCTCTCTCTCTCTCTCTCTCTCTCTCTCTCTCTCTGTGTGTGTGTGTGTGTGTGTGTGTGTGTGTGTGTGTCCTTGCTTACTTTTTTCCAACACTTCCATGTAGCATCACAAGACCTCTTGAGCTCACTCCGGAAGCGAGCATGGAAGCGAGTTACTCCCTGCTAACTGGACAAGATGCACTTTTTCCAGTGGTGTTCCTCTTATATTTAGCAGGGGGAGAGAAACTGTCCCTCTTCACCCCTGCGCAGTCTTTCTAGTGGTTTTTGCTGGCGGTCTGCCTTTTTTTAGATTGTGAGCCCTTTTGGGACAGGGAGCCATTTAACTTTATTATTACTATTTGCCTGTAAACCGCTTTGTGAACTTCGTGTTGAAAAGCGGTATATAAGTACCTGTTGATTGATTGATTGATTGATTGATTGATTGATTGATTGATTGATTGATTGATTGATTGATCATCCAGGGCAGCGCAGACAGGCACTTCCCACCTTCCTCGGGTGATTGTGCTGCACCAGCTCAGCTCAGCCAGTGGCTCTAGGCTACCTGTGGCACTTGGATCACCACAATCAGATGGGTGGCAGGGAGCAGGCACCCAGAAGTGCCTGCCATCAGGAGTGTGTTTACAATTCCCACACACATATGCAAACACCCCACCACCACCTCCCTGTTTCCGTCAAATTTTACACAGAGACTTGAGACGCAAGAGTCATTGACTCCAGAATTTGAGCAAGGACTTGAGACTTGAGGATAGAGACTTGACTTTTGAGGTTAGGGACTTGAATACATCACTGCCCCATAGTAGAGTTAAGAGAATTAGAAAAATTTAGAAATAGCCCAAAATCAAAATAGAAACTGCTACAGTCTGATCTTACGCACTCTTATTCAGAAGGAAGTTCCCCTTTGTTCAGCAGAACCGCCTTCCAGACAAACTGCAGCCTTCATTTGCACTGCTGTACCATATGTCCTCCTTTCATTTGCACACTGGAGTTAAGCCAAGGAAAGAGACAGGCAAGTTGCAATCGAGATTCGCATTTCATAAATTCCTTCTCCCTACCCGTTCCTTCGCCCCACAACCCAACACCTCTTCCCTGCCATGAACGATGTCATCGCTTCAGCCCACAAGTATTCCCTCTTTCAGCACATAATGTATTGTTCTGTTTGGGACCAGATTCTTGAACGATCGAGTCATAAACAAAATGCCCTTACATTCAGATCTGGGGTGACAGGACTTTGTCAAACGCATTACATTTTACTTGGTTAGAACAGAAGAGGGACACTTTGAAAAATAGAATTTTTCTTCTCACTGTTTTGTATTCTCTGGCTTGGAAATACGAATCTCAGCAGCTTATAATGGTTGCCCCAACACACAACTTGGGCACTATCGCCCCAGAACTTCTTTTTCACCCCAGATTTGAATGAGACCAGAGGCCAACTCCTCTGGTTCCTCTCTTACCCCTTAAGCATTCATCTTTGATAGGTTTATAATATTGATGTAGTGTGGCAGTGTTTACCCCTTGACATCTCTGTCGTGAAAACCCTATGTAACTTGCATTGAATAATGTGGCAACCTGTTCTGCTTTAGACCTGCTTTGGCCTAAATAAGTGCCAAATAAGGCCAGTGCTGAGACTGAACCCATTTCGTTCACTCTGAAAGCTAACTTTCCACTTGGTCAGCACACCTCCCCACCCTCCACTGTCCACAGGCTTTGGCTGTGCTCTGTCATCTGTTGCTGGGGTTATTCCCTGATGGCATGAGGCCACATGTCGGCATCCTTTTCCCAGAGCCATGTCACTGGGCTGGGTAGAAGTGACATTCTGCTCTGCCACTGTCTCTGGTCCCTACTACCTGTAGAAGAATCCACAGTCCAAGGTCAGGTTCATTTCTCTACTACTTTCCCTATCATATGTCATGATTCTCTCATCCCCACTGCAGCCCCAACGCTATCCACTTTCAGGCATCCCTCCATTTTATTTATTTCGCACCATCTGTATGTCTGGTGCTTCAGACAGGATGAGAAGGAAATCCTGGGTTTCAAGCAAGGCTTGCACCATACAAAAAGAGACACAGTGGACAGCGGGAGGAATGGCATAAACTAGGGAAGAATATGTGATTGCATTGTGTCCTTAGGCTTTAATACAGTATCATGCATGCAATGAAAAGAGGATCGTTTCTTGAGGAAAAGTGAGGGTGTTTGAGAAAGGATTTTGAGGAAGGAGGAGAGAAAGAAACGAGAAGAGCAGGGGAGAAGGAGATTCAGAAGAGCATGGAGAGCAGATTCAGCTAGGATGGGTGGAGGCTTGAACAGTGCTGGAAACAGAGACCTCTGCCAGGTGGGGGTGGAAACAGGAGGGCTGCCGCTAGAGAAAAGACTTCATACTGCTAACAGGCCTCCTCTGCCAGGAGGGCCCAGGCTCTTCAAAGACCTCTGTCAGAGGCAGGCGTCTCTATAGCAGAGGGTTGTTGTTGTTTTTAAGTAAAACTGAGGAACAGCATGTGTTACGGGGTTTTAGTGCAAATTTTTCAAAACATTGTTTACAGAAGCACATAACAAATGTGCTTCTTCTATCATGACTTCTATTGTTGACTATGGTGCAAAGGTACACTAGCGGTCCTGGTGCTAGTACTGCCCTCCAAGCAGCCAACACACACACACACACACACACACCCGCGGGCACGCAAACATGAACCAGAAGTAATTGCAGGGATGTCATCACAGCCCCGTAATTACTTCCGGAATCACCCCGAGAACGGCTGTGAGTTCGCAGCTACCCTCAGTGTGATAGTAGTAGTATCCAAAACCTTTATTGGCATTACATAATACATAATACAGAACACACATGCGCGAACGAAACACATTCCAGCTTAAGTAAGGGGAGAGGAAAACAAAAGCAAAAACAAATTTAGCGTTTGTAATAAAATTTGGGAGAGATCTTCATAACAGTAAATAGAAATTCAGCTACTTGGTTGGTAACAGATGCCGAAAAATCGCTCAGGAGTATTGGCAGTGGGTCAGAAAGAGAGGGAGGGAGGGAGGAAAGAAGCGGCCCCAGAAGACTATTGCGAGGAATGGCGTGAGCTGGGCATCGCAATAGGATATGGTCAAGTGAGTCAGGTTCAAGGGCGCAAAAAAAACACAGTCTATTGAGACGAGGGGTTTTAGTAAATCTTCCAAAGTGGGCTGAAGATGGAAAGATATTGAGCCTTGCAAGCATGAAGGCTCGTCTTTTTTTTGGGTTATGTAATTGATTAAAATAATTAGAAGGGCGGCCAAGAGAGGGGGATAGGCCAAAGGCAAGTGGAGAGCAGACGGGGTTCAACTGAGAAAAGAGAAGTGCATATTCGGACTCAAAAAGCTTGGACTTGATAGTTTGGTATGCTGTGCAGAGATTCATGTCAGCTAAGGCTTCAACAGAAAGAGAGAGAGAGAGAGGTCAGTTTGGCTTCTATAAAATAGAACCAGCTAGATGTAAAGGAGTCCTTTAGTATATCTTGGAGAATGGAATCAGAAGGGGTTGAAAGGTGAATTCTAAGCCAGAATTTAAAAGTGATGGTCCAGGCTAAGGTAGATGGTAAATGAATGCCCAGTTCTAGAACGATAGTGGAAATCCTAATAAGATTAGGAATACCAAGTATTTTCCTAAGGAAGGAGGCAGCCACCTTATCAAGTTCAGAGTTTGCCGCCTCAATCCAAATTGGAGCTCCATAGAGTAACTGGGAAAAAGTTTTAGAGGATTTGAATGGCGGCAGGGACATACTGGTTACCAGAGTGGAAATGGAAACGAGAAATTGCGTTTAAGGAGGGGGAAGTGGAGGCAATTACAGATTTGCGGTGAGGGCTCCATGAGTGTCGGAAATGAAAAAGGATTCCTAGGTATCTGAAAGTCTGAACCTGTTGATATGTGGAATTGCCAACTCTCCAAGATGATGGGGTCCAAGATTTGGAGAAAACTAATATTTTAGTTTTCTCTGAATTTATAAGTAAGTCGTTGTTTGAACAGTATTGTTGGAAAGAAAGGAGAAGCTTACGTAGGCCCAGTTTGGTAATAGAAAGAAGAAGAGCATCATCAGCATACAAGAGGAGGGGGGTAGGAAAATTATTTAGAGCAGGGAGGGAAGTGTCAGCACCAGTTAAAGAGGAAGGGAGATCAGCAAGAAAAAGATTGAATAAAAGAAGGGCTAAGATGCATCCCTGACGTACACCTTTGGAGATAGGGACGCTGTCAGTCAAGGTGCCAGCACGATCAGTCCGGATTCGGCATGAGTTGGAGGAGTGTAGGCGCTGTATTAGGAAAAGGAGTCGTTGGTCAATCCCCCAGCTGGCAAGTTTCCTCCAAAGTATATCTCTATTGATCGAATCAAATGCGCCTTTAAGGTCGATAAATGCTGTATACAATTTGGTGCCCTGATGCTCAGGATATTTGCTGATCAGGAAAGAGAGTGTGAGAATGTGGTCTAATGTGGAGGCCCCTGGCCAAAAACCGATGTGTTCTCTACCAGGGAGCCCAAGAGAAGAAGACCAAGAAGAAAGTTTAAGAAGAAGGTATTTGGAATAGAGTTTCCCTACAAAAGATAGGAGACTGATGGGTCTGTAATTATTTGGGAGGGAGGGGTCACCTTTTCTGAAAATTGGGACTATGGTTGAGGAGAGCCAAGAGCAGGGAATAAGTCCAGAATTATTGATGAGAGAGAAAAGATTTGAGAGACAGTAGGACCACCATGCGGGATTGTTAAGTAGAAGTTCGGGAAAAATCCCATCAGGACCGGGGGCTTTCCGGGGTTTTAGTGAGGTGATCAACTTCCCTTGCTTCTTATTTGAACTGGGATTGGAATGATTCTATTCCTCCTATATTTCAAGGCCCCAGACAATCACTTGACCCTTCATTTAACCACTCTACCCCTCTACTGACTGATTTATGCCTAGAATTTAATCTTCACATATTAAATGGATCTTTGCCCAGTGACCATCCGGGCAAACTAACCCATTTCTCTTATAGAGGGGCCAGTGTTCTTGACTATGCCCTTGCCACTCCGGATATTCTTCCCCTCATTACTGATTTCACTGTCAATTCTCGCACTGACAGTGACCACTCCCCAATCTCTCTAAATCTCGCTAAAGCTGTCCATTCCCTCTTGCCCCCATCCCCCTTCCCCCTCTCTCTTCCCCCTTCCTATATCTATAAATGGACTTCCAAGACTGCTGACTCTTTCTCTCAATGGATCTCAAGACCTGAGATACAAACTTTAACTCAGGATCTTGCCTCCACACTCTCTCCCACTACTGCTATTGTTTCTTACGAATGCCTTATAAATTCGCTAACTGAGAACTTGAGATGCTCCCATACCCCTTGCCTTACTCCCCACTCACGTTCTCACTCTTCATCTTCCTCTTGGTTCGACGCAGACTGCTGGGCTGCCAAGAAATTTGTCAGACAATTTTTTCAATCAATCCAATCTGACCCTTCCCCTGACCTACTGAACCTTTACTTCTCCTTGAGGAAAGCCTGCCGCTCACTCTTAGAGTTTAAGAAACATTCTGCTGCCCAACAGGACTGGAATTTATTATATGAGGCAATTCAATCCAATAACCACAAACTATTTTGGTCCTTGGTGTCCCGTACATCTCCCTCCGCTGGACTCAATTCACCAACTCTTATCCCACCTTCTGCTTGGACTGCATACTTCACCAAAGTTTTTGCCTCCTCCCACCCCTCTCCAACCCATTCCCCTTTTCCCCTTAACCTCCCAACTTGGCCACCGGTCACTCCAGAAGAAATAATGGAGTTGATCAGTGTGATACTGCACTGGGCCTCCTCCTCCTTTCCCCCAAAAGGGGAAGGAAGGAAGCAGCCTAGAGAGGTGCAATTTTGCCACAATACTCTGGGCTGCCCCTCCCTCCTCCCTTTTTTAAAGAGGTGGCGACTAGTAGTGGCATCTGCCTGTGTTTCCTTCATTTTTTTTTTAGTCAGAGGAGGCATGTGTTGCTTCCCATGGAGCTTCTTTGCGTCACTGCAAGCAGTCTCCACCCCCCTGATTTAAAAAAATTGGAGGAAACACAGGCAGCCCTTTTGGGGGAAAGGAGAAGGCAGCCCATTGCTGTATTATACCAAGAGTGGCTGTGAACAAAGAGGAGGAGAAGAGAGTGGGAGAAGAGAGTGAGTGTCAATCCCTCAGATTGACAGGGAACTACTGTATGTCGACAGTGGCTGAGAGCTTGCCAATCTAAGGGCCTTCCTTAAACAAAGGGGAGGAAAATAGGGATTCCCTCAGATTGGAGATTGGTACGAAACCGTGCTGACAGTAGCAGCAATACAAGATCACAGCCACTGTTGGCATGGTTCCGCCCCCTCCAAAATATGGGTGGGGGAGTGGGTTGCAGTGCTGCCCCTTGCTGGGTGGCATCTTGGGAAATTTTCCCCCTTTAGCCCTGCCCCAGGTATGCCACTGTAGTAATCCAAAACCCAAACCTACCCTACCCATCAGCCGATGCAGTGGGGCCTGCGCTGCATCTTATGCATGGATTGCACATGCTAGGGGGTCTCCTTGGAGTAAGGGGACATTCATCCCCTTGCCCCGGGGTAACCCCAGCATGGGCATTACAGCAACTCAGACATGCACTCCTTCCTTAAAGAAGTCTCCAACTAGCAGGAGGAGAGACAGTGCCCTCGCTACTTGAGCACAGGAAGTGGTGCTACTTTGAAAGTGGCGTCCTCTTGATTCCACAGGGGTGGGGAGCAACTGTCCCTCTTCTTCCCAGCATTGTGTCTTTCCCAGGGGCTCTTGCTGGTGTCTCTTCGCCATCTCTTTTTACAGTATGTGCCCTTTGGGGACAGGCAGCCATTTTTGGATGCATTTTGCTATGTAACATACTTTATGAATTACTTTTTGTTGAAAATATATAATTTCTGGGCCCCAGCCTCAGGCTTCCAGGACTGCTACAAGAATGCCTCCCCTTGCAGATCCAAGCACACGCAGACTGCTCAAGGCTGAAGCTTCTGAAAACATAGGCTGAGAAGGAAGTGAGCAGCGCACCTCTCCCCCAGGCTCGTTCCAGATAGGTAGGAGGCTCAGATGCCTCTCCAGCAATAATATTACGACTGGGTACAGTACTATGTTCTGTGAGGCTACGCTCATTGCCCCCGAAGAAGGCCCCTCACAAATAAACACTGACAGTACAAAGAGCTTTTGGAGCTAAGCATGCATTTTATACGTGTCGTTAAAACTGGGATATTATTTAGGAGAGAAAGGGTGCGGTTTCAGCCTCACCCTGCTCCATATAGCATTTATCATGCTTTTTATTCCTCAGAAACATACATTATAACAAATAACTGCAACACAATGCACTGCTTGAGTGTAATTCAGAGCAGACCTTTTGTTCCTTGCATCGCTCATCAAAATTCCAAGCCCCTACACAAACACAAAAAACCCGAAATGGTGCGCCAGTTGAAAAATGGTGATGTATTCCTGGAAAATAATATTCGTAAATTTTCCATAGTAAATGCTAACTGTTTTTGAGCAGCTACATAGGTCTTTATCCAGAGGTAGGTCTTGTCCAAATAATCACCGTAATAACTTGCCATACTTCTCTAGAAAGCACTTCTATTGATTTCCGCGGGATTTACTGTTATGTAAATCGGCACAGAACTGCAGCCTTAGGCTGGTTTCCTTTTTGCACTCAGATGCACAGGCAAGATTACAGCCTTTGTTTTTATAAGCCTGCTATCTGCCCTCCTACATGGAGAAGTCTTTGGAATGAATGCCATACCTGTGTCCTGACCTGTGAATTGGAGATGTGAAGATTTTATTGTATAAAAATTGTAATTAAATACCTGTTTACATTACAGACTGAACACGGAGCACCTGTCCCCTGAGGGACCTTCAGGAAATGAACTCTTGCACTCCATGAAGTTCTCCACAATGGAAAGTAAATAACTCCAAGGATATATCACAGGGACCGTCCACATGGCCCCGGTAAGCAAAAATATATTTTTGCTCTGTGATAAAGTCAAGAAACAAAAGCATCAGTAATAAAACTACATTAGCAGGAACCAAATGTTTTTTTTTCCAAAGAACCAAATATAGCAATATTATTGCCTTCTTATGTTTATACAAATATGTAACCATCTCACAGGAATACACTAGGTAGATTTTTAATACTTTTCCAATCCCTCATCAGACACTCATAAAATGATAATATGATTACACTGTAAGGGGTTGGCAATGCTGTGTTCATTGGATAAAAGAGAACATTAAATATGATTGCCCTAAGTTCAACAGGGACATTACTATTTTCAAAAGTGTGTGTGTGGTTCCATTTATTCTCCTATTTTCTTGCCATAAAATGTAACCAAAGGCAACTTGAAAAGGGAATAAAAGCACAAAAACAGAACAAATACAATGAAATCAACCTATAATTATAACATCAAAACTGCTAGCAAATAGATCAGAACTTTCTCCTCATTGGGAAGAACATTCCACAACTGAGGAACTCCCACTAAGATATTCCCCTAAGCACGTATTTAGTGCTGGTAGGAGCAGCAGGGCCAAAATCATTACCACTGCCTCCAATGGGAGCTGCGGCAGCCGTCAGAGGCTCCTCGAGGGAAGGGGATGTTTGTTTGTCCCCCAGGTAAGGGCACTGGTAAGGGTAAACCCAGGTAAGGGTTTGTTTGTCCCCCAGGTAAGGGCACTGGCCTGGCAATGGGACTTCAACGTGCGCCGGCTTCAATTTTACCAGCACAGGATTGAGCACCTCCATATTGGGCCACGTAGCAGTGCAGGCCACTTCTGGTCCCACCCCCCACAGACCTGCTCCGCCCTCCCCTCCCCAATACCGCCCTCCCCACACCCTTCCCTCGCCCTATAGGGGCACACTGCCAGCCATGGTTAAACTTATTGTGGGATGGCTCCAAGTCCTCTTGGCACTGGAGCTCCGCACCTACTGATGCAAGCCCAGCACCGACCGTATGCGCATACCACTTGCACTAGAAGTGCCTTACAGCACTTACGCAACACCAACACTGGTGCAGGTGGTATGAGCATACTGCTGGTGCTAGCCCCATTAGGATTGGGCCCTTAATTGCTGTCAAAAACGGAATTAGGGTACAGCAGTGTTTCTCTGACTGTAGGTCAGGACCAACTAGGTTGGTCACAAGCCAATTTCAGATGAGCCTCCATTCATTTCAATGTGTATTTTATGTTTTAACATATTTGATTTGATGCTATCATGGTATCTGAATGCTTTCGTGGAAATGTTACTGATCTGTACTTTTAATAGGCTACTATGTATATATTTTAAACAATGGTAGTCAATGGAACTTACTCCCAGGTAAGTGAGAATAGGATTGCAGCCATTGGGATGCTTGGAGAATTTTTTTAAAAAACAGATCAGCAACTGCTTGGGAGGGTTAGGAGGGTTCTTTATTTTAAATAAATTGTTAAACTTACATTTATTGTAAACTTGGGTGGGCCAATCCTAAGTTGGCTGGCCCACATAGGAGCAGTGGTAGCAAAATGGCTATCACTGTGTCCTATGGGGTTCATGGCATCTGTAGGAAGCACCTTGGGAGAAGGGAACATCGTTTTCTTCCCTGGGTAAGGGTGCTGGGCCACCAATCGGCCCCCTCAAGTCTGCGCTGGCTATTTTTTGCTGGCTATTATCTTGCTGGCCCGGACTTGAAGGCCTCTGTGTCGGGTCGCTTGGGCTAACACTTAATGTAGTGGTGGAGACCACTGCCAGTCCCACCCCTGCTCCACCCCTCCCCCACCCAGTTCCGCCCGCCCTCCCCCCTGCCCTGAATGACGACACCAGTGGTGGCGGGGTAACTTACTGCCAGGTGGAGTCTGGGTCTTAGTGCCTACTGGTCCAGGCCCAGCGATGGCAGTAAGTCCTTACCGCCAGCGCTAAAGTGCCTTATGGCACTTTCGCAGCAGTGGCGGTAAGGGCTTATTGCTGGCGCTATTATGTATAGGATTGGGTCCTTAATTTACTTACTTACTTGATTAATGTGATTTGATTTTATCATTCAGGGTTTTTCAAAAATTTTCCTGCTTAATGATGTCAGTTCCAGCCACACCTTCACTTCCAGGTTAATGACATCACTTCCGGTGGATTCTGACAGATTGTCATTCTAAAAAGTGGGTCCAGGTGCTAAATGGTTAGGGAACCACTGTGGTAGAGTGTATTATAGTACCATCCTCAAGATTACAAAGGCTTCCTAAGCTTGTACCCCTTGGGCAGTGCAATCCTAAAAAGTGAGCAGCAGCAACATAACGGTGTTGCCACTGCACACCTAGTGCCGACATGGGGGCACCAAGCGGCATCGTTGCAGCCCCAGTCCCATTGCGTCTGCCGCATGCCTCACTTGCGTCAGCCGAAGCCAGCCGGCACAAGGGAGGCGCCATTGTTGGATGGGAGAGGGAGTGGGTGGGGGAGGGCAATTCTGGAGGGACGTGGGCGGGCCGGCCTGGGAGGGAGGCAGGTCTTGGATTTGGCCATAAGAGGCCAAATCCAAGGTCTCATTCTGAGGCCGCACGGCCCCAATTTGGGCCGCGCAGTCTCCTTGGCTCTGCGTCTGCTATTTAGCAGGTACAGAACCGAGGGGTGCATAGGGGAGACTGGAGCCTCCCCTACAGTAAGGGCAGTAAGCCTCCCTAACCCAGCGTCGGATATGGCGCTGGCCAGCCAGCCGGCCTCGCCATTCCAGCTCTGGATAGGATTGTGCGACTGAATCACATACAGCCCACCAGTCACTTATGGCAGCTTACTAGGTGCACAATAAATCTCTAGTTTTGCTGCCTACCTGGAATTACAGAAACAGGACCGGGGGGGTGTCTAATAAGACATGAAGGATCTGTCCATTAGTCTTAGCTATAAGATGTGCATAACAGACAAAATGCACAATGGTACCACTTCCTTTCCCACAGTGATTCCATTTTCCTTTTCCTAAATAGGCTACCTAGGATCATAAATCCTGCTGTTACAAGCTCCTCCAAGTGAGAACCTTCTCCCACTCAATTTGTGAAGGATTTCATTCCCTCACAACAACAAAAGTGGAGGGTGGTGGCGGCAAGCAGGCAGGCAGAGTTGCTCCTCGCTCTAGTTTCTACCACCAGGCTGCCTTTAATTTCTTTCCTTTACGGCTATTCTTCAGGGGGAGGAGTGTCAATCAGTTTCTCTTACCCTCATCTGCTTCAAAGAGTAGCCATAACAGAATAGTAGGTCTTACACAGCTTTAGTAAATTGTATAACCAGTGCCAAAAATTTATTTACTCAAATCTACTTCCAACATTTGTCTGGACAGACGAGAAATCCAAATAGAATGTAAAACCCAGTGTTGAGAGTTTTCCAAATACACTTAACAAAATTGCTGCTTCCTCCTTATTGCAATCAGCCACCGTAAACTCCTTGGATAGTGTTTCAGCCGTACATTTTGCATGCAAAGACCACACATATTAAAGATGAGGAGAAAACACATGTATAGTAGGGATCATGGAAGTCTTGGAGCAAGTAAATGGCTGTTAACTGAAAGTCCTTTGATTCAAAGATAGCCAGGTATCTCGCCATGTGTTTCCAATTATAAAATTAAACAGGAATCATGAAAATTGGGTTCTATCGCATTCCTTTTTCATTGGCTCAAAAATCCACTCTCAACACCCCACTCATCCACAGTTCTATGAATTCCCCTCCCCATTGAAAAAAAAATGTTTAGGGCGTACCTACAATCCTTTCCAATCATGCAGTAGGTGCGGATCCTGGGAGACCGTTAGGTATGGAAAGATGGTCATCACTCATAGTCCAGCCTGATGTCACAAATGAGAAAGGATTTAACATCCGCATGGTTCTGAACTTTTCTTATTTATTCCTTCAACTATGAAAACAAGCATCACTTTCATTTATTGTGATGTGGACTTTTTCCATTCGCACAGAAATCGGTGTTGTTGTCCAATAAGCAAGATGGGTTTAGATGCCAGCTGAGCCAAGAAGTAATTGGTTAGACTTGGATATAAACACTGGCTGTTTAAGGGCCAAACTTTACTTCATTTAAAATACATCTTTGAAGTGCTTTCCCCCTTTTGAACCCAAAAGAGCTGCAGGTCCTGATCTGAAACAAAATCATGGCATGAGGTAGGGGATTTAACCTTCCCCCACAATTTTTCTGCCAACATTTCAAATTCAGGTTCCCTGGAGCTGCTGTTTTTTTTTGCCAATAGCAGTTTCAGAAGATGGTTTGCAATAGTAAAACTGGACATGTTATGACTATTTGGGGGGGTACAAAAAAAAGGAAAACGTTTTAAAAGACATGATTAAAGTGATAGCTAGTTTGGCCCTATGTGACAAGTTGTCTGGGTACAACCTGCCAAGTCTGATACAACGGGCAGCCCAATCCTATGGTGCCTTTGCACCCAGAGGAACAGCGGCGCCAAAATTGTTGTATTTTTAATATTGTTTTTATTGTCTTTTAATACTGTTTTTAATTGTTTTTTACTGTGTTTTTAACCTTGTAAATGCCGCCTTGAGGGCCTTGTGGCGGAAAGGCGGGATACAAATCAAATAAATAAATAAATAAATAAATAAAATGACTACCACTGTATCCTGTGACTACCAAGGCAGAAGCCTCCTCCATTGCATGGGCATGGAGGCCCCAATGAGTCTTCTTAGATCTGCACCTCCGTTTGGAGTGCCATCTCCACTCCCCTTCTGGACCAGTTCCACCCCTCCCCCCTCCTCCGACCCAGTTCTGCCACCTCCCCACTTTTCCCCCACCCCAATAAAGGTCACCACTGGCTGGCAGTAAAACGTACTGATGGGTGCTCCAGTTGGCACAGTGCCAACTGGAGCTATCTCAGCACCAGTGGTCTGCTAGTACTGCCACTGCGAAAGTGCTTCACAGCACTTCACAACATCTGGAGACGAAGGCACACGCCCATCAGATTGGGCTCTGAGTCCCACTGAAATTAATAGATTGCAACTAAACTCAGTCCCATTCCTTTCAAACAGGGCTAACACTGGCTGAATTGTGCCCAAAGTGCATCTACCAGTCTCTTCTGCAAAAGGAGAAGACATTTCCCAGGAAATTGCAGAAGTTTGCTTAGATTCAACACTACATCTAATTATGTCTGGTGGGAATTCAGAATGATGCAATTGATTCTCTAATAATTGTTCTTGGGTCTTGTTTTAATCTTAAAAGTCACAGTTTCAGTCACAAACTCTCAAGGTAGCAAATTTCAGGGTCATTCCATGTTATAACAATTTGATATTACAAAACGTTTCTTATCGCTTTCCTCCACTCTATTTACACACGAACCCTTAGTACCAATTACGTTCTGGACAGCAGAAGAGGTGCCTGGATATATTTTGTAATGCAATAGGCACTTCTAAAAAGCTCTTGTTACACTCTAGACAAAACAGGCAGGAAATTTACAAAGAGCACAGGTGGTGAGGGTGTCAGAGTGCATGGCAGCATTGCCAATTGAACAGGCAGACAGGATCAGAAACCCACAGCTGTTCACACCACAGCTAAGCCTGCTATCCCTATTTTTAGTGGATAGCTAAAATAATTGTTACAAAACAACTTAGACAACCATCCGTACTAATTTAGAAACATAAAAGGGGTATAAGGAATACTGGAAGAAATATACAAGTGCATTGGCAGTTGTACTAGAGCAATACTGAACTGCCAATAATAGCAAAAGCAGTAAGTGGAGGGCTGTGCGTGTGGGTGGGTATGCGTGTGCATGTGCATGTGCATGTGTGGTGCAGCTATTGGGCAGTCCAATCCTGAGCTGCCTGGATGCTGCAGGCACAAGAGTAGCCGAACGGTTACTGCTGCATCCTGCAGCAATCAGGCAGCCGCTGGAGGCTCCTGGGAGAAAAGGGACATTGATGCCCTTCCCCCAGATAAACCCACAGCCCTGCTAATGGGTCTCCTTGTATCTGTACCAGCTATTTAGCCAGCACAGAGGCGACAGCCTCCATGGCCCAACACAGAGGTCGGGATCCGGGGGCAAAGGTTGCTGCTGGTCCCACTCCACCCCCTGCCCAGGAATACTCTCTTGCCCTGTCCAGAAAGTGCGCAATGCCAGCAGCCAGTTCACTTATTGGCCATTGTCGCTGCATTGCTCCTTCCAGGTGCTCTGTCTCGGCACTCAAGCAGTACAGGTTGTAAGCGCTTACTGCCGGCACTGCCTTGCAGCACGTTTGCAACACCAGCACAGGCGGTATGCTTGTGGCACCTGCGTTGGAGGGCTCAGGACTGAGCCCTTTTTTCCAGTTCCTGAGAGGGGAGTATCTAGTGATGTTTCCATAACAGAACATTTCACATTATTTCCAAGCTGAGATTTGATCATGTCCTGGGAGACAATTCTATTTGCTATCTATCTGTATACCAGTCTATAGATTCTGCCCAATTTTAGCCAGAGCAGGAAACAGAAGCCATATGCCAATGAATCGGGTGGTACTAAGCAAATAGCCACTAGGCTAGTTGGCAATGCCATAACAAGGTCAACTTGGACCACTAGGTTCAAGGAATTAAATTCATGTAAACTAGTGAACTAAGAATCTCATGGGACCTGCCTATGTTTCTATCATATGTAACATATTAATTTCCTACTTTCAGTTTAAAGTTCTAATCCTAAACACAATTCCTAGGGCATGAGCCCCTCTGAGTGTAGTAGGCATGCTTGCATTACGCTGTAAGCCTACCTTCCATTTGGTACTTCGTACATTGATATAATCGTTGTGAACCTAATAGATAAGGTACTGTGTACATTTAGAAAAAAATAGACTATCTAATAAGTGTGGAAAAATGGTGAGTGTTTCAGGGAACTTGATGATAGCAGAGCAAAGGAGTGTGCAGGGAAAGTACACAGAAAAATTGGATGCCCTGAATAGGCCGACGCTTCCTATTTTCCTTCCTTCTCTCCAGTTGACTGGCAACTCTTAGAGAAACATCAGCCAAAGTTGATTCTCTCAGTTCTTTTCTTGATTTCCCCAATCACTGGTTAGAGCTATATTCACTGGAATTTGGGAGGGAAAAAACCGCTGGTGCTCTGCTAGGAAGTCCAGGCCCTATTTCTAGAAATGATATAGAGAATGTATCCATCTGGAAATGAATCCGACTGAAATCTGCAAGGTGTACAAATAAATGAATAGCGGCAGCCACAAATCCAAATCTGAGGCTGACTGCTCTGCACGAAAGCTATCCATTTTCTGCAGTTCTGCATGGCTGGAATTCCATGTGGGTTCCGGTATCTGGTATGGAATCTGAAATGCCAAGAGCCTTTGAAAAAGCAAGTTTTTAGTCTCCTTGTTGCAGGAAGAGATTTGAAATCCATTTACATCTGCAAAAGGCAAGAACAGTTCAGAGAAGTTTTGAACTTTGCACCAACTCTGTCAGCTAAAGATCTATGCCAGTCCAGCTTGAGAAGAACCCCCGTGCCTATTGATTACACTCCAGCAAAGTGTGCGGCTCTGGCTGTTTATATCCTAAAACGCTTAGAATTTTCACTCCATATGTCACAGTGACAAACAGATTAATTTTTGGAAGGTGGAAGCCACAAAGGCTGCTCTGTAGAATTTTATGGGGCAAGGCATATTTGGAAAATAAAAAACATCTGTTAGATTCCTTCTCATGTGGGCTTATGAAAAAGGGGAGAATATCCTTTAAAATGAAGCATATCTGGCAACACTGCCTAGGAGTGGATGTTAAGGCTTTGACACACAGCTTGTGGTTTGCACGCATTCTAAATCAACCCTCTCTAGGCAGGTCTTTTTTGCAAAGCCTTGATTTGTGGAGCCTAAACGGCAGAAGACTCAACGATGCTATTGTTTTATACTGGCACACAACAGCCCTATTAGGTGAGCCTGCAAGTTCCAAGTACCGGAGAGAAGAAAACCAAAACTATTTCCCCCTGGCTCCCCACTATGTCCTCTCAAGACAAGGGATGATCTCAGAGTCAAGGAGGATGGCTCATGTCTGTGTGCTGGCCTCTCAGATTCTGAGAGTGGTCCAAACATACTTTATGGTGTCCCTTCTGCTGGCCAAACTTTGCTGGCTTAGCTTATGCCAGCCTAACTCAGTTTAGGATTGCACCCTTAATCATGTGTCTCATTCCATGTTGCTCCAGGAAATAGAACCTTCTAGCCATATGGTTAGGTTTCCTTGTGAGATTACAAAGCACATAGGTGCCCAAGAATGAACATTTGCAGCAATTTTTTTATTGTTACTTCACTGGAATAAGGGGAGTCACCTATAAGAGATATCTCAAAATACCATGAAATAGATTAGTTCAGTGGTTCTAAAAAATTTTAGACAGGGACTCACTTTTTAGAATGCTGGCCTAACTGTGCCGGCCTAACTCTAGGTTAGGATTGTGCTCTCAGTCTCTTAATTCTGAAGTCTACTCCAAAAACAGGTAAAGATACTGAAGGAAATCATCAGGATATACTCCAGAAAGTAGGAAATTTTGACCATCTTTCTTCCTCTATGGCACAGCTCTATGTTTATCTCCATTTAATTTAATTCATTTAAATATTCATATTCTTCTTTTGATCATAGAGTCACAAGACAACCAACAAGAAATATTAAAACTATAAAAAGGAACTCATTGAAAACCAATAAAAGCACAATTTGAAAATGTAAAAGAGCAAGCTCTGCAGTAAAAGCAAGAAAAAACATCAGCAGCTGCAATCCACCAATAAAATCAACATCTGCACATCACCAAAAGCTCTATAAAAGGTGGCACAGAAAGGCCAAAAATGATAGAGTGAGACAAACCTCCCTGGTGAGTTTCACAATTCCAGTGTCTCTGTCAGAAAAGCCTTCTCACATACCCCATGTGTGAGGCCTTCCAGCCATAAATCTATCCTAGCCTTGAATGTTGTACAAATCGTGAAAGTTTCCACAAGACATCAAGCAGGAATTTCTTAGAATCTACTGCATGTTTCATATATCAACAGATTTACATCAATATCCCCAGGTACAAATAACATATTAATTTTCTGCCCATGCCTGGGCTCTCAGATCCTCATAATGTGTGTCCATCCCTATGACCTTGGGCAGTGGTTCCAAAACTTACAGCTGTCGCTGTGGCACTTTTTGCACTCACAAGGGCAATGTGTGGCCTTTCTATCATGTTAGGCTGATATTGCACAAGTGTTTGGGAGCCACTGGTCTTGGGGCTTGTCTGATCCAGGTTGCTTTAATTCCATGGAGAGTTGAAAGTAACAGAAGAAAGTTCAAGTTAACGTTCATGCCTCTTTCTGCTATCTCTATGTAAAGCAATAGTGAAAGAAACCAAGCTAGAGATCCTTGTACAGCTCACCGTCCTCAGTGCTTCTGCAGACTGCTAAAGAAAATCCGTTCTGATCTTCCCATGGGCCAGGCAATGATCTCAGTAACCTTCACTTCAACGTCTCCCATCACCTGGGCTGGGATCATCTCCAGTTCGAAAGTTCCACTTTCTTTCTGTGCACAGAACCCAATCTACCTGTGGAGATCAACTTTCATATATGGATTGACCTCATTGGATTAAACTTTCCAGGATGGCAATCTCTAAAGTTTGCATGTCGGCAGAACCAAACTTGCAGAACCAAATGGCATCTCCTGTGTGTTGCCATTGCTGCATGGAATGGCTCCAGTGGTGTGTGGGAGGGGCTGCCTACACAGCAAGCTGAGTGCCTCCAGTACTGACTGTGCCACTGCTCCGGCTACCATACTGGTCCCCACCCTACATGGGCAGGAGACTGGGCTGGAACCAGTGTTGGGGAGAAAGACTCGTGACTCACATTTTCACTCGAGTTTTGACATTTTGGCCTGACTCTTGTCTGAATCAAGTGATGCATATCATTAATTCTCATACCGACTTGCTCATTTTGCCACTGACTTACAATGAGTCAGCAATTCCGGCAACTTGAATCGGTGCACGCGCTTCATTACTTTTTTTGCAGCTTCCGCATCAGAAAGAACTCTTTCCGAGAGGTGCCACAAAGTTGCCAAGACCAACGGTAGTTTTATTTCTTTGTTTGTTCCTTCCAGCCAGAAGAACAGGCGGGGTGGGGTAGGGAGGCAGAAAGCGAAGACTTTGGAAAATATATCTGTTTTGGTTTCGGGTAACTGGCTTCAGCAAGTGTGAGGTTTTGGGAGGAGGAAGAAACACGAAACCCAGGGCAGAGGAAGGCACAGCCAGTCAGCTGAAGGGGGAGGGAGCCAGAAGCAGAGTTGTCCTGTCCATGTCTGAAGATTCAGACCCTTGATTGGTCTGAATTCTGGCTCTGGATGTGCTGCACCCCCTTCTAATCCTGATCTTCCTCCACAGGAGGGAGGGAAACATAACCAAAAGTCTCATAACCAAAGATTCCATGTAACCATGCGTGTTTGGTCACTCGCTTGTGTAACAGCCACAGGTCAGCTCGGCTTTGGTGGAAAACAGGTCTCACTGAATGAATGATGTGCCGCAGCTAGGACTATTTTTCTCCCTTCCATTCTTCTGAGTTCAGTTGTGATATGAACAGCGAGGGGAGGGAGTCGAGAGATTTTGTTACAGCGGCCGGTTGGGAGTTAAGCTCTGTCAGCAGTGCATTGCGGGTCTGCTGGAATGTTAACATTAAGTGTTAAACAACAACTCTGAACTGCACCCCCTGCTGCACCTCCCATTTCAAGCATTTGTAGCCACCATGAGTACGCACTAGGACTTGCGCACGAGTCAATTCATGAGAGGGAAGAGGCTCCTGAATTGAATTGACTCGAATTTCAAGACTCGTTCACAACATTGGCTGGAACCTGATTGCTGCCAGAGCTGGCTTGAGATGGGGCCAGAGGAAAGCCTTCTGCACAATTGCCTCCATCCCTGGCATTCCGATTGCTTGAGCATGTGAGTAGGCTGACATTGTTCATCTCCAGCACAGCATGGATCTACCTTCAGTGTTCCAGCAGCAGCAGCATCTCTACTGCAGTTACTTTACTCAAGTTATATTTTTTCAAAACAAAACAAATGCAATTCAGTGTGGAGTGGAGCATCAATGTGTGAGGAAGGGGCAGGGGAGGAACTGGTATTCTGAAGGGGTCTCCCACCTTGGGATTTCTTAGCTCGGCTGTCTGGCCTTAGTCCAGCACAGGATATTTGCCTGCCCACCCCATGTAGTAGCTGGCCTACAAATAAATAATTGTTGCACATCACACCTTGATACCATTGTGCTTTGGTACAACGCATAAGGTCTGACTAGACCTTAACTGACAGGTCTAGTTAGACCGACACACTCCTATAGATCTGTCTATAGAGATGCAATATTCATATTCCACATACATACCAAGGTAGTATGACAGCAGTGTCAAGTTCTTTGATAGCAGGCATACCTTCTATCTGTTATGTAATTGACGGCACACTCCTATACAAATTTACTCAGAATTAAGTCCCACTGCATGCAGTGGGGCTTAATCTCAGGCAAGTGTCTACAGGCTGAGACTACCAGCCACATCCATAAGAACTGTGTCTAAGACATATGTTGGCTGCTGCTGCCCATTGACCATGAAATTCACTGTACTGGGTGATTGGCCAGTCATTATATATCAATAGAGTCGTCTCTGAGTGTCACATGACCCCTGACAAATTTCCCTTCATAGGCTCTCTCCTACCTGTTGGACCCTCAAAGTGCCACCAGTGTGCCAAAGTACATGAAGACTATGGGAACAGAGGTGGTGTTGGGGGTCAGCAGTGGACCTTTCTGAGGGTGCTGGGTAACCTTGCTGAACCATTATGCTAGCCCTGCCTTTCAGCCTAACCTACCTCACAGGGTTGCTGTGAAGAAAAAAGCGGGAAAGAAACATGTATGCTGCCCTGAGCTTAGGATGATGATGGTTGATTGATTAATAATCATCTTTGGTATGCCTTCACCCACAACAAGTTGTTGTAAGCATTGTGAATGCATTCAAGAATTAAAATAGTGATGCCCTTGTTATTTAGCCATCTTTGGGCCCAGTCCTATCGAATTTCCCAGCATCGATGCAACTGTTCCAAGGGGGCATGTGCTGCATCCTGCAGTGCGGGGCAGTCACGGAGGCCTCTTCAAGGTACGTGAACATGTGCTCCCTTACCTCAGGGCTGCATTGCGGCTTCATCGGTGCAAGAAGGTTGGATAAGAATGGGCCCTTTATCTTGCTGAATAGTCATTTAAGACAAGTTGATGACAGTTAAGAGTTTATGATGGTTTGGGGAAGAATTTGGGTCCAGCAAGATTTGAGCCAAATTAATCATTGTTGAAATTATGGTACCCAAGGAGTAGAGAGGAAACTGCAATAGCATGCGAGTAATGCCAATGGTTTGTGGGTTTTGTGTTAAAGACAGCATTCATGGTAAGATGTTGTCCAGATGGTTGTGCACATAAATCACTGCTGACTTCTTTATAAGGTTTGCCCAGCAGCTTCGCAGTTTCGAAGGCTGGTGAGCTAAGAAAATTGATGCACTGAACTCAGAGACAGCTACCATGTTTATATCTGGATGAATGTTGTGCCTGGAACAGTTCCCGTGCTGCTAGCACCAAGAGAGGTTGGAATAGCTTAGCTATCTTTTAGTTAGCACGCTGCAGGGCTGCTTATGAAAAAAAAAAACCTGCTTTAGGGTGGCTTTGGACATAGCAAACAAGGAGGGAAGAATGAGTGACAGCCCAGTTCTGATCTGCCCAACCGCCTGTATGAGTAGTGGTAGTCAAGAGGCTACTGCTGCATCCCACAGCAGCCAGGAGCTGCAGGAGGTTCTGCAGGAGAATGAGACTTCGTGCAGTCACCACTGTTGGGATTGCATTGCCGCCTCCAGTGGGGGACAGCGTTGCCGGTGCCGGTCAGCATTGGCCTAGTGTTGACTCCAAGGTCAACACTGGGAGTGCCTTAAGGAATAGTTGTCCACAAGCTGGGCAGGACACGCCGATAGTAGGGCAGAGCACTTACCTGCAGTGACGGGGGTGGCCAAACAGGCCAACTGGTAGAACGGAGATGGAGCGTGGTGGTGGAGTGGCAGGGTGGCTCACCAGCTCTGGGTGAGCGATCGGTGGGGAGCTTGGGGAGGCCCTGGCTGGCAGTGCACTGGCCATGCTGTGGCTGCCCGACCCGGGTCTCGGCCAAGCTGTGAGCAATGCCACTGGACACGGGTGAGCCTGGGTGGCAAATGGGCCAGGCCAAGATCTCATGACCTATTTAGCATTAGACAATCCTGAATGTCATTCCACTGAGGCTGCAATCCTATACTCATTTGCATGGCAGAAAGTCACATTGAACTCTGTGGGGCTTACTTCTGAGCAGACATATATAGGCTTGTGTTCTGATCGATGAAGTGGGACATTTTCTTAAGTGCCAGGTCTTTAGACAGCCCACACAGAGATACTTGTTAGGTGCTCTGCTTCCCCCACCCCCACCGGATCCGGAAGTGGTTGAGGAGTATGTCCTACAATCTCGAAAGGCTCCCCCCCCCCCGCAATGCTCCCATGATTGCAAAGCACAGCATCTCCAGAATCAGAGAGTCTCTGCTTCCCAGATGCTGGGAATTATCAATGGAAGATGGTGATCTCTATCTGGTTGATCACTGGCAGGGAAAGAGTGCTGGACAGGTTCTTTGTTTGATCTAGTGAGACTCTTTCTGTGCTTCCACGGAATAAACAAAAGAGCCTACCAGAGAATACAGCTAATCTCTGCCTCCCCACCATCATCATCCCTAAAGTGTAGGTGAAACGCTATGACAGAATACACGAAGGGCCTGTAAACTGGAAACATGAAAGGATTGTGAAAGGTCAGATGAGCTGATTCAGGGATACATACAGACCTAGAGTGGTGCTAGAAGAGGAACATAAGATGCTTGGAAGGGTGCATGTGGGAGATCCAGGGTGAAGCACGGAAGGTTTTCCAACTTTCTAACAAGTGGTTCCCAGTTAAAATGCAAAACATAAAGCCCCAGAACCAGTGAAATTCCTAAATGGGTGGGGGTCAAAGCACTAAGTTTTTCAGGCTCCTAAATGCTTGTGTAAAGTAGCCCCTCCCCTCCCCTTCAGAGGGGAGATGCCAAGCAAAGAGGAGGGATCTCCGCTGCTTTGTTTTCACAGCCGCAAATGGCTCTGAAGGAGAGGGGGTGTGTGTGCTTTACACAGGTGTTCAGGAGCTTGAAGAACATAATGTTTTGACCCCCTCTAGGGACACCAGAACTGTGGTGATCTGCTCTTCCCAAAACCTTCATAATTCATACAGGATGACTAACTCTTTCCTTTGCTTCCTCTTACTGGAGTAGGATGACAACATAAAACAAACATATACAGTTATCAGTAGTAGTTATCAGTAGTAGGCTGTACAAAGTACAGGTATGCCCTGGTATCTGCTGGGGTTCTGTTCTGGACTCCAACATGGATATCTGAAACTGTGGATACTGGGTGTGGATGTTTCCCTATCTTTTTAAAGATAGGGGAACATCAGTGGTTTTGCTGCAACAAGGTAAAGAGATTTTTTAAAGTATTCCTTGTCTTTTTAATAGGTGCCCCAGTATCCATAGTATCCATGGATAACTGAAACCATGGATACCGAATCAGTGGATACTGGGGCACACCTGTATTTAAATGTGTAGAGAGTCAAAATTTAGGTCCTAAACTTTGGTGCAAAAGATTTTTTTGAAGGGGTTTGCTATAAGGAGATCAACTCATTTTGAATTCAAAACATATAAATACGATAGAAATCTTATTTTTAAAAAAGTAACCTTTCTTTCTCCTGTGATGGATATGGGACATATACACTTGGCCTGTATCTTATGCACAACTGACTTGCACAAATTCAACTATATAGGGTTCTCCCTGCCCAAAAAAAAAACAAAAAAAAAACAAAACAAAAACAACAGAAAAACGACAGTGTAAATAATACAGGTGAGCTGGCCCAAGTGAGTCACATTCATCACAGGGAAAATACCCAAATGCATCACTTCAGACCAGCCCAGACTTGTACAAAATGTGGATTCTGGTATGAGTCATTTCTGTTTTCAGTGTCATTTGCTTATCAGGTAGCTATTCAAAATACCAGTCAGTCCAGTTCAACTTCAACACAGAGGACGCTGAATGCCAGACAATGACACAAAGCAGAATGTTTGCCAAGCTGCAACTTCCACACCTTGATCATCCCAATAAAGATTTTCTGTTCTGAAAAGGCAAAACAAACAGGAATTTTTATCCTCCTCTGTGGAACTAAATTGATGAAGGTCATTTCCTCAGTAGATACAAACTCTTCTTTAGGAATTTAAGAAAGGAAAAGGAACAAAGAGACCAAGAGAGCGATGTCATTATTGCACAAATATTAAATCTGCTTGGATAACTCAGAATATAAGTTGGCAAGGCAACACATCTTGCCTTGAACAATAAACCTGTTATGTCTGTAGCTCTGCTATGTATGAAAGAAACAGGTTTCAATATATCATGCTGAATTTACTTCCTTTCAGCCTTTCATGGCCAAGTATTTGATGTTAATCCTTTCACTGCTGCAATCGATAGGGTGACCTTCCTTAAAGGTTTCCTGACCTTTGGTGTTCACAGTGTTGTGCTGTTAAAGTGTAATTTAATTCTTTTTCTTTATTCTGAAAATAGTACAGTACAGAGCATCGATGTGTTTTTGTGGTCTGCAAAGTAAAAGAAAACTTCTCAATCATCAAGTTCTCCTTGATAGTACTGGATAGAAAGTTCAGTGAGAGAGAAAAAAACTACCATGTACAAGGTCATGGGGCAAATTCTCAGCTGCTTTGAATCATCGTGTTGTATTGATTGGTTATTTTGTGTTGAAAACTATACAAACAGTTCAGGATTGAGTCTATTTGTGATTTTAAAAAATCTCTTAACTCAGCATTAGGGTACGTTCATGCGATGTGCATAGTCAAGGACTGCATCCAGCAAACAACTGGGGGAAATAGCCTTGTCCCAGTTCAAACATTGCAGGCAGAGCTTTTGTATCAGCTCGCATCACTACCAATAGAAAATTGGAGTTCATAAATGTGGGTGAGAGTCATTTTCAAATGATAATTGTGATATGGGGTCACTACCTGTGCACATCATAATCCAGTAGATCACCACATCATAAGCTCTATTCTAGGGGTGTCAAACTCGTTTTATTCAGTGGGCCAAATAGCATTCATGGCGCCTGCTGAGAGCCAGAAGTGACATTATTAAGCAGGAAGTTATGTCATTGAATAGATGAGTGCCATAAATAAGCTCTTTGTTCTCATGTAGGAACTCATTAGCTGCAAATGACAGAAGGAAAAAAATGTGCAAATCTTGATCATATTTTCAAGATATGGGAGAGCCCAATAATCACCCAATTATCTTGGAGAATCTGATTATCTTGCCTCAGAAGGCTGCTTAGCAGTGCTGCTTTTGCCAAGGTGTCACTTTGCACCTTAGCAACTGAGAGGTACTCTGTGCAGTGATGCCTCAGCAGATGCCTCAGCTGCTGAAAATGCAACCTGTCTGATAATTGGGCCTTCCCAGCACCTCGGCCTCACTCTCTCACCACTTTTGATCAGTGCCTTCCCCCATACCATTCCTGGCCTTTGGAGGCCTCCTTCTGTCTCTCCCTCCCTGAGCCTTAGCAGAAGCAGCACTGCTGAAAGGGCGGTAGCTGGAAGAGCCCAATTATCACATGGGCTGGATAATGAGCTTCTGCGGGCTGTGTGTTTGAATGCATGGAGTGGCAAACAGGATTTCATCCTCTGCCCCCAACCTCTGTGTGTTCAGTTGAATGTCTCAATAGGCACTATACACACACAGGCTTTGTCCAGATGCTGCTTTTTGCAGGTGCCTGCTTCTAAACTCTCTGCAGCACCTTGCAGATGCCCCATGTCTCGGATCGAAAAATACCTATCCCAGAAATTATGAGAACTTTTCTAAATATGGAAAATTACCAGGATATTCCATAATCTGGTCTAAATCAGATATCATGCCATTAGGTGAAAATACTTTTCATAGTTTATACATCAATTGGCAATTTTGATGGGCACAAGGTAGATCACACAAGGAGGCAGAGCCGTAACATCCTACCCCAACGCCCTGGGGCAGTGATGTCACGCTCTGCCTGTTTGCGACCCCCCCCCCATGTATTGGCTCCCTGAAGGAGGTGGCGCTGCCAGTTGCAAGCATCCCTCCTCTAGGAAGACGACGGAGGAAACTTCCTTTGCACTGTGCATGGAGACAGTTTCCTCCATCACCTCCCTGGAGGAGGAGCACTGCAACCAGCAGCGCCCCTCCTCCAGGGAGAGCCTGGAAATGACTTTCTTTGTGCTGCTTGCGGTACAAACACAATCACCTCCGTAACTGGGGCGGAGCTGGGGGCAATCCTGTGCCCCCTTTTGGCCTGATTTTGATTTGGCTTTGGTGTGACTCGGACCCTGACTGACCTGGCTTACTTGTGGACTAATTACAACTTTGGACTCTGATTCTGGCTTGGACTTATTGGCTTTCGGCTGATGTTGATTGGTGTGGCTGCTGAGACTGAACAGGCAATTGAGAAGGTGAAGCCCAGTTGTGTTTTCTCCATTGCGGCACCAGAGCTGTTTAGAGGGGAAGCTGGTCAGCCTAGTGCAGACAATAGCACCTCTGGGGAGCAGGGAGTTTCTAGGACAGCCATTTCAGTGGCGTCTAAATGCTATTAAATATCTAGGTGTTCAAATACCTGCTGATATAAAACAGATTATTTCATTAAATATAAATACACTCTTACAAGAGACAGAGGTGAACTTGAACAGGTGGGCACATTTGAATTTACCTTTATGGGGCAATATAAGCACTTAGAAAATATGGTCCTATGAATTATCTATGTTTTAAGGGCTATTCCTATTTATATACTTTAATACATTTTATTCACTGTTTAGGAAATTTATATGGGGAGAATTGCAGCCTAGATTTTTGATGAAAAGAATGCCACTATCTTACTCTCAAGGTGGATGTGGTCTGCCAGATCTGTTGTCATATCGTCAGGCGTTTCCTTTAGCATCTACTAGATTTTGGAACTCCAAATTGGACCACACCTGGCACCAGCTTCACGGCCAACTGCTTGGGGGGGGGATTTCAAGCCAATTCCAAGAGCAGGTGGGAGGGTGATCCAGCAGCAATGCTTCACTCATCACACTCTCCTCACGATGCCTCAGCTTGGAGGATAACCTTAAAAATTCAGTGAAATGAATTACAGCAGATAGGAAGTGGGAGGAAATTCCAATGTAGTTTTAAACAGAGCCATTGCTTACAGTGTGATGTTTGCACTTTTTTACTGTCAAGTTCTTAAAATCCTTAATCATTTACACATCATTTGTAAAATATGAACAGCAAAGCCATGCATCCTAGCTGATGCTTCATGCACTTGGCATTCCATCCCTCCAAAACGCATTCAGAGTGCAATCCAAAACTGGAGTTAGGCCGACATAAGCTAGGCCTCTGACTCCGAGAGTGGTCCAAACATATTTTACAGTGGCCCTTGTGCTGACCAAACTTTGCTGGCTTAGCTTATGCTGGCCTAACTCAGTTTAGGATTGCACCCTCAAAGACCAAGCTAGGACAATTTTTCTGGAAGGAAGGCAAGCAGGATGGAGACAAATGGATATGCATTGTTGAAGCAGGTATAAGATAAAGTTTTCCCCATGACCAAATGGTCTAGTCATGACCGACTCTAGGGGGCGGTGCTCATCTCCGTTTCTAAGCTGAAGAGCCGGTGTTTGTCCAAGGACAAGTTTCTGTGGTCATGTGGCCAGCATGACTATATGCCAAGGCACACGAAATACCTTCCCACTGAAGGTCCCACCTATTTCCCACCTATTTATCAACTCACATTTTTTACATGCTTTTGAACTGCTAGGTTGGCAGGAGCTAGGACAAGCGACAGGAGCTCATTCCATCGCGTGGTCTCGCCAATCTTCTGATCAGCAGCTCAGCAGTTTAACCTGCAACACCACCATGTCCCTACCAAGTGGATATAGCCACTGAGAATAGGGCTAAGTGTGGTCTACACTTCAATAGTATGTTTTGAATATTTTGCTTAATAGCATGTTCTCTCTCTCTTTCTCTGTTATTCAACCTAAGGCTAAGATTATAAATCTTATGAATAAATAAATGCATCTGTAAGACTTTTACTCTTGATTCAGTGAACCCATGTTTCCCTTGATATTATCAGTGTTCTGTAAGATTTGCAACCTTTCTCATGTGCCAAGTGTTTGTATATTGAAATTAGTCACTTGGCAAGCATTCAGGGAAATAAGGTTTGAATGAAAATATCCAAAAGTACAAATCCCCAAAGTGATCTAGCAATCCAGAATGTAGTCTGAAATGGAGCTAAATAGAAGAACTCTATTTGATCTGAAGAGAGAGAAATGCACTGATAAGGAACAGAGGAGTAACATGGGCCTGAAACTGAACTCAAGGAAAAGGGGCACCCAAAGGCCATTCCTTGATCATTGAAATTGATCTGGTTTCTGAGATTTGATCAGGCACTGACATGAGGACTAGATCCTTAAAATGATAGGGATCAGATGCAATTGCTTCAATATCCTCCATTGGCAAACTGGCACTCTTATGTTGGGGGCTTATTAGGGGAGAAGTTAGGACTGTTCCCTCATCGCTGCCTATTCCCTTCACCCTTAACTTAGGCTACTTTTAGAGCCAATCATATGGGATTATATCACTGGTGCTGCTGCTCAGCGCCAGCTCCAGGGGTCGTAATTATCTCTCTATCCATCCCATGCATAATTTTGTATGTCTCAATCATGTTCCCCCATCAGGTGCCTTCTTTCTAGACTGATCAGCCCCAAATGCTCCCTTACCCCAAGGAGACCTGGTGGTGGCTTTGGCACCTCAGGATGCAGCAGTCACCCTTTTGGCACCGCTGCTCCTCCAGAGTCCATCAAGCACAGGGCTGTTAATCCCCCAAGGAGACCATAGTCCAAAACGTTAAATTGAGCCTATTCAGAATCTAAGATGGATACAGCGAGCTCTGATGACAAAAGTGCAGTCACGTGTGTTTCATTAGCAATGTCTCCTGCCTAATATATTGTTCACAGCTGATTTCTTTCTTTCTTCTGAGAAAATTTAAATGGTTTTTATGCTCAGTGAACTCATCACAGGCTGGTATCTGAAGTCAGCAGTATTCAATCCAGGAATTAGCTAAAAGAGTAACAAGCATGTGAATGTCTGGCACCTCTCACAATAGGTTATCTAGATTATTACCAGGGGGATCTGATTAAAAACCACTCTGCTACACCTGAAAGTAATTTATGGCTGATAAAAATGGAAAATCTATGTATTTTAAATAAAAAAATAGGGCTGTGCTGCACTCTGCCAGGTAGTAAATGGATGTTCAAATGGATATCGCTGCTATATCTAGAGTATGTGTAATCTTGGTGTTTTGAAATTCTTCTGCAATAAGATGTTTAAACAAAACTGAATGTTAGTTTTCATTGTCATACGTTTTCTGCACTTTAAAAATATTTTGTTTATACAGTAGAAGTTTTGTTATCCATTTTGCTAGCTGGGAATGGGGGCTGCCAGTTACCTAAAGTTTTCCAGTTCACAAAGCTTTTACAAGTGGCCCAGTCCTGACAAAGTAGCGCACCAGCAGAACGTGTATACAGTACGTTGCTTTGTGACAGCGCAAATGTCTGGTGGATCAGCAAGAGGTTTGGAGCTTTCCCACTGGTGCTGGTGGCTGCAAGGACATCTGCTGGAGCAGGGATGTCCAGTGCAGGGGTGGGGGAAGGGCAGGAAGATGTGGAATGGGGCAGGACGGGGGGGAGGTGGGTGATCAGGCCCAGGAAGGATTGGCGGAGATGGCACATATTGCACTGTGTGCTGGAGCAGGTCCAAGTTGACCCATTGCAGCTGCTGGGACTTACCCTGGGGCATGGGGACAAATGTCCCCTTATCTCGAGGAGACCACCAACAATGCAAATTCCCCTGCAGGATGCAGTCACGCCACTGCATCACAGTGCAGGAATTCAGTAAGGATTGGGCTGCCTGTCTCGGCACATTGCTAGCATTCACTGTAAGTATGCATTTCAGAGATACATATGAATCTAGATGCTTGGTGTCTCATATATGAACAATTGTGGTATATCCACAATTGGGAAAGGCAGGCCTGTGTGTGGGCCAGCCCAGGGAGGGAGTAGAGCCAGAAGGAGGTGGAGCCAGGATCTGGATCCTCCTAACCCCTGGCCCCAGTCTTAGCCCAGTTGGCCCTACATGGGCTGCTCAGATTTGCACCAACTTTTTCGCTGGCACAAGTTCAAGTAGGCTGGGGCTTTGCCTGGGGTAAGGGGAAAATATCTCCTTGCCCTGAGGTTACCACCAGCTGCTTCCTAACCTGCACTGGATATAGTGCAGGCCCGCTAGCCTGCCTATTCCAGCGCGGGTTAGGATTGGGCTGACCCATGGTTAAAAGCCACATACATAATAATGTTGTGTGACCAGTACATTTTTCTCCATCCCAGTGGAGCCCAGGTCCCTACTAACAGCTGATTGTGGACAATCAGGCACTGTGTACGCCAGCAATTAGAATCCACGTACTCAAATTGTCTAATCTCTTGGTTACTGTCAATGGTAACTGTCACGTTTGTGGTTACTGTCCTTGTGGTGATAGTCAGTTAGTTGTTCAGAGGAGAGAAACCATTTACTTTTCTACTGTTCCAACACCATGGCTTAGTGCAGGGGTTCCGTAAGAATACATGGACATTTTGGGTCTGATGGGATTTCATGAGATATAAGATGATGGCACCTGACTGATCCAGGAAGAAGTGACTGCAGGGGTGCTGTGACCCAGGTAAGCAGGATCTTTGAAGAAAAAGTGCTGAGGCTCACCCTTTAAAAGTAGAGGTGGGAGAAAATGGTTTAGTTTTTTTGTGGATTTTGGTATGTTCCAAAAGCAGAAGTTCAGAAAGCAGTGTAATGTGTTTTTATTCAAAATGTACATTATAATTAAAAATAAAAAGTATACTAGGTAGGCGATATATGTGATACGGTTTCAGCACATGTAGCCACAGTCGTTACCCATGCACCCCAACATTAAATAATACATAAAACCCAAATAAAACTGTTCTGTTTTTTTGTAGATTTCAGGGTGTTTTGTTTTTACAAAAGTGAGAAGGGAAGACAGTGGTGTTATATGTTTTATTTCATTATCACCATTTTCTCTCATGCCACCAATATTTCTAGGGCAGTTGGAAGTTGCATTGGCTTCCCAAGTCAACTGGTAAGGCTTGTGCCTGGGTGATCCTTTTCGGTGACGTAGCTCCGTTTGAGACCTCTTCCAAATATTTGCTGGTGGAAGAGGAAAGATGTTGGAGTCTGGCAATCAGGAGAATTGGTTTAATATCTTTGCCCTTTAACTCTTTGCCATGCAGTGGCATCACTAGTGGGGTGAGGGCCTCACCGGGTGACATACTTGGGGTGTGTGTGGCACCACCACTGCCCAAAATTGTGAAATCTTGGTATTTTCAAATGATGCCATCATTTTATATATCAGTCGATGTGGAATTTACAGTAGAATGCAATGGAGAAAACCACGTTGAAATATCTGTATTCTATCAAAAGTTATAGTCAAAAAACCAGAAAAAGAAAACCGTCTTATGGAACAAAAAAGTTGATTTCCTTAGCTCAAAACTGACCAGTGAAACTGATTATTCTGAGAGCCAATGAGGTGTTGTTATGACATAGCAGGGAACTAAAAAGCTGTTAGTATGATTCAGCTCTCATTTCCATGTATCAGAGCTAATATTTTTTCTTTTTTTTTTAATGTGAGATACTTTATTGCTTAGAACCATAGGTCATCACAATACAACACAATGTCAAAATAAATATCAAAAAACTTCACATAAATATAAACCCAAAGACATACTTGGGGATACCCTATAACAGCATAGTATCAGAGCTAATACTAGAACTCCTATTCAGTTGTGTGTGCCACTGGTTTTGTTGTTGTTGTTGTTGGTTACCAAGTTATTGGGTGCCTTTTATTGTTATATATTTTGGTGATGCCACTGCATTTAGGCTGTACATATGATGTTGTAATTTATTCTGTATGGTCTGGTACAGACAGAGGACCATCATGGGGTGACATGCTGACCTCCTGCCCTGGATGACACAAGCCCTAGTGATGCCACTGTTGCCATAATCTAGACAGGATGCACCCCAAGACCAAATTGGGACAAAAAAAACCTCATACTACGTCTGGCAAGTGCTCATACCTTTTTTTGCACCTAAACATTTAAATGCAAACACATTTAGAGCACAATCCTAACCTGGAGTTAGGGCGGCACAGTTAGGCCAGCAAAGTTTGGCCAGCACAAGGGACACCGTAAAGCACATTTGGACCACTCTCGGAGTCAGGGAGGATGGTGCACGTTTGTGTGCTGGTCTCCCTGACTCCAAGGGTGGTCCAAACGTACTTTACGGTGTCTCTTGTGCTGGCTAAACTGTGCTGGCCTAACTCCAGGTTAGGATTGTGCCCTTAAAGTTGCCCATTATGTGGCATTCAACAAGCATTAAACTATCCTTTAGTTTAACAAGAATACTGTCCAAGTGACCAATAAAACAACCTCTCCAAAATTCTAATATAGGTAAATGAAGACCTGGCCTCACAGCAACACTCAATTAGGGTTCAATCCTGAGCCTTCCAGCACAGGCAGTATGAGTCACAAACAAACATAACGCATGCCCGGAGTGGGCAGGCAGGAGAGGGACTGGCAACAATCTATGGTGGTCAGGCAGCTCAGGATTGGGCTGTTAATGTTTTCCCTTTAGCCAATTACAACTACCATATATATTTCAGTTTAAGTTGTTCGCAATTAAGAAGGCGGCACGTACCTTGCTGCTGGATCAGATCTAAGGTCTAATCTAATCCGGCAGTTTGTTTCCAAAGACAGAGAGCTAGATGCTCTGGGAGTTTCCCAAGCAGGGCAGGATAACTTATAGCTTGCCCCAGGGTCTAGTATTTGGAGAAGTTAGCCAGTGATCCCTCTTAAAAAAAAGGATATTAGTTGTCATTTGCAGGGAAAAAAATGTATAGATTATAAAGGTACATTTTTTAAAGAAAAACAATAGCTTGTAACTCCTGTTTTGTCAAAGATATTTATTTTTAAAAAAATAATTTACAAATAGGGACTGGGACATTGAATTAAATGAGTTTGACAGGGATAGGAAACATATAACATAGTATGACATGCTATAGTGAGCATTATTAAACTATATTACAACTATATTGCAGCAAAATTTTTGCCAAGACCAATTCAGAAGTACATATAATTATCATTTAACATTTTTTATACGTTCTACTCTTACAACAGCAAATTGAATAGAATTCTAATATTAAAACTACAACAGTCTATATTCAGTCATTGACAATATACTTCAAATACAGGATAAAATATATTTTTCCAATACAATTGCAAAACCAAGAAAATAAATACAGATCTGTAAATACAAGCTGTAAAATGTATACAGTGAAGTCAAGGACCTAGCTAGGAAAAGGGGAATCTGTTCTCCAAGCAGCGTACAATAAAATAAGCAACATCTTGAATACAAGAATGCTTTGTTTACTGCATATTTTTTTCCATTAGCAGAGCTACAAATAATATTGACTGGCTGAAAAAACAACAGGAAAATATTTAAAATGCAGCATGTTGATAGAACATCTTTTGCACCAAGAATTCACAACTCTGTTTAAAAAATTGATTTATATTAGGTCAAATTTATTGTCCATTTAAAGACAGAGAATGACAGAAAGTCTTTTTGTGAAGTTGTGCTCATTTAGCATTTTGCTCCAGAGCAGAATACTCAGTTTCTGATACTCTGGAAGTATCAATCAGTTTAGTAAGGCCAGTTTTAGTGGAGTACTTAAAGATGAATGCCTTCATGAGTTCATACTTGTAGTTTCGGTTGATGAAGCTATAGAGTATAGGGTTGATGCAACAATGAATCAGAGAGATACACTGAGTAACATGGAGGGCTGTGTAGAGGAAGTTCTCCATTTGGCAGCTGAAAGGTATGAAGTGAAAGGCCAAGAAGAAATCAAGCAAGACAACGACATGGTATGGCAGCCAACAAACAAGGAACACAACAATGTAGGAGAAAATAATTCTTCCATTGCTCTTCCTTTCTTGGTCATTGGAAGCAGAAATGGTCCTTGCCAAAAGACAATAGAAAATAGTGATGACAGGAAAGGGAATGACAAAACCTAGAATGACAGAGCTCAGCTCGATGCCAGCCAGCCACTCCCTAGCATTCTCCTCTGGGTAGACAGGACGGCAGTACGTTTCATTGTTGGACAAGACGGTCTTCAGGTAATAGGTATCGGGAAGAGATGCAAAGAAGGCAAAAAGCCACACGAAGATGCAGATGCAACTGCGGATGGTCTTCTTTTTAACACTGCTGGAGGTGGTGAAGTAGACAACGGAGAGATAGCGATCCACACTCATGCATGCCAGGAAGAAGATGCTCCCATACAGATTGATGGAAAACACAAGATGGGTGATTTTGCAGGTGACCTCTCCCATATGCCACTGGTTATGCTGAACAAGGGAGACAACCCAGACTGGCAGAGTGATGATCACACAGAGGTCAGCAACGGCTAGATTGAAAATGTAGAGATGAGTTTCATAGCCTGTCGTTTTGGCTTGAAAGTTCATCCAGACAACCACAAAATTGGCCACAAGTCCTATCATAAATATAAAGATATAAAAAATGGAGATGATATAGAGCAGGGCACTTTTGTTGACCGTACTTGGGCATGACAAGGAATCCACAGTGATACAGTCTCCATTGCTGCAAGTCAGATTGGCTTCAGTGAGATTCCCCACTTCCAAAATATCAAAAATGGGAGGCAAATCAATGGTATTCATAGCTGGTCAACTGGGAGCAGGAGCCTAAGAAAAAACAAGAGCAAGTATAAACATCTTGGTTTTAAAAAACATCAATTTCTTTACGACATCTTTTATTCTAAATAACCTTATCAAATAACTTTAGTTAGAAGGCATTTTGTACACAGTTCTTGTACAGTATTTAAATTTTAATAAATTAGACCTGTGGAATAAAAAATGAAAAATCTCATACACAAGGGAGAGACAACATCAGCTTTCTGTGCACCTTTTAAACGTTACAAATCTGTAACATGCTTCATTGACTGTGGTTCATGGCTATGAAATGAACAAAGCCATCAAGGTCAAGTAACCATTGGGCAACTGTCTGTTACAGACTCTTACTTGCTCTGGAACAGGCAGGCCTGTGCTTGACCAGGCTGAGGCACAATTCAGAATAAAGGGAATTTTATTTCCTTTATCCCGTGTTGCATGCCAGCCAATCTTATGGGGTTACTTGGATTTGCACCTGCAATTTTGCGGGTGAAAATCTGAGCTGCCTGGGTAACACCAGTTAGGCCTAAGCCAGGGGTTAGGATCTGGTCCAGTGATGTCATTCAGGGGGAACGGACCAGAACGGACATTCCGGATCCTAACGGGCTCCGTGGCTGCTTCCGGGTTTTTTGGGTTTTTTTTTTTCAACATTTGAATTTGAACTCAAAAGTGAGTTCCTGTTCCTAAATCATTTGAATGACACCACTGATCTGGTCTAAGTTGCCC
This sequence comes from Lerista edwardsae, assembly GCA_029204185.1. Classification (NCBI taxonomy): domain Eukaryota; kingdom Metazoa; phylum Chordata; class Lepidosauria; order Squamata; family Scincidae; genus Lerista; species Lerista edwardsae. Next base: position 21,037,932 of record JAJKFI010000015.1, on the reverse strand, counting down.
AGGCCAGTCCCAAGCCCCTCCTAGGCCAAATCCACCTTCCAGACCACCCTCCCCGCACCTCAATATATTTGCTGTTCATTTGCCACCATCTCCTACCACCTGTGCTGGCCTGCACAGACACAAACTCACCTTATCCTGGTGGAGATCCAGTGCTGCTGGGCCAGTGCACATCCGTACACTGGCCCAGCTTGCTCTCAAGTAGCTGTGAATATGCTTTATGGCACTTTCGCATCACTCAGGGCAGGTTTACAATTGCACTGTCAAGCGCTAGCTTGCAATTGCCTTATATTAAGTCTCCCCTCTAGTCTGTGAAAGTGTCAGGAAATTACTGACAAGAATGTTCATCCCTTGATGAAGAAGTACCAACATAAGCACTAATCTTTCTTGCTAGAAATATTCTAGCAGGTTTATTCTTGCAGGAATATTTTTGAGATCCGCAGCCTTGTCAAAGTCAGTAAGATTTCTTGTAAGTGCCCGAAATTGAAAAGAATGGCAGAGTGGGGCACTGACAGATCTGGCCCATGAAACACAATCCACTGGGGAGTTTTCCTCGTGCTGCCCTGTTCCAAGCCGTGGGATCTCACAAGCCATGCAATTAAATGCGGTTGTGGCCATTTGGCAATTCCAACATGATCAGCATTGACATCATTGCCGGGCTAGCTCTCATTCTGCCAAGCTTGGCTGGCATTCTCTACTGAGCCCATTTCTGCAGGGAAAGTCTCCTGTGGACCCTTCCTGCTGGGCACCCCTACCAGCCTGACCACGAAAAGCTCAGTGTGAAGTAAATTGTTGTGAATATAACTAGGGGACGAGGGAAAGGGTAACCCCTGATGCCAGGGTCCTGGCTTGTGATGAGCCCTTTTGGGACAGGGAGCCATTTAACTTTATTTATTTATTTATTTATTTATTTATTTATTTATTTATTTATTTATTTATTTATTATTTGCCTGTAAACTGCTTTGTAAACTTTATATTGAACAGCGGTAAATAAATACTACTGATTGATTGAATCCCTGCTCTCTGAAGCCCGGAGAACCCCCCCTCCATGACTTACCCCACCGCATCTGACATAGTCCTTCCCCCTTGAGAAGAGGTGCGATAGGGCTGCCAGACCACTGCACAAGTGTCACTGTAATGAATGACAGCTGAGCTACAGTTAACCATCACAAGGAGGGGGGTGCCAGTTAGATTTTCCTTCTCAGGCAACAAAATGTCTCATGTTAGCCTCACACAATTTGAAAAAGTAAAATTTTTGGATTGATTCGGAGTAAGCAGCTTGATTTTCAAACTTGATTTTCAATCACACCTATCATATTGTATTCGGGTTAGAATTCATTGTTAATGTATTTTACTTTTGTTCGCGTAGACTAGATGGTTTTTCCTGTAGAAGGATAAACTCAATGCAATGCTACTTTTTAAACTTAATACGTTCTTCAATGTGGTAGTTGGTTGAATAGGAAAAAATCCACAACAATGCCCGCAAGACAATGGGGTCAAACCACAGATCCCACAAACACCTCATTTTCTTTGACTGGGCACTTTGTGCCCAAAGGAAAAACTCACAAGCAGGATAGCATAATGAGTGTAGCATTACCCACTGTTTGCCCTTGATAGTCAGAGATACGTTACTTCTAAATATAGAGGTTCCAATCCCAGACACTATGGCTAAAGGCCATTAAGAGAGCCACTCACTGTGAATGTAAGTACTCCTTTCAAAACTATTGATGCCAATGACAACCTTAATTATTTGTTGCAATTAATTCATAAGGCCAATTATGCGCCATCCTTAGAAATATTGCCTTCTGCTTTCCCCAGTCCTGCAACCCACCTATGTCACTGGGCACTAGTGTTTTTAGATATGTTTAATTGAATAGATCAGTGATTCCCAAACTGTGGGTCACAACTCAATTTTTGGTGTGCTGTGAAACTGACAAGGCAGACTAGGTTCTGTGCATCAAGCATTAAACAACCTGCTACTTGAAGGGAGCACTGCTGCCCCATCACCATTGCAGTGGCTGGTAAAGTGAAACTTTTTAAAGGTGGGCCTCAATGCTAAAAGGTTTGGGAACCACTAGAATGGATCATCCTCTCCACAGCACGTATTAACCTTCTAAACTAGAAAGGCTCACCTCCATAACAGCACAATCCCATGCATGTCTGCTCCCAGGTAAGTGTGCATAGGATTGGAGCCATAGTCTTCAGAAGAAGGATGGACTCGACCATACATACCACCTTTACTGTAGGTGCCCTCATTATGGACTTTTTTTTGCTTGAGATGGAGAAACAAGAATGGCACACAGGATTCCAAATGTATGGAATGCAATTATATTTGCTATTTTTGCTGGGAAAATGCCTGCTACTCAGACAAATGAAGGGCCATTTGTGTTCAAGGAATATATAGTGATCTGCCCTATACTAGGATCTCATGAGGGAAAGCAAGGCTACCAGGTGGCAGGGCATGGGCCAAATAGGCCAGACTGCAACAGTATCACCAAGTGTGGCATTTATCAATGCATGGGACATTTAATGGCAACAGTATTGTCTGCAGCAGAGGGCAAGTTCCATCTCAATGTCCCAGATTTCTGGACCATGCCGTTGGAAGGGAAACAGCAGCAATCTTAGTAGGATGGCAGAAAGTATATGGGGAAGTAAAAAAAAAAAGTGGTACAGTAAGAGGTATCATAGAGAGCTACATTTAAAAAAAAAACACTTTCAATTGAGGTTTCTCCAGAATGCTTGGCATTTCTTTCAACTTTTTAAGCTTTTAAAATTAAACTAAATGAATCTCATTGCTATAAATATATAGGCATCAAAAGATCAGAAGCAGCAGTTACTACGGAAATCAGCCAGGAGGAGAAGTGGCTAAAAGCCTTCTTTTCTGACTTAACAATGGCTTTATCTTTGCGTAACTCCAGCGGGTTATCTTATTCCCTTGTAATCAAGGAGTTCTGAAAGTTGAAACCCACCATGGCACTGAAACCAGAATCCAGCCCTTCTGCTTCATTCATCTCTGATCTCATTTTGTAGCCAATCACGCTGCTATCACATTGAAGCAGCAGACCTACCTGAAGCTAAAGAAAGGTGTTGAATAGTTCTGACAAGAGCCATAGGCATCCTACTTACATTAGCACCCCATGAACACCCCCCCCCAAAAAAAGAGGATGCAAGACATTATAAAGATGTTGTTTCTCCAAATCAGGCCTGCCTTTATTCCAGTAAACCACCCATGCCTTCTGTAGAACAGAGGGTACTTCAGCAGAGAAAGGTGTGTACTGTAGTAAACCATGCACCAAGAGTATGTCTCCCTGCCCTATGGCACAATCTAAAGTTATTTTCAGTCTAAATCATCAGATTCCTTCTCTGCCGGTATGCACACACTGGTTTCTCAGTGAACCTCTTCACTGGCATCTCTTGCATCAACCAAACTGTTCTTTTAAATTCAGGGACGTTTCAGTGCATTTGAGAAAGGATCAGGGAGGATGAACTAGGAACAGGAAAGCCCTTGAAAACCCCTGGGACGTTCTGTCCACAGCCTCAACCCCCCAGATTGTGCCCCTCGGAACTCTGTTAAAGAACAGCTACTACTTTTAGATTAGAAGGTGACCTAGCAACATCGCAGGGCACAGTAGCCTTGGGATCCACATACTAATATGGCATGTACAAAATAGATTTGAAAAACAGCTCTCATTTCCTCCCTTTAAACACACACACACACACACACACACACACACACACACACACACACACACACACACACACACACAGAGAGAGAGAGAGAGAGAGAGAGAGAGAGAGAGAGAGAGAGAGAGAGAGAGAGAGAGCGTCCTTATGGATTTAATAATTCCAACATTTTCTTTCTGAGGGCATTCAACCTTTCTAACACCCCATATCTCTTACTGGAGCATTGCCAGGCAATTCAGCAGAATTTGCCTTGTTAAACTAATCACCACTCCCCTCACTGTTTGCTCCTGCCTTTGGGGCAATGTTAATTAGATTTAGTACACAGTTACATTTCCAAGCCAAAAACGTACTTATCTGGCATCCTTTATTTATGAACATCTCTGAAGCCCCCGGTCCCATGAAGTACAATGAAGGCCTGTTTCTCTAACAGCAAAGAAAATCAGCTGTACTAGATAAAATATCCAACATACAGCATTGATAAGGACTGACTCCAACCATCAAGATGGTGCTTTATAAATGCAAAATGATGTGGACCACAAACAACACTTACAGCACAATCGTAGGCATGCTTACTCAGAAGTAAACCTCACTGGGTTCAGTGGGACTTACACCTGGTACATGTGTAGAAGATTCCAGCCGTAAAGGTTTTCTGAGCAATGAAAAATAAAGAATGCAAACAGGTCAACTTTTCATAGCAGATACAAAACTACAACCAACATACTTTACTTCCTGCAATAATTAAAGAAGTAATAAAAAGGAATGGTCCTTTTGGTTTCAACCTACAGCAGTCCTTCTCTGATAGCCCAATCCAATCCTCTTGGTATGAGGGCACACCCCCAAAGTCCACCCACATATCACAAGGCATACCATATGGCATGGCATATGGTGACAGCCTCCCTGCCTGTAGGCAGCCTGCCAGAGCGAGGGTGGAAGGCTGTGTACTGTAGACACTGCCCCACAGACTGGCCACAGCCACAGTTTTGCTGGCTGTGGGAATCTGGGTGGGGTAGGATTGGGGGCAGGAGTGGGTGGATCTTGGTGGCATTGGCAGCTGCCAAATCCTATACCCCTGCTCTGGACCTGACACAGTCTTCCGTGAAATAGATCTCTGCCAGCAAAAGAACTGGCAGAGACCTGGGTAAGCCCATATGGGACCAGGCAGTGGTTGGAGAGGTAAACAATTTTTAGGTTTTCTTTTTGCTCCCAGCTGGCTCGATCCCTTGCTGGTGATCGGGATACTGCATGACACTAGCAACAGAATTGGGCACAGGCAGCCCAGTCCTAAGCTTCCCAGTGCCCATGGGTCCAGCAGCACTGAAATGATGACCACTGGATCCTAAGGACACCAAGACACTGTCAGGGTCTCTTTGGGGTAAGGGAGAGTTTCCCTCGGGTACTGCAGGTGTGGCGCCAATGAGTCTCCTCGGCTGTACGCCTGCTATTGGATGGGTGCCAAGTCAAGAAGGCCCACGTCAGGCTGCCTGGTTCAGGAGGGAGGATAAGATACGGCAGCAGAGGCTGCTGCGACCCCTGCCCCCCTCCTGGGCCTGATCCATCCCATTCTGCCCCTTCCCCACCCTAAGAATGCTTAAGAACGGCCAGTGCTGGAAGAGTGCCAGCCAGCCGTCCTCCCTGCACTGGGGGCCATTTCTGACTAGCGCTTGCTCAGTGCAGGCACTCCCTCCTCGCCAGGCGCTGCGAACGCACTTGACGGCACATTCATGACACCCATCGCTGGCGGTACGCAAGTATCTCTGGTGCTGAAGAGCTCAGGTTTGGGCTCGAAACCCAAACCCATTTTCCAGCATGGAGTAAGGGCAATGCAGCTCCGAGTTAAGGGAACAAACATTCCCTTACTTTGAGGAGGCCTCCGTGACTGTCTTCCAACTGCAGGATGCCCTATTGGCACAGCTTTGTCAGTGCTGGACAGTTGGTTAGGATTTGGGCCACAAGCAAATGCAAGCAAAATTTTATATAATTTATAATTATCTATAAATTGTATAAATTTATATACATTATATGAGTGTTATACTGTACATATTATATATGTATGTTATATAATGGTTCACTTGCCGAAATACATCTGCAAGCTCAATAAGGCTATACTGCGACATTCATCCATTTTTGACTTTCATTCATGCTCTGGTGGTCCCTAACCAGATGAATGTGAAAGGTATTGCTATAAATAAATCATGCGGTGCAGGCCAACAACTTTGCTCATTCTGAGGCTGAAGGAAGTAATGATAGCTTTCCTTAGAACCACCGAACTCTTTCATGTTTTGGGAACTGGTTGGTAATTGGAGGGTTTTTTTCTCTCTGTTTCCAACACAAAAAAGCAAAGTGTTGGGGGAGGGGTCAGGAGCGAAAAAGGAGATCTGGGTGTGGCCCTGCAAACCTTCCTAAAGACCAAACTAGGCAGGATGCCATGCAACCCATGTGTCCCGGAGCTGTTTGAATCCCACAGAAATTCTGTCTGTGTGAGCATCCAATGTTAACAGCAAAGGGGATGGTGTTGATAAAGAGTGCAGAGCATTTTCCATCTGTGGCTTATCTCCCTTCAGTCTCCCCCATGATGTCACTTTATCCTCAGTGGGGTTTCAATACTGGAAGTATGTTCAGTCCATTGAAAAAGGTTTGAGAAAACGGATTGTAGGGCGGTCAGACATGGGCAGGGAGACATTGCTACATTCTTTGCTTTCGTGCTCCTTTTGTCCTTAAAATAAAAATTCACCAGTCCCCCTGTCTACCTGATTTTAACAGATCGAGTAGAGATTTAAACACAGAGATCTGTCACCATTATGTCTAGTTTGGCCAGAACAGAATCCACTTTACTTTGCCTTGCCCTGGTCTGTAGAGAGGCAGATGGTTACACAGCACCCAGGCTCAGCACCCTGGACAGATGCCACACAAAGCCAACATTATTTACAGTAAAGGTCCATCTAGTACAATTTGATTGGGATAATTCCCTGTTTATTCTCATCACCCACCCCTTTCAATACAGCATCTTTTAAGCTCCCTGTTCTCACTGACAAATGCTGTTTCCAAGGTGCGTGTACTAAGGTAATACCAGATTCTTCAATGCAAGAAACATTATTTGCAATGGGTTTTGGTAATACATCTCAGAGAATACTGCCCTCTGCTGAAATAAATCAGGAATTCTGGCATAATCAGCCCCAAATCTGCAGTTCTTTGTTTTCTTTTAAAATCATCCACAAACAGTAACAAACCTTATACTCTCTAAGAGCCAACACCACTATCCCCCAAAGGTCACAAATACTTTTGCGATATAGTCTCAATAATTCTGCTTAAGTTAAAACAATACAGCTTGCTTTCAGGCTGCTGAGACGAATCTTGCTGCTATCACTGAATTTTGCAAGTGTTTTATGTTTTTTTTCTGTTCTGTCTCCAAAAAGACAATCTTTTGGTGTTTAGTGACTTGATTATTGGACTGTTAGCCAGTGGCGGACCTGGAGGGGGGCAAAGGGGGCAAAAATCGTGGGTGTTGAGCTGTGCTGGGCTTGGGGTGGTGGTGAGGTGATACGTGCCCCACCCACATGCTGTTCTCCAGCTTCCCCCCTCCCCTGCCACCACCACCCCAGCGTGACGCAGCTCCATGGAACTGCTTTACGCCACCTAGAGTGGCACTACCGCCCAGTGGTGGAATCTACCTGCGCTAACAACCGGAACGCAGGAAGTAGCTACCAGGACGCACGGTTGATTGGCAGTTCCTCCACGCGTCCTCGCTTCCCCCGCAGTCTGCTGCCTGCCTGCCTGCCTGCCTGCCTGCAACCTCCAGTTGCAGGCATGCAGGGCGCAGGCACGGCCAGCCCCATTCGCGTATTGCAGGGGCGCGCGGCAGCAACAACTGCAGTGGGTGGAGCCAGCCCTACACAGAACAACCGGAACAGCGTTCCGGAGTGTCCTGGCTACGTGACATCCCTGCTACCGCCTCCAAGTCATGGAGGGGGAGAGCACCGCTTGGAACGGTGTGAAACTGCTCCTGGGAGCTGCTTTGCATCACCCGGAGTAGCACTGCCCTCTCCGAGTCACGGAGGGGGCCAGCGCCACACTGAGCAATGTGAAGCAGCTCCAGGTAGCTGCTCCGTGCCTTTCCAAGTGGTGCTGGTCTCCTCCAAGCCTTGGAGGGGGCAGGCACCACTTTCAGGTACTAATTGCAGTGACGTGATGACGTCACCAAAATTACTTCTGGGGCGGGGGCGGCAGTCTGGGGGTTTGCTCCTGGGCAGGGAAATCCCCAGGACTGCCACTGCTGTTAGCTTCTTTGGTCCTTCTGACTTGCTTAGTTTCAGCAAGGTTGCTGTTTCACATGCCTTCAGACAACACCTGGGACTTCCCATGTTCTGGGTGGGGCTTCCAATGACCACCTCCTCCCATCCCTGAAATCCCTTGCCTTCTCTGTATTTCAGCCTTCCAGTCATTAGTCTTTATTATATGGATCATACAAACAATTTTGCAGCTGGGGTAAAGTAGATCTTCTCTGCAGATTAAGAAAATTAACACATGCATTCCACTTAACGCACTCATCAAGTTGAGAGGGGGGGCTTCATCTCAGAGGCTGTAGTTTCATTTTGGCATACCTCACCTTCCACTTTCACCATAAAAGCAATAAAGAGAATAGAAAGTTTAATTTGCTTACAGAATTAAGTTACTGCAATGGAAACAGAGATTGAAACAGAATCACCTGACTTGTCAAGCACATTAAAACTTAACTTGGTTTAATGTTGTGGAATCAACAGCTCATTACACACTGACTGTCCTACTAACAGCCTCGCATCGCTACTAATGTGATGAGACCTTTGGTATGAACGTTAAGTAAATGGAGATTTTTTTTAAACCTGGTCAATGGTGGGGCTAGATTAGCACTCAGCTGAAATCAACAATCAAGTGAGTAACGATTCCCTGGCAAAACACATGCTTTTCCTCTCTCCAATGGGCTAGAATAACAGCCCATCAAAAAAGTAGGTTTAAGCGGATTGTGGGCTTTGTGGCCCCCTGCCAGTACTCACCCCAGAATAGCAAGAGAGGCTAGTCCAGTATGCCAACTAAACAGAAAACAATGCAGTCGTGACTGTTGGTTAATGAATGACTTTGGGGGTCTTTCTGCCTTCCAGTCAGAACTCCCTTGGGACAGGCTCATGAACCTTTGCTGGCCAGCCTGCCTTTATACCACAAGTACCTGAATATCTACATGTGTCAATACACTATTTAAAGAGTTGTGTGCCTGCAAAGGAGAGCCACAGACAGAAAAGTGATATGCCCAAATCTCCGTGGGGATTAGATGTTGATACTGAAGATCAGGGACAGCCATAGCCAGAGATTATTGCATGAAAAGGCCAGTCTAGCTATTGTCTAGGACTGCTCAAGTAACCAGACCTGAACGTTTCCCACTTAGATTACGTGGGGTGAGGGGAGGAAGGCTTATCAATCCTTCAGCTAGGAGAACTTGAGCTATTTCATCCGTTATTTGTCCATGCGTTTGTTTTCAGACAGAAGGGTTGGAGATTCTGAGTAACCAATAAAAGTCTGTATTTAAGGAAATGACAGGGAAATAAGGTTGTTTGAAACAGTCACATCTGGAACCATTATAATTCTGGAAAGATTTACCAACCTTTCTTCCACCTTTCATTTACTCTTTACATGCATCAAAACCCCTTCCAGGCCCAGAAAGCACTACTACCAGTTTCCCATCTCTCTAATTTCCACCCTGTGCCTTCCTTTGGGTAACAAGAATTTGATGCTGTACAAGGATGTCTGACCAAATCACATCGCAAACATTGACTTGCTCTACTTGGTGTTTCATGGTATTCTGTAAGCAGAACACAATGGACTGAATCCATTACTGGATAGCTTCAATCTTATATGTCATTCAGAGTTTTCTGAGTTTTGAAATGTAGAGTCTGAGCCTTCAGCGAAATCTACACATTATGCATAAGAAAGTAAAATTTTCTGCTGTACACTTCACCCCCTGGCAGTGGGGGTAATATTTTGAACATTTCCTATACAGAAAATGTTTTCTTTTGTAGCAATGACATGGACATGTGAATCTTTCTTATGAAGGTACTCACTTATTTGGAAATACTTTAAGTGGAATAGCATTAAAAGATGCACTTCCACAACTGCAGTCTGAAATGGTTCAGTCCAGAATCTGGTCACCTCAATTTGCATAAGGAATATTCTGTTAGAAGGAACTGGTACTCCAGACCTCACACTAACATTTCTTAGGGAAAGTGCTCGTCAAATACAGAACACAATGTCTTTTCTTAATGATAGTTTCTGTCATGCTTACAATACCAAGGCCAAATTGATACTTTGGCCAGAGGTTCTTAAACTGGGGCATCACAATGCCCCAGCCTGAGAAGCCCTGCCTCTGGCCCCTTAATGGGTGGGGGAAGGGGGAAGGCAGTAACACGATCTCCAGGATTGAAAACTGGAAGTGACTTCTGATTGCATTTTTATATGGCAGCAGGGATCACGTCGCTACCTTCCCCCCACCCACTCAAGCGACCCTACAAACTCCCGAGAAGTTTGAGAACCAAAGACTTTGACACAACTGCTGTTGGTGTAACAGTATGTGAAATTTAAGTTCTACAAATACTTATCAGATAGAAAATAAGAAAGAGTATAGTACAATTTTTTTCATGCTACGCATTTTGGATAGTAGCTTCTGATATTATCCTGCCAAAGTTAAGCACTTTTAGGGGCCACTGATTTCAAAAGCAAAGAATTAGACACATTTTTACAACACATACAGACTCTCATTTCAATCTTTGAGATTTAAATACTTTTATTCATTTGAGCCCCAAAAGTTTAGTATTTGAAATGTATGCAACATCTTAACCTACAGGAATACAGATGCAAGACCCAAGCTTCTTCTCCAACCCACGGTTGAAACCCCTGGAATGACCTGAGTGCCTGTTTCTTGTGAACATTTGTTAAAGGCAAAGCTGTGGCAATGTTAGAAGGAAACAGTAACCAAATGTAGTCACTAGCACCTGACCTCAGGCCCAAGTTGGTGAATGACCCTTTCTGTTCCTTCCAGCTGTAAGTGAGCTGTAAGTGATCTGATCTATGGGTTTGGGAGACTCAAAAGTCAGCTGGATCTGTGCACCAACTATATAATCGGTTTGTGCACCCATAAGCTGTGGAAATAATTACACCTAACTAGAGAACAGGTTAGGACAGTGTTTGACTTCTGGGAAAGAAGGTATAGAAAAACACCTGGACCATCTGGTCTCAGACTGTAAGCCTGCAGTCCGACACAAACTTATTTCAGAGTAGACATGTCTAAAATCTAGTATCAGTGTCGTGTGTCCAGGCATGACTAGTGTGTCATTTTAACATTGCTTAGTATCTTTTAGCCCCACCCCACCCACAAAAGATTAGCTACAAACAACACTCTGAAGTTGACACCCCCTCTAGATATTCTTACTTAACTTCACACAACTGTCTTGGCAACAACCTCCAGGCTGCTATTCTGTGGCTGAGAAAAGGCATCCCAAAAAGGAGCTCTGTCCAACCTTTCTACCTAAAAAATTAGACAAATAATATTAGATGACATTTCTAGGCAGGGCTGCTGGTTATTTTTAGAGAGTATGTTAAGGTAATGGTGCTTTGTTCCTTTCTTCTTGATGTGATCTGTTCTCAAGAGTTTACTTGCCCTTTTCACCAGCAGAAGGCCTGATTCAGGTGTGAGTCAGGACTGCTGGGAGAAAGAACACTCTGGTTCTTCCCCATTAACTACATGAGATTTTATTTCTGATCCCATCTCTATTTAGTCAAACTTCTAAAGAAAAGAGCATTTGCATGTTACTCGTTTAATGTATTTAGCAGATGATTTTTAAAAAAATAAAAAGGTTGTAAGGTGCAAAGTCAAAGAAGATCCTTTTCCACTCGGATAGCAGGCATTTCCCAGGAACAATGAATCAGGCCTTCTGCTGGAGAAAAGTTCAGAGCAGAGACTTTCAAAAATCTGTGCTGCCATTTCATTGCACAACTATTAGTCACTTTTTCCTATTCAAACTCAGAGGTTGAATGGTTGGCGACATCCAAACTTATGAAAAAGAAATTGCCCTAGCCTAGCTTAGCCTTGAGACTCTGCAGAACAAAACATTCTCAGGAATGTCCCCAAATACTTTCAAAGGATCATAAAACTTTTAATGAGACATTCTGCCTTTTTTTAAAAAAAACAAAAAACCCTGATTATTCTGCTTTTAGCAACTAAACAGAATTAGTTTACAACTCCTCATTATTCCTACAAGTTACAGGGCAACTGTTTATTGCCCATCCACCCCTGACGTGATTGAATGCTTGTCTGCAAGCAGGCTCTGCTAGACTGCCTGGCCACAATGAATGACAATGGCAAAACTGGGTCTTCTTTCTCTTAGGCTGTATAACAGGGTTAGTGCAAGGAATACAAAAGATTGGGTGACAGGTTGTCTCATTTTTCAAAAGGTGGTTGGGTGAAACTTCTGCATTGCAATCCTGTGCATACTGAATAGGAAATAAATCCCACTGCATTCAATGGGATTTGCTCCCAAGTCCAATTTTGTATTACAGCTCTGATGTAGTTTCTCCTGATGCGACCAAACAGCTTAGCACAGACACATGCATTTCCTGTGTTAACATTTCATAGCCCATAACAGCTCTTACTTGCATAGAGGATCAAAAGTAGTAACTAGTTACTATGACCCACATCAGCAGTCCTCAGGCCATTTCTACTGGAAGCCTGTATTTAAATAGATATGCAGTGTCAAATGAAGCATTGAACTCAGTGCTCAGAAGTTACTTCAATGCAACCTGCATGTCAGCTTAGTGCTACAGTTGGTTAGGATGATTATATGCATGTCTACTCAGAATTAACTTTCAGTAAATTTCCACCAAGTTAGTGTGCATAGGATTGCAACCCTTCGGCAATCCTGTACTGTATGTGTTTACTCAGAAGTAAGTCCCACTCTGTGCAATGGAGTTTACTGACTGGTATGTTCCTATAGAATTGCAGCTTTAATGTCAGTAAAATCAAAAGGACAAAGGCTGCCATGTTGTGCATTCACCTAGAGTGAAGTGCCAGTGAAAACAATGGGGCTCACTTCTGAGTTAAGCATATATAGATTTGAGTTGCACACCAACTTCTGAGTCAAATGCAAGTGTAGTACTGGACTGTATGCCTATTCCTCCAAAAGAAAACGCACGCGCGCACATATACACAGAGGGGGAGAGGGAGGGGGAGAGAGAGAGAGAGAGAGAGAGAGAGAGAGCAGTGATTGAGAAGCGATACACAAACCCTGTCAAGTCATTTTAAAAAAGGAAATAAAGAGAGTCTCTTGAAAAGAAAGCCTCTATTGACAAGTCTGGCATGCTTTCTTAGCGAGTCCCAGTTTCTGCTTGAGAGAGGGAATAACAAAGTGTTATCTGCGCCATGCTGCTTTCCTCCATCAGCTGAAATAAAAGTTTCGGCTGTCAAGCAGAGAATCTATTGCATGCCAAAGCAGGGCTCACTCATGGGGCGGAGGGTCTCTCTCTCAGCAAAAGGGCATTTCTTTTCTATTCCCCCAACAAAGGCATTCCGACGCTGGGATCTGAAAGGGGAAAACGTCCAAAGCAGAACAAAGACGCTTCTAGGGGGAGCCCTGCAAGGCAACTTCTCCTCTGCCAGTCGAGGAGAAGCGGCGTGGCGTGTGCGTCTCTCGTGTGTGCAAGCCAGCCCAGCCCCGAAGTTTGCACGCACCCACGATTCTCGGCGGGCGCAAGAGGCTCTGCGCGTCGCTCAGCCCGGCTTCGCTCCAGGCTGCCTGCCCGCTCTCCCACGCTGCCCTTCCTCTCTCGGGAGTCCGACCGGAATGGGCGGCTTCCTTACCTCGAGTTCGCCTTTTCCTTTCTCCTGCGCGCAGGGAGACGGGTCCTCTCGCAGGGCAGTTTGCACGAAACTGGCTCCTGCGTCCAGCTGACTCGTCGGTTATATAGCGGCACTGCAGAGAGGCGCCTCTAGGTGGCAGCTTGGCAAACCGGCTCCTCCTGCCAAAGGGGAGAGAGAAAGGCGAGGGGGAGCCAGCCGAGGTTGTTTTCCTGTCCACTTCGGGCAGCCCCATCACATCCCTCGGAAGTGTCGCCTTTTCCTTTCGCAGCGGACGCACGAAGAAGGTCGGGAATTGCGCGCGGGGCGAGATCACCTGCATCCTGCTGCCGCTCCCCGCTCGGGGAAACAAAAACGTGAAGCGAGAGAAACTCCACGGACCTTCTCTCGGCCCTCCGAGGCGGATCTGGTCCCCGGTGCCCCCCTGATCTCTCCAGAGCCGGCCGAACACCCCGCCGTGCCGACAAAGGCACTCCAGGACTCGGGGTTTGGGCCCACGGCCTCGGGTCCTGCTGCCCCGCTGGGGCTAATCGCGAGGCTGCCCCGCTGTTTACAGAGGCACTTTGGAGCGCAAAGGGCCCTTGCAGGCGGGCCGCTCCTCAGCTCATTCCGACAGAGCCCACGGCATGCCTCGAAGCCCAAATTGAAGGGACCGCCGGTAGCCCCCCACCGGCCACGCGCGGCGCCCTTCCTCCCGTTGAACTACGAAGAACTGCCCGAGCCGCTGGCGAGCAAGACCTTTGCCCTCCTTCCTCGCCTCGTCAAAGGCAGCGAAAGAGGCGAATGGAGAGAGCCTAGTTGGGGGCATTGAGCAAAAGCCACTCCGGCTCTGGAGAGTCAGCTCTGTGGAACGCCCCTCAACATGCTTGCGTGGATGCAGATCCCATTAAAACATGTGATCAGTTTCAGTTGGGCTAAAAAGTACAACTCATTTCGACGAGATATAGAAGTTGTAGTACTTAGCAGTGATTCCTCACGGGTTTCAAAGCACACAGGTTTTCTCAATAGTCCTTGCAACAGCCCTGTAAGGTAGGCCACTGACTTTATCCCCACCCTACAAAACAGAGTGGTGGAGCTGAGAGATAGCAAGTTAACAAAGGCTAACCCATGGAAGCAGGACAGATTCTCATAGGGTCAAAACAGGCAAGGCAGCCGCCATTCTGTGCTAAATCATTGGCATGTTTTTTTCCTCTTTGGAATTTCAAGGAGTGAAAATTGAATCAGGGATGTAATGCTGGAGTGCGGGCTAATATCTTTTTCTCAGACTATTTTCCTAATTTAAATTGCCCCTAAGTAGTTATTGGCCTTGTAAAGAAAAATAGCATCGTATGGCGCTCTCTGCCTTTCTTCTCCACATGTGTCTTTTGATTGATGCTATAAGCCTGCAAGCAGGGTTTGATCATTGCAGTTTTGTGTCTGTGCAGTGCCTAGGTATGATGTTACATATATTAGAAGAAGAAGAAGAAGAAGAAGAAGAAGAAGAAGAAGAGTGAAAGGGGGTATTTAAATCAGGAAAATGCCATGAGTGGGAAGAATTAACCCCCAGCCCCACAACCCCAATCCAATTCAGAGAGGGGACCACAGCTGCTCTAATCTTTTACACAAACATGGGATATCAGATCATGGACCTTCCACCTTCACATTAAGCTTGGCCCTAAGCTCTGAAGATTTCCCCTAAGAGTACTGTAGAAATAAGGTCCTTTTAATCACACCAAAGCACAGAAGTATTTCATTAACTGTGCCATAAAACAAAAGTGAATGTTTATTTAAATACTCCAAAAGCAGGGAACTAGCCAGAGAAGAATAAGAGGACAATCTGAAAAAGCAGTACCATCGGAAAATAGGAAAATTGCACCAGTGCTAAATGAGTTCTTCATGACATCTGTCTTTCCTGTAAAGGCATTGGAGAGATCTTTTATGCTATGTACTAGCTTTTTTTACCTGGCTTTGCCCGGGCAACAAATTATTCCAAGTCCGAACATGGACTCAAATGGCATAGGGAGTGTCGCCATTCATCTCGGCGACCCCGGACTCTACGGATTTGACACTGATTTCGGCCATTTTTGACCATTTTCACATGGGCCCCCCGTGAACCCTGACCCCTGGGGGCGCTAGGGGGGGATGACCCCCGCAGTGTTTGTCCCAGTGTTTGTCAATCGCTCCAGGCATTCCAGCAGGGCATGGCGGACATTTTGTTTCACACCCCTTCTTGCCCCCACGTCGAGGAGGGGGGGCCGAACCTGGACTCAAATGGCGTCGGGAGCATCACCACTCTTCTCGGCGGTCCCAGAAACTATGGATCCGACACCGATTTTGGCTGTTTTTGACCATTTTCACGTGGGGCCCCCTGTGTAGCTACCCTCCGGGGGCGGTAGGGGTCCCTGACCCCCACAGTGTTTGTCCCCAGGCTGGGAGGCATCCGCATGCCGAGTTTGGTGGCAATCGGTCCAGGCATTCCTGCGGGGCATGGCAGACATTTTGTTTTGGACCCCTTCTTGCCCCCCACGCCGAGTGGGAGCCAAACCCAGACTCCAACGGTGTCAGGAGCATCACCGCTCGTCTTGGCGGAAACCACAGAAAAACCAGAAACCACAGATCCGAAACCGATTTTGGCCGTTTTTGACCATTTTCACGTGGGGCCCCCTGCGTACCCCTACCCCCGGTGGCGCTAGGAGGCCCTGACCCATGCAGTGTTTGTCACCAGGCCGCCAGGCATCCGCATGCCAAGCTTGGTGCCACTCGGTCCAGGCATTCCAGTGGGGCATGTCAGACATTTTGTTTTGCACCCCTTCTGGCCCCCCACGTCAAGGGGGGGCCGAACCCGGTCTCCACTGGCATCAGGAGCGTCTTCGTTCGTCTTGGCGACCCCAGAAATGACGGATTTGATGCCAATTTCTGTTTTCGCGCATTTTCAGGTGGGCCCCCCTGGACCCCCACCCCCCAGTGTTTGTCGCCAGACTGCAAGGCACACGCATGCCAAGTTTGGCGTCAATCGGTCCAGGCGTTCCAGGAGGGCATGGTGGATGGTTTGTTTTGTGCCTCTTCTCGCCCCCCCCCTGCTGAGGGGGGGCCGAATCCAGAGTCCAACGGCGTCGGGGGTGTCGCCGCTCGTCTCAGAGACCCCAGAAACGATGGATTTGACACTGATGTCAGCCTTTGCGATCGTGTTTACATTTCACCCCCCCCCGCACCTCCACCCCCGGGGGTCCTAGGGGGGTCTGACTCTGACCCCTCCCCAGTGTTTGTCGCCAGACCACAAGGTGTCTGTGTGCCAAGTTTGGTGTCAATTGGTCCAGGCGTTGCGGAGCCTATGTGGAACATACGTACACACACACACACATGCACGCACGCACACACACAGACAAACACAGGTACAAACACATGTTCTCTTTTATATAGATAGATTGATCTATCTATAGATCAATCTATCTGCTACCCCTGCTAACTGGGCAAGAACCCCTGCTAACTGGGCAAGAGGCACTTTTTCAAGTGGTGTTCCTCTTATATTTAGCAGGGGGAGAGTAATCGTCCCTCTTCACCCCTGTGCAGTCTTTCTAGTGGCTGTTGCTGGTGGTCTGCCTTTTTTTAGATTGTGAGCCCTTTGGGACAGGGAACCATTTAACTTTATTATTACTATTTGCCTGTAAACCGCTTTGTGAACTTACACCTTAGCTTACACCTGGAATATCCCTCAGACCTGCCCAGCAAGAAACAATAATCTGGGGAGATATGATGCCAGGAGAACTGAGGGTCTTAGGGAGAGGAAAAACATGATCCACCCAGGCTCTGGGTTGCTGTATTAGGGGTCATAAATAAAACTTCCTGTTGACAGCATGCTTTTGGTCAGCCCTTCTCCTTGTACATAACCAGGCCAGAAAAATGCCCAGGCCTTCCCCATGCACATTTTCATGTGGCACTTCCCCTATGCAATAAGATTGGTACGAGAGCAATCCTAACCTGGAGTTAGACCGGCACAGTTAGGCCAGCAAAGTTTAGTCAGCACAAGGGACCCCGTCAAGTATGTTTGGACCGCTCTCAGAGTCAGAGAGGCCAGCACACAGCACTCCCTGACTCCGTCCAAATGTGCTTTACAGTGTCCCTTGTGTTGACCAAACTTTGCTGGCCTAACTGTGCCGGCCTTACACCAGGATAGGATTGTGCCCTACAAGGTCTAAGCTGTGTTCCTGGTAATATCTTAGCAAGCCTAATAAAGGCTGCTGTTGCTTAAGTGTACAGAACAGCAAGACTTGTGGCTAAAGAAGCTTGGCTTCTGTAAGACAAGTCTTGCTTCACTAGCATTTCAGAGTTCTTTAAAGGTGACAACATATTAATGGGTGATCCATAGAGGTGTCGTTGTTGTTGTTGATAATGCATAAAAACACAATAAACCACATTTTGATGTTGGGCAGCCCAATCCTAAACTGCGCTGGAGCAGGCAGGCCAAAATTGCCCAAGCAGCAGCCATGAGAAGCCACACCCTCCTCCCCAACATCATGGCATCATGATGTGGCATGCCTGGGGTGCACTTGACCCAGTATGCTTCTCAGCCAAAGGAGAGCCAGCTATTATTGCAGTGGTACAATTTGTATAGGATAATAGTTGAAGCCACAAGTGGAATAAAATGGACAGTTTTCAAAATAGAGAGAAGTAAACACTACAGTCTCCAAGGATCTGTATTACAACCTATTCTACTTGGGTGTGTTTGTTTAAAACTGTAAGACATCACTAAAGTTTTCCAAACTTAACAAGCTAGGCATTCTGCAAATATAAATGTGCAGTGTGGGAGAAGCAGGGAGGAACAAAAAGTATCTAACACCCGTATTTCAATCAGAAATCAAATACATAAGTGAACGGATTCAACAGGATATGATTCTGTATACAGAATTACTAACTGCCCAGACTTTATCGAAAACAGATGGTCATAATATAAACTGATTGCATGGCTTTGCTCCTAATCACCTGGGCACAAATGAAAGCTTTAAAGGTGGCATGCCTGTCCTGATCCAAAAGGAAATAACAAAGCTTTTCATATGCAGGCATTCTAATAAAACAAATATGGAGACCCAAGATAAATAGCTTCTACTGGGGGCTTCATGGAGAAGTCAGCATTTAACAGCCTCCCTGTCCACACATATAAAGATGATCATTTACTGACCATTTGACCATTTCTACTGACTTTATTTATTAATGCTTTTACCTGCTTTGTGAGCTTCTTTTTGTTGAAAAGTGGTATATAATATTTGTTGTAGTAGTAATTCTGCAAATAGTATTTATAGTAGTACGCTGTATTCTTTTCCCCTTCTTGGCCTTGAAAGCCCAACATGAGCTAAGGGCCCAATCCAGAACCCTTCAGCACGAGCAGTACGAGCGTACCACTCACACTGGTGTCACAGAAGGTGCCATGAAGTGCCTCCAACGCTGGCAGTAAGATGTTACTGCCGGCGCTGGGGTGGGTGCCATGGCAACACCAGCCATGTGCACCCCAGAAGGAGCACCACTCGCCGGTGAGTGATGAGTTGGCTTCTCGACAGCATTGTGGCCTTTCTGGATGGGGAAGGAGGACGTTCTGGGATGTGGGGAGGCGTGGAGTTGGGACCGGTGGCGACCCTTGCCACTGGTTCCTGACCACTGGTTCCTGTAAGTCTGCGCTGCCTTACACAGAGGCCCTCACTTCTGTGCCAGCTATCACCTGCCCTGAGCCCTTACTGTGGGGAAAGGGGACAAACATCCCATTTCCCCACAGAGTCTCCCACAGCTACCTGGCTACTGCTGCACTCCCAGGTGGTTGCGCAGCTCTGACTTGGGCTGCCCGTAGCTGGTGCAGAGTCGAGAAGCCCCATTAAGCAGGCTGGGGACAAATGTCACCTTCCTCCAAGGAGACCTCAACCTGCTCAAATCCAGCACAGGTTATAGCAGGCTCCATATGGCACCAGTGCTTTTTTGGACAGAGTTGGGCCATGAATTCGTACAACATGTCAAGGGGGAACAGAATGACAATATTACATATGACAATAACAATATGACAGTATGACAATATGACAATAACAATATGACAATAACAATATTAGTAGATTATACCTGATAATTCAGGATTGTTAAATCCCAATCAGGCTGTGAATGGCTCCAGAAGGATCACCTCTTATTGGGTGACTGACCAAACAGAATTAATGATATGATTTAACTTAGTGAAAAATGGCACAAAATTGGAAAAGTAACATTCTAACTTCACATATTTACCTTTGAGAATCTAAGCTAGCTATTGCCATCCAAGTAGGAGAGCTTGAGGTTAGAGGATGAGGCCCACTGAAAATGCCAGCTCAGTGTGCTGAAGGAGTAAAAGAAAAGCAAATTAAGTGTGAAGAATAATTACGAAAAGAATTTAGAATGAAACCAATTTAGTTAATAAATATCAAAACTCCACTTATATTTGGAATTCTGACCAATTCATTTTAGTCAGTTGATCCATTATTTTAAAAGGATATCATAGAACAGGCTCAGTATAAAAAACAACTGAAAACTTTAAAAGCTGTGAGGTTGAGACGTCAAACTTCAGGCTTTTCTATTAGTGAAAAACAGTTTTGGGAGGAGCTGGTTTGGAGCAAGGAGCATTACAGCTGAAGTTGGGTTATCCTTTCCCCTCCTATCACTTTTTCACTTCAACTTCCCTTTCAAGCCACTCCCCACCCCCAGGGTTCAGGACTTGTATTTACCCTGGCAGGCACATCTGGGAGCCAGTGGGGGGAGAGCAGCCTGAGCAGGAAAAATGGCAAATGAGACGAAGGTTGAACATGTCTCCCCATGACCCCCCAGGCCATTTACCCCACGCAAAACTATGTCTCCATACTAGAGGTGTCCATTCAGATTTTGTTAGCACATATTTGGGTATCACATGTACTTCTGCCCTAAGGGCATGAAAGAGATTATGAAAGATAATATAGTGAATTAATCATAATAAATTATAATGTAAGAATACAATAATAATGAAATAAAAATATGTAACACCCATTTCTGCACTTCTAAGTTTTGAACACACACACACACACACACCACCGCCAGAGGCCCTATCACCAGCATTGGGCCAGTGCCAGTCAATTGTGGACCCAGCTCCGGATGGAGGAGGACATGGCGACGCCCCGCAGTATACACTCCCGCCAGGCAGTGGAATGGCTTTGGGAGCTGGGGGAAGGGTTGGGGAAGGCATGGAGGGGCAGGGGAAGGTGAGATTGGGCGGGGGAGAGGAGCAAGCCGAGGCAGGGTGGGACTGACAGTGGAGGTAGTGGACCTATGCCCTACTTCGAGCTGCAGAGCCCGAAATGGTGCTGCTCTGCCCACTGCCTGCAAAATAACAGGTGGAGAGTAGAATAGCTCCATTTCAGGGCCCACAGCCAATATCCCCTTCCCTTGAGGAGACCCCAGTGGCTCCCACAGCTCCTGCGGGAAGCCACAGTCACCGTTTTGGCGCCACTGCCCATAGGGGAGCCCAGCAGCACAGGATCAGGCTGTCATTGCCACAATGCAATCAGGGGCAATTCTGGGGTGGGGGGTTAGTGCCAGGGGACACACTGGCAGAGGTGCTTCCCGGCAGGTGCCGCCCCTACCCGGCTTTGCTGCAGCACAAAGTCCTGCGCAGTCACTTCCCTGAGCAGCTTTGTTGGGCAGCTGCAGCCATGTGCAGCCATTTCCCGGAGTTATGCAGCACCCAAGGGTGGGCGGCGAGCCCCATCTGGGAAGTGGCTGTGTGTGGCTAGCTTTAGCCGCACATGGCCACTTCCAGAGCAGCTTTGTGCTCGGTAGAGGGGGTGGGGCGGGGGGGGGGAGGTGGCAGGCCAGCACCTGCACATTTGCCCCTCCCTTGCCCCACTTCAGGTCCACCACTGAATGCAATGGTTATATTTTTACCAACTTTTAATTCATTGACTTCAGACCAGAAGTTGAAATTGGGAGCTGCAAATCTCATTCAGACCCCTAAAGAAAGTATGCACTGTATACAGCCAACCAGAAATGAGGACAGTTAAAAAGCATTTTCTACCTTAATGTTCTAAATATGGCGGACTGCAGCAAGGGTTGGGGAGATCTTCCGTAGAAAGGGGCGGGGTTCCAATTTGCAAAACAAGTGATAATCACAGCTTCTTTGCATTCCAGGTTCCAGATGGAGCTGCTTTCCCCACCCACCACGGTCCCACTGAAACCTTTTCCCTCAAGCTGCTGTTTCCCCTCCAGTGTACTAGGCATGCATCTGAAGCCTGTGTAAAGCCTTCTGCTGAAATAAGGCCTGATCCTGGAATGGAACTGAACTAGAAATTGCCACTTTTAGAATATTTTCACAACTGCCACTAGTCAAAAAAGTTGGTGAAAAAATTTTGATTTTCAAAATCCAGCAATTAAACTGAGTGTTTTTAGAGTATGAAGTGCTAGCGGAAGACAGGCACTTAGCACCAAGCTAAGGTATCTGCCCAAAGGCAGTTAGCACCCCAGCAAGAACACTGGTGTGTTTGCAAAGGACCTTATTGATGTTGGATCACTTAACCCAATTTGTACTCCTGATGGCAAAAGGGATCAGTAAATAGCAGATAGGGGCAGGTTTCCATTAATCTTTAACTTCTTCAAAAGAATGACATAGTTTTGCCTCTGCTTTGTTTATGGCAAATCCTTCTCACCAGCTTTTTTTTGGGCAGGATGGTGGTGGGAGGGGTGCGTTGTTGAAGTTACCAATTCCAATCTGCTGACTCATCAGTCCCTCAGACGGACAAGAAGCCAACAAATCAGGACTTTCAGAAAGACAGGATTCTTTGACTTGTTTCCAGAATGTTCCGTGATTTGAGTACCCCACATTTGTACCTGCATTCTGTGAGGCCCCCTACATGGGTTATATTGCACAGCTGCAATATTTGAGCGGGCAACATCAAACCTCATCTGATGTAGCCTAAGGCTTTGAGAAAATGAAATTCCTTTGGATATAGCTCAGAAAAGCTTTCTCACAAAATATACCTCAATTTATTATTTATTTCACACCATTTTAAAGATACGGGATTGTGGGGTTGTTGTTTTTTTTGGTATAATCTTCCTCTTTGCCATGAAAACAATTTTGTTAGAGAGGACTGGCTGTAGTGGCTGCCTCCATATCCTATCCCTTCCTCCCAGGCCTAATCCACCGACATGAGGCTGCTTGGCCTTGTGTCAGCCATTTTGCCTGAGTAGCCCCATTGTGGTTGCTGAGGCTTACCTTGGACACAGGGTCAAATGTCCCTTGGGGAGGCCTCCAGCAGCCTCTGTTCCCACAATGGATACAGCAGAGGCAGTTATGGTGCTGCTGCATTGCGCAGGAAGTTAGTTAGGATTGGGCTTCCCGGTAATGTTTTTTGAAATGTATCTTTGATGACATTCCATGAACATGACGATGTCCATTTTGAAATGTATCTGTATTTTAGAGAAAAAACCTTTCAGCTAAGGAAGCTTTTTTCTACACATTTCCCAGGTTCACCAAGAGAACTTAACGAGACCTTTACAACTCAAACTGGCAAACTGCCCGAGGTCCAGATTTGGTACACAGATTACAGATGAAGAATTAATACTGAGATATGAGAGATTTGCTCAAAGCAATTCCAGTGGGATGTGAACGCAGGACTAATGCATTCAGTACTTAAGTTTCCTGAATGACACTAGCATTAAGAGTGACGAGAAATGAGGAGTGTTTATTTGGAAGCAAGTCCCACTGAGTTCAATGGGATTGACTCAGTGGTAGGTGTTTTTAGGATTAGAAACAGCCTTAGAAACATGAGCTCAATCAAAACTGAGGTCAAATCTCTTAATTATCTGTAACTGTCAAACACATTCACATTTGAAACTGCAATGTGTTCTATTCACAGTTAATCACAACTTTAATCTTGTTCTGTAAGGTCAAACATTATCTATATCATAATATCTCACCATTCCACAACACCTCTCAGCTTTGAAAATGTCTCCTCTTTTGAAAGAATGTGTTCACAATGTGCTTTTTTCACATCTTCAAGAAAGTTAACACTATAGACAGAAAGGCTGAGCGTACAATGGAGAGAAAGCCTCCATCATAAGAAACCAACAAATAGACATAAATTATCATCAAGGGGAGAAACTGGGTGGAACCATTTTCCCCAGGCACCAGAAATCTATAGACCCTACAATGGAAGATGGTAAATACACCTTGTCTTTTTGCAGTGCATGAAAGAAACACATGTTTAAAAAATGTCATTTCAATCCATTCAGTGCTTCCTTGCTATTAACGCACTAAAACCAGAGCTTTGAAACTTAACAAAGGATTTTTCAGTGGACCAGTTTATAAAAATGCCAGCTTTTGTAGGCAGTCTGCTGTGCAATTAAATCCCAAACATCCTTTAGCTACCTGAGATTTCTTTCCTAAGAAAGGTAAATGCTGGCAAAACATTATTTCTAGTATTGACAATACAAATATGACACAAGTCAAGCACACACATTTATAGAGAAGCTTTTGAAGCAGTGCCTAGAGCTGTAAATTATCTGTCCTATACTATGGAGTGCATATCTGAAAAAGCATCTTAAAAAGTAATTCTGTTCTGTTAATGCCATTTGCTGTGGTTAGCCTTGTGTTTTTTGAAGGTGAAAGCTTTGCAGAAATATGACGCAAAATGTGTTAGAACAGTGGTTCTCAAACATTTTAGCACCAGGACCCACTTATTAGAATGACAATCTGTTGCTGTTGAACCAAAGTGCAGCCATCTTAAGTCTTTTGCTTAGTCACTAGTCTAAAGCTGCTGAAGTATGTAACTGTTTCTCTCTTTGCTCTCATTGTTTTCACTCATTTGCCCCCGCCTGTAACCTTCTCTATCCAGTGCTGCTAGCCCTCACAATAGACAGAGAACTGGTTCAAGCCAGCAGAGCTTCCTTCCTTATCAAAACAGTCACAGCATATTCTGAAGGCCCAGTTAAAACAGAGCTTCTCATGTCCCAGCCCCTGTGTAGTAATTTTCCACCAAGCAGCAGCTTGCGGGGGAAGGGATATAAAGATGATTTAAAATTGTATGCTTTTGTCTTTGCCTGCCAAGTGGGGCAGGGAGATTGGCCCGCCTGCGCTGGTGTAATAAAAATAATCCTCATACTCTCTCCTTTAGTTGTTTGCCTTTTTAAATGCTTTCCCCGCAATGGAAACTATTTTGGGGGCGATTTTCGGCAACAGTCTGGGACCCACCAGAAGTGATGTCATGGCTGGAAGTGCCATCATTGTGAGGCCAGAGTCTGCCGCTTTCCTGAGAATGCAGCAATAGGTGGGGTTATTTTTCAGTCATTTTCCAGTAGTAAACTTAATCAGAAAGAAAAAAAGCCTATTTACAAACTTGACACAAGCAAAACAGCCACACGACCCCCCCCCTTTCCAGCAGCCCCATATTTTCAATATGGCTTCTCTAGGTGCTTCGCAACCCACCTGAAATTGGCTCCTGACCCACTGGTAAGTCCTGGTAAGTTCTGGTAAGACCCACAGTTTGGAAACCACTGAGTTAGAATTAGTTGGAACAAGTATCCAGCACTGGTGCAGTGGGGCCACATGGCCAATGTTGTATCCAGCATTGGTTACAAGGAGGCTGGAGGTCTTGGGGTAAGGGAAAATTTGTGTCGAGCCCCAGCCTGCCCAATAGGGCTACTTCAGTGGTGTCATTCAAATGATTTAGGAACAGGAACTCACTTTTGATTGGCACTTGTCGGGAACCTGGAACCAGCCACGGAGCCCGTTAGGATCCGGAACGCCCATTCTGGTCCGTTCCCCCTGAATGATATCACTGCCTTCGCCCCCCTAGGAATCCGGAGTCGCTCCCTTTAACCCTCTGAGTGCCGGCCAACCAAGAAGAAAAGCTCTTTGCAGAGGAATTGGGAGAGGGGAGGAGGGAGAGTGAAGTGGGCGGAGTCAGCTCTAATTTTAACTAGTGGAACTGAGTTCCCCCATGTTCCCCCCCACGTTCCCCCTGCATGACATCACTGGGCTACTTGGATCTACGCCAGCAAAATCACTGTCACAGAAGTCTATATAGTTTCCAGGCCCAGGAAAAGGGTTAGGATATGGCAAAAGGCTTCTCCAGTGATCCCATCTCTCCTGACAATGATTAGCCCCCTGTTCACTCTTCTCTACTCCTGTGCTGCTCAGTGCAGGACTTACCTGCACCAGCAGCATGTGCTGGGACTCAGCTTAGCACCACAAGTAGGGCTGGGCCATTAATCTTATGCTAATGAGCCATTTAAAACAAATTTTACTCTCACTGAATTGTAGTTGCCTCCTGAGAAAACAGCAACTGAGGGTGGGGAGAAGATTGGTTTCAACTCCTAATTTACATATGGAAAAGTGGTTACACAAGCCTTGATCCAGTGAGGAAGTCAAACACATCTACAAAAGAAATGTTTTTGCATGTGTCCTGCCAATGCATACAGGAGAGGCTACTGGGGAATATACTCTTCATTATATGGCCCACATTCACCATTCCCACTTTACTTGTACACGTTGAAGGATCTACCCAGAGATCTGTAAATGCAGCAGCAGTAGAAAACCTCTTGCTAGGAATTGGTACCCAGCATTCTGGTATGATATGCAGAGTACATCATGAGAAAATCTGGGCTGGATGATTCACAAGCTGGAATCAAGATTGCTGGGAGAAATATCAACAACCTCAGATATGCAGACGACACCACTCTAATGGCAGAAAGTGAGGAAGACCTAAAGAACTTTCTGATGAAGGTGAAAGAGGAAAGTGCCAAAATTGGCTTGAAGCTCAACATCAAAAAAACTAAGATCATGGCAACCACTCCCATCACTTCCTGGCAAATAGAAGGGGAAGAAATGGAAGCAGTGACAGACTTTATTTTCCTGGGCTCCAAGATCACCGCAGATGGTGACTGCAGCCATGAAATTAAAAGATGTTTACTTCTTGGGAGGAAAGCTATGGCGAACCTAGACAACTTAATAAAAAGCCGAGACATCACCCTGCCAACCAAGGTTCGCATAGTCAAAGCGATGGTTTTCCCAGTAGCAATGTATAGTATGGCTGTGAGAGCTGGACCATAAGGAAGGCGGAGCGCCGAAGAATAGATGCTTTTGAATTATGGTGTTGGAGAAGACTCTTGAAAGTCCCCCGGACTGCAAGGAGATCCAATCGGTCAATCCTCCAGGAAGTCAAGCCTGATTGCTCCCTGGAAGGACAAATCCTGAAGCTGAAGCTCAAGTACTTTGGCCACCTCATGAGAAGAGAGAATTCTTTAGAAAAGACCCTCATGCTGGGAAAGATCGAAGGCAAAATAAAAGGAGAAGGGGGCGGCAGAGGACGAGATGGTTAGATAGTGTCACCGAAGCAATGAACATGAAGTTGGGCGAACTCCGGAAGCTAGTGGAGGACAGGGAGGCCTGGCGTGCTGTGGTCCATGGGGTCGGGAAGAGTCGGACGCGACTTAGTGACTGAACAACAACAACAACAACAACAACAACAACAACAACAACAACAACAACATTATGGTATTGGGGTGGTCTTAGTGACATGTCAAGCTTTGGTTGAGGCCAAATTGGAATTGATGATGCAGACCCAAAATGTTTCTTTTCTTTTGCCTCCAATATTCCCCCACACAGAATGGAGGCAGTCTAAAGGTGCGCCTATCTTATTAAAAGCAATGTGATAGGGTGGGACGTCAAGGGTGACATGATTATATCATTACATCACCCCAAACTTCTGGAATGCCAAGCTCCACAAGGTGAGCACTGCGCAGGGTGAGATGTGCCCTCAGGATGCCTCTGGAGGCGCTTACTTCACAGTAAACATGTAGAGAATTGGATCATATATAAAACCTATGAAATAGCAAAATAAGTAGCTTTCCTGCTATTTTTATATTGTAAGGTTCCCTTACCTGAGGGTATCAGGGCTAGAAAGTTGGATCAAATTGGGCCCTCAGCCAGTGATATTTCCACTTCTAAAAAGGGTCTCAAGCAGAAGTCTGTAAAATACTTTTCCTGAGAACCTGAGAAGTCTGTAAAATACTTTTCCTGAAAAGCTGCTGTCAATCCACCCAATACTAAACTGGATGAAGTAATCTGGGTACAAAGCAGTTGTTTATATATCAATTTGCCTTTGGATGGAGTCAAACCAGGTATATTTTAATGCAGGGGTCAGGGAACTTTTTTACCTTTTACCCCAAAATATCTTTAGATACGCCGACGTTACCCCCTTGACATTACCCCCCCCCCGCCAGAACAAAAGAAAAAAAATTACATATTGGAACCCATTGCTTTTTATTTGATTAATTAATGAGCTTAATTAATGCTATGTAAATATGAAGTTGTAAAGCATTTGGGTATACCTGCAGACCTTGAGAGAATAGAATCCAACCCTTCTGGGTTACAACTAGCTTACCTTTTTGACAGCAGGTTTAGGTGCTTGGACTTAAGATTTCTCTCTATAATGAATTCAGATTGGGGCCGGCCGGCCCTCCCTCCCTCCCTCAACACCAGTTCTGATTTTGTGTTTGTTTTCTGATGTTCGCCTTGCCTCGTTGCCTCCTGCCTCTCTTTGTGTCCCTGACTCCCTGCACAGGCGCAGGCGCCCCAGCCCTCCCCCTGCTCGCTTGCCCGCCTGCCCCACTCCTTGGGTCAGCAAGACAAGGCAAACCCAGGGAGAACCCTAGCTGCTCACAAGCAAAGAGGCACATCCACAGAAGTCCTCTGAACACACACACACGCACGCACACGCACGCACACGCACGCACGCACACGCACACGCACGCACGCACGCACGCACGCACACGCACGCACGCACGCACACGCACGCACGCACACGCGCACACGCACGCACACACACGTGCACCAGCCAGGAACGGGTCTGCGCCGGCCTCACTGCCCGGAATAGGCTTGGCCTCGCCGGCTCCCCCATCACCCGGCACCGCCGCAGTTGCAGCCACGGCTGCCATTTTCTCTGCTGGTGTTTCCTTCTCCCTCTACCAGCAGTGGGATCGATAACCACGGCCTTCTTCGCCGCCTGGGAAAGGAGGGGAACGCTGCCTATTGGGGCCAAGTACCTTGCCGCTTCTAATCTCCTATTGGAAGCAAGGGAAATCCATCAAGT
Source organism: Lerista edwardsae (assembly GCA_029204185.1). NCBI lineage: Eukaryota > Metazoa > Chordata > Lepidosauria > Squamata > Scincidae > Lerista > Lerista edwardsae. Next base: position 21,009,279 of record JAJKFI010000015.1, on the reverse strand, counting down.
GTGAGAGGAACTTCCCATTGGTCAGAAGAGAGAACGTTGGTCATGAAGGAAGGATGAGGGAAAAGGGGGCGGGGCATACTCCTATCTGTCCATTACCCCCAGGAATTTCATTTTTACCCCATTTGGGGTAATTTACCCCTGTTCCCTGACCACTGTTTTAATGTGTGCTGTGCCTGATGTTGCCCTGATGTTGCTTTAAGCAAGTTGGAGGGTAATCCTACGCGTGTCCACTCAGAAGTAAGCCCCACTGAGTTTAACGGAACTTAGGTAAGTATGAATAGGATTTCAGCCTCGAGTACCAGAAGACACTCCCATCTCATGAAAGGGCAAAAAGAGAGAAACGAACAAAACATTTTCCTGAACTGATGGCGGGCACTGCCTATCGTGTAACTAGAAATCTTTTCCACGTAACTAATAATTGTTAGATGTCCTCACTTTGTGATTCATTCTCCCCATCTAAGCCTTGGCTCTCTAAATAAAAGTGTAACCTATGGATGTCATTGGCACTTTCATAATCTGCTGTCATGGACATAATTTTCTTGAAAAGGCAATGGACTGTGACAGCATAGGATAAAGGAAGATACTGAGGAAGCATGAAATTCTGTCATCAGCAGTTATTGCACTTAGCTAAGAAAATCTTTAGCGTAACCAGTTTATAATAGAATCATTACTTCTAAAAGGTTTCACTGCCATTCAAAATTACCTTGGAGAGAGGCCCCAATTAGTGGACTGCCATATTGTTGGACCAAAAATATTAGGGCTAGAAGGGCTTCCCTCTGGATTATTTGAGCCAAAAACCCAAGAATAAATTCTGACAGGTTCAAGGCTATACGAGGGTACTTGATGGAACAGTCTATAACACGAAGCAGTGCCAACAATGACATAAATCATTATTAATGAATGAGGTGGAATGTTATCCATATCAATCAGCAATTACAGGGTTAACCCCAGAGCCTTTGGCTGCAGCTAGTTCACAGCTGTAGCCAACTGGGGATAACAAGGGCCCTGGGGATAAAAGGAGCTCCTGGAAATAGCAGTGTGGTGGGCATAGGAGCAGGAAGTGTGGAAGGAGTGAGTTTGGAACGTGACTGATGGATGGACAGGATAAAGGATACTTGAGGTTGTTGGGAATGAGATTGTGGTTGCAGCTAAGGTTGCTGTAGGGAATTATTGTGTGGCTGCCACACCCCTGGGGCCAACAACTGGAGGAGGCAGGAGGGCCGGTGTGGTTTAGCAGGCAGGCTGACTGCCTTTGTTTGGTGGTGGGGTTTTGTGGTGCCTTGGTTGGGCTTGGGGTGTTTTCAGCTGTTTGAGGATAAAAGGGAAGCTAATTGGGCTGTGGGCATAAGACTGGAGAAAGGGAATTTGGCACAACAGCATCTTCTGAGCAACATAAAGAGACCACCTTTGCTCATATGAGCCTATCCCAGTCAGACCCTGATGTCTGGTCCATTTCTGACTCCAACAGACTTAGTAGGTACAAGAGACGGGGTTTTCGTGGTGGTGGTGGTGGTGGTCTTTGGAACTCATTTTCTAGGGATAGCTGAAACATTCCTTCTCTTTCTGCGTTCAAGAGGCCAGTACAAACCACAGATTATACCTGCTCAACTCGTATAATCTGTACCAGCTGAGGTGATGCTAGTGGGAATCCCAGACAAGAGGAACTGCAAGAGGAGGAGGAAATAGGCAGCAATGAGGAAGATGTATGGAGAAAGGGGGAGAGTGATGGGAGGGGCCAGGACATGTGCATACACTGTCTCTGTGTGCTTGCCATTAAATTCATGGAGCTGCTCTGATGGTGCAAATATAATCTGAACCAGCCCTGTGCTACCATAGCTCTCAAATCCTGCATTTCGGTAAAGTCTGTAATAGTACATAATGTCCTCTATGTCATTCAATAAAAAATACTGAACAGATGTAAAGTATTTAAATCTGTTATATGAGATGACAGTGTGGGTAGGTGCTTTCTGAATGCTGATGCAATCCTAAAATGAACATTTTTTTGTCTCACTTGATACATGAGGGATTCTTTTCTTTAATGCTGATGTTAGACTGCCAGTTCATTACCATGTCACCCTATCTCAGAATTTGGTACCCCATGAGGCAGTCTTCTAGGAATGTGCTTTTTGGGTCAGAGTTAGGTCAAAGAGGACCGAGTTGACCTTAAAAACAAATCCAGGTGAACTAAGTCAATGACCCTATTGACTACTGTTTGAAACATGATGAAGTCAAAGATCAAAGGTAGTTAAGTCTCTTTGCTAATAAAAATCTGAAGAGAACACCAGAACCATGTTCCTTTACTGCTACCCAGCAAAAAGGACCTTATTCTTCAAGGACTTGAAGTAAAGAGGCAAAGCCTCTTTTCTGAACAGCAACTAGGTTTCAAATGGTAAAAATCAGTATTGAATATAACTGATGCCATACATTGGGGAAGGCAATGGCAAACCACCCGGTATAAGGAAGTCTACCTAGCAAATATCACAGTGTGGTGTCACCTCATGAGTCAGTAATTACTTGATGCTTAGCACGTGGTGGGTGAGGGGAAGCCATATAGAGCTTGGGGCTTCAGTCAATATGTTCAGTTCTAAATGCATTTGAAAAGCCTTGGTTTACTTCAGAGTTAGTATCAGTTGATATGCACAGAAACTGAAAGCCCAATCCTAATGCCCCACCCACTGCACTGCTGGAACTCACGTTCGAACAGTATAGTGTGCTTTGTGGCAGTTGCAAAAAGCAATGCACATGCTGCCAGCAGCAAACAGCCAAGACGGCATGTTAGCAGCCTGACCACAAGCCCTGGTGCCATTAAGTCAGCATGGGGACAGGCAGGAGCTGGAGGTGGGCAGAACAGAATGGGAAGGAGAGGAACAGGGTGGAGACTGGGGCAGCAGGAGGTGGTTAGAGGCTAGGAAACGGGCAATATCACAGGCTACAGTCCTGCTAATATTCTGTCCTTCCTACCTTGATCCACATACCAATAAGAACATAAGAAGAGCCCTGCTGGATCAGGCTAAAGACTTCCAGCTTCCTGTATCTCACAGTGGCCCACCAGGTGCCTAAGGGAGCTCAGTAGACAACAAGATGCTTGCATCTTGCACCTGGCATTCTGAAGTAGCCGACTATTAATGTAAGGAGGTTGCACCACCCATCATGACATATAGCCCACGATGGACTTTAATCTGTCCAGTCCCCTATTAAAGGCATCTAGGCCAGATGCCATCACCACCTCCTGTGGCAAGGAGTTCCATAGCTTAATTACCCGCTGGGTAAAAAAAAGTATTTCCTTTTATCTGTTTTAACTCTCCCAACACTCAATTTCAGTGGATGTCCCCTGGTTCTGGTATTGTGAGAGGGGGAAAAGAACATCCCTCTATTGACTCTATCCCTCCTGTGCATTATTTTGTATGTCTCAATCATGTCCCCACTCAGGCGCCTTTTTTCCAGACTGAAGAGCCCCAAACACTGCAGTCTTTCTTCATAAGGGAGGTGCCCCAGCCCTGTAATCATTTTTGTCACTCTTTTCTGCACCTTTTCCAGCTTCATTATGTCCTTTTTGAGATGTGGTGACCAGAACTGTATGCAATAATCCAGGTGTGGCCTTACCATCGATTTGTACAATGATATAATAATTTTGGCTGTTTTATTCTCAACCCCTTTTTTAATTACCCCAAGCATGGAATTGGCCTTCTTAATTGCTGCCGCACACTGGGTCGATACCTTCATTGAGTTGTCCACCAGCACCCCAAGATCTCTCTCCTGAGCTGTCACAGACAGCTCAGAACCCATTACCCTATAGGTGAAGTTTTGATTTTTTTTGTCTCAATGTGCATCACTTTACACTTGTCTACGTTAAGCCCAGAGAGACTGGTCTCTTTTTACCTTCCCTTTCAATTTATTTCTAACTAGCCTCCTCATTTGAGGGAAATCTGGCCTTCGAAAGTCAAGGGTTCTTGTGTCAGATTTGCTCTGCACTCTTTCCTGGACATGCAAGGCGAAACCAATCACAGCATGGTCACTGTTCCCCAACTGCTCAGTAACATTGACATCCCTAACTAGGTCCCAAGTACCACTCACTATTAAATCCAGAGTCACCTGTTCTCTGGTGGGCTCCATGACTAGCTGCTCTAAGGCACAGTCATTTAACACATCAAGGAATCTGGTCTCTCTTTCTTGACCACAGCACCAGTTGACCCAGCTGATATTAGGATAATTGAAGTCCCCCATGATTACAACCCTGTCTTTCTTGGTCACCACACTGATTTGTTTCCTCATTTCAAGGTAAAGTTTTTGATCCGGAGGATGATAGCACCCCCGCCCCACTATTACATTGCTCTTTTGTCCTGGTAGTTTAACTCAAAGTGACTCAGGCCCACCTTCAATTTCTACTCTGCTGGATTCTATCCCTTCTCTGACATAGATGGCCACCCCACTGCCAACACGTCCTTCCCTGTCCCTCCTATAGAGTTTATAGCCTGGGATTGCGATATCCCACTGGTTCTCTGCATTCCACCAGGTTTCCGTTATGCCCACTACATCAATGTTTTCCCTAGCCACCAAACATTCCAGTTCCCCCATCTTTGCTCGGAGACTTCGGGCTTCCACGCCCTGCTGCTTAACTCACCCAGATGCTAAACTCGCGCGTCTCACCAGGCACTTTGTCTCAGACGCTGCACTCCTTCTCCTGCATGGCTCCTTCTCCCTCCTTCTCGCCCAGATGCTAAACTTGCGTGTCTCAGCAGGCACTTTGTTGTCCACCCAGGCCCTCTTGGATCTGTACCGGTAAAGTACTGGTGCAGCTAAAACTAGACCTGTGGAGCCTTGCTCTGGTGCAAAGAAAATGTTCCCTTACCTCAAGAAGGCCTCCAGGACCCAAAACTCCCCAGATATGTACTCATAGGAACATAGGGAAATCCCACTGAATCAGGCCAAGGTCCGTCCAGTCCAGCTTCCTGTACCTCACAGTGGCCCATCAGATACGTCAGGGAGCACACAAAACAACAAGACACTTGCATCCTGTTGCCAGCCCCTTGCACCTGACATTCTGAGGTATCCTGCTTCTAAATAAGGAGATTGCACCACCCCTCTTGGCCTGTAGCCTGCAATGAACTTATTCTCCAGAACTCAGAACTTTTCCTCCAAATTCAGAGTCATTTTTATAGTAGTGACATTCCTAGAGGGGGGTAAAATGCTAAGTTTGCAGGAGCCTGAGCTCCTCCAAGCCGCAAATGACTGTGAAGGAAAGGGGGGGTGCTTTACCCAGGAGCTCAGGCTCCTGCAAAACTTAGTATTTTGCCCCCCTTCTAGGAATACCACTATTATGTAGCCATAATTTTACATGGAACTAAGAAGGCAGACTTTAAGCCTAACTAGGCCCATGTTGACAGAAACAACCAGTTGTCTTTTTGAATCTATAGTTAAAGAAAATGCAAAACTGAAATGATTAAAAATAGAAGATTTTGACTTACATTAAGAAAGCTATTTGTAAATCATCCAGCAGTTAACAGAGCTTTGTATTCCAAAGGTAGGACCTGATATTTTGTTCAGTGACTTTCAGTAGGCAAATTAAGAAACTGATTTACTGCTGTTTCGCAAAGCATTGAAGGTCACACTTCACTTTGTTAATTAAAGTACTTAATATTCATATTCATATTAATCAAGAAGCAAAACTTGAAAGGTGAAAATGTCACTGTAGTGCTGAACTCCCCTGGGAAAGCAATGGCACTGGGGTGCTCTAATGCCAGCTTCTCTCATAAATAATACAATTACTGTGATCCAGCTAAGGAGGTCTGTATGCACAAAGTACTCCACCAAGCATAAGCAGACATAAACAGACTGATCAGAAAGATTGCTGGATCAAGAACAACAGGTGTGAATCTGATACACAAAGTGTTGATCAGAATGCACATCTATGCTTTCTGTCCTTACATAATTGTTTTCCATGAAATGTGCAGTCAAACATGGATTTCCATCCAGATTCTGGAGCAACTAGTCATGTTTAAATATTTTCTTTTAAGCAGGGCTAAAGGTTGACTGGAACACTTTTTTTTTTAATAATTGTAGACTAGATGGCAACTTTTAAAAATATTTTACGTCATTGGCTCTCCCCCAAAACAATATGTTGCCAAGATGCTGGAATGCTGGAATCTGGTTTGTGACAAAGGTTAAGAATGAGGTTGAGAAGTTCTAAATGTTAAAGAACTGACTGCAGGCTCAATCCTGAACACTTCCAACGTGAGCAGTACAAGTGTACCACTGGCGCTGGTGTCATAAAAGTGCCATAAGGCACATGCAGCACGGGTGATAAGCTCTTACCGCCAGTGCTGTGGCACCACCAGCCCCTCGCTGCCCAGAGGCAGTGACGCAATGTCTGGTACCTGGAGGACTGCTTGAAGCCTTCCGGAGGGTCTTGGACACTTGAAGCCCCCTGTGCAACTCTCCTCTTTCATGCAGTGAGCTCTGTTTTGCTGAAGACAAAACAAAAAGCCTGCTGAGGAAACTTCACAGTCAGGGAATAAGCGGGCAGGTCCTCTTATGGATTCAGAATTGGTTGAGGGCCAGGAAACAGAGAGTGGGGGTCAATGGGAAATTTTCAGAATGGAGAGAGGTGAAAAGCGGAGTGCCCCAGGGATCTGTCTTGGGGCCCGTGCTTTTCAACTTGTTCATAAATGACCTGGAGATAGGGATAAGCAGCGAGGTGGCCAAGTTTGCGGATGACACTAAACTTTTCCGGGTGGTGAAAACCAGAAGGGACTGTGAAAAGCTCCAGAAGGATCTCTCCCAGTTGGGGGAATGGGCAGCCAAATGGCAGATGCGTTTCAACATAGATAAGTGTAAAGTGATGCACACTGGGGCAAAAACCCAAAACTTCACTTATAGGCTAATGAGTTCTGAGCTGTCTGTGACAGCTCAGGAGAGAGATCTTGGGGTGCTGGTGGACAATTCAATGAAGGTATCGACCCAGTGTGCGGCAGCAGTTAAGAGGGCCAGTTTCCATGCTTGGGATAATTAAAAAAGGGGTTGAGAATAAAACAGCTGCACCTCAAAAAGGACATAGTGGAGCTGGAACAGGTGCAGAAGAGAGCGACAAAAATGATTACGGGGCTGGGGCACCTCCTTTATGAAGAAAGACTGCAGCGTTTGGGGCTCTTCAGCCTAGAAAAAAGGCGCCTGAGGGGGGACATGATTGAGAGATACAAAATTATGCATGGAAGGAATAGAGTTGATAGAGGAATGTTTTTTTCCCTCTCTCAAAACACCAGAACCAGGGGACATCCGCTAAAATTGACGGTTGGGAGAGTTAAAACAGATAAAAGGAAGTACTTTTTTACCCAGCGGATAGTTAATCTGTGGAACTCTTTGCCACAGGAGGTGGTGATGGCATCTGATCTGGATGCCTTTAGAGGGGATTGGACGGATTTCTGGAAGAAAAGTCCATCGTGGGCTATAGGCCATGATGGGTTGTGCAACCTCCTTACATTAGTAGTAGGCTATTTCAGAGTACCGGGCGCAAGGGAGTGGCAACAGGATGCAAAGCATCTTGTTGTCTTGTGCCTCCCTGGGGCGGCTGGTGGGCCGCTGTGAGATACAGGAAGCTCCAGCAGGGCTCTTCTTACGTTCTTATGATGGAGCTCACTTCTGGTTTGCAATCGATTGCAACTGGAATTGAGCTCCAGCAGCAAAATGGAGCTCATGGCATCAAAGGGGAGGGTTGCGCAAGGGGCTGCAAGTGTCCAGGACCCTCCAGAAAGCTTCACGCAGCCACCAGGTATGTTAGCATTCCCCTGGGTCCTCATGGCGCTGCGATCGCTGTGGCACTGTCAGGGCATCCCCCCCCAGCCCCAGTTCCCGCCCCCGCAAACACTTACAGTGGCTTCAACATCCAAGTAAGACTTTGAAGTCCACTACACTTGAATGTAAAAAGCTGTTCAAGCATCAAACAGCAAAATGTGGGAATGACAAAATTAAGGAACAGGTAAAACAGAGCAAATGATTGGTAAAGCATCTCACTGCATAATTTTTGTAGTGAACCACGTATTCGCACCCAGTATTTCACATATCTGCTTATCTCACAGAGATAAACATGAGACTGTCACCACATGTATCTCCGTCAAAGCTGCTTCCAAACGGCAATTCAATGTTTTTTTTCTTTTAAGTATATGCTTTCCAAACCAGGAATTCAGACTGAGCCGAAAATTCAAATAACAAAATTCCACAGCAGAATATGTACTCAGTAAACTTTATGAGCTTGTCCTTGCAACATAGTAGAAGCTCAGCCACAGGCAAAACAGCTGTATGTGTGCTTGCTAAGACAAGACAACTGGAATGCAGTTTACGCTAAACCAGTGCTTCCCAATGTTTTAGTACTGGGACCAACTTTTAAAAACAACGATCTATTGTGGGCCACATAGCTTTACTAGGCAAAAAAAAATCGAGAAACATTATTATTATTATTATTATTATTATTATTATTATTATTATTATTAATAATAATAATAATAATAATAATAATAATACTCTAACATCATCATCATTTGATACCTGTGCTCCCAAGGCTAACAGAGACCTTACATATAATGTGTGTGTGCAGTCATTTTGCTTGATTCTCCCTAGAAATGCATTTCAAGAACTTCCCCCAGGCCTTTACAGTCATTCTAGGGTGCCCAGGAGGCTGAACTGGAGAGCAGTGGCATTCCTACGGGGTGGGGGGTGGGAATGCTAAGTGTTGCAGGAGCCTGAGTTCTTGTGTAAGTGGCCCCTTCCCCGCATCTCAGCCATTAGTGGATCAGAGAGCAAAGGCTCTGAGCCAGCTCTCCAAGGAGCAAATGGCTCTGGAGGTGTTGGGGAACGGCTACGTTACTTAGCATTTTGCCCCGCTGTAGGAATGCTACTGCTGGAGAGCAAGATGTGCATCGAGGGACTTCCAAGCCGGACACATGGCTGAAACTCACACATGATCTATAGCATGCCAATTACTAGAGAAAATTGGAAAATGGAACATTTAAATTTGGGGGGTATGAAGATAACCTCATATCACAGATTAGCATTCCAGCCACAAAATCTGTCTCTGCATCTGGATTGCTCTTTATTGCAATTTTATTCTGCAAGCTGAGCAAACTGTAACTTTTTAAAAAATATATATTTCAGAATGGGTCACCTTTCGTGACCCATCACAAATCAGCTTGAGACCCAGTGGTGGGTCCGAACCCACAGTTTGGGAAACCTGCTCTAAATTCTCATGCAGCTTGTTTACGTTTTTTACAGGTACCATTCACTGTGTGTATGCTGTAGCCTGGGAATTAAACTCATTATAGATATGCATTTTGATTTCAACAGACATACACACTAAATATATGCCAGAATAATTTGTAATGGTGAAAAGCAACATTTGTTTACTTTCATATGTTTTATCTTAAACCAGTAATTCCAACCATTTTGGGGATGCTATCACATCATCATATAAATGGTTCCAGTCACAGCATCATGAAAATTCAGACTTGCCCTGCTACTGCTTCTTGAAGGTTCTTCTCAGATTGAGAGATCTAATGCCAGAAAGATGGGTCTGAATCAAAAGGTGAATGCAAAAGAAACTCAATGGCAGCTCACAGGCAACCAAAACTCTGCTGTTGTTAAACAAACGTGACTTGATTCTCATTTTGTAAGGAGCCATCTTTTGTCCCATCTTTGCCTTTTTTATTGGCATCAACATGAGTTTGACTTTCAATGATAGTCTTCACTGATGAGTGCTGTTAAGGGTCAGTGAAACATCTGGAGCAAATGACTGGTAGAGTCCATTGCAAACATTATGTATGTGGGGCCTCTAATGGGTCAAAAACTGCACCAGGGGGAATTGGAGCAGCAACCAGGATATAGGCTGTAAGGATTGCTGAAAGTGTTGTGCAGTCTGTTTATGCAGAGGAGAAGGTACCACTTACTGTGTTTATGCTGTATCTTGGGAATGAGATGTACTATCAATAATGCATTTTGATTTACTGCAAGTTCAAGACAGGTCAATGTGCCATGAACAATAACCGCAGGATGGAGATTAATGCTCCACTAGAGCTAGTATTTACTTTATGCCATCTGCAATATAACTTCTGCCAGTGCTGCATAAACTAATACAAGCAGACTACATTGTGCTGATGGTAGTGAAACTCGTAAGAGCTCCTTTGTCAAAAAGGCCACCAGGCTCTGCAAAATTAAAAGTAATAATAATGGTGGCCTTTGTGATGCAGCAACCTGTTTTATATTCTTTGCCATAATGTCTTGAATGAAGGAAAGTTCCCTTCCTGCACTAGATGGTTGTTTCAGTGTCTAGAACTCCAACCCCATTACATAGGAATAAAATACAATTGGGTCTGGTATCCAAACCCAACTCTAACATGCTATAGCACAGGTGGGGAAAGCCTCAAGTGAATGCGTGTACAGTACACCACACCTCAAAAAGATATAGAGGAACTGAGAAGGTGCAGAAGGAAGCGACTAAAATGATTACAGGGCTGGGGCATCTCCCATATGAGGAAAGGCTGGTTGTGTGCAGAGGGTATTCTGAGGGCCAAGGAGACCATACACAGCCTCCCTGGATCTCAGAATGCCTCTAGAAAACCAAAAATTGTCACTTAGAGGGTGCATTCTGCTTCCCAGAGATTCGGAAGTGAAGTTTTTAGGCCCTCTAAAGGCCTGCTTTCTGAGGGTCAGGGAGGCTACCCCAGCCCTCAAAAATGCTCTGGGTGTTTCCTGTGATCTGCTAGTTCTGAGATATTTACTCCAGCACATTTAAGTAAGCTGCTATGGCGTGGGGGGATGGGAGTTCATTCAAGTGTGTGCCGTATTTCTGTCACGCGAGTTGGAGCTTGGAGGAATCCTGAATCTTTGAGCCTATTCATTAATTCATCTAAGTTCCACCTCCATTTATTCCATCTCCATCTCCATATATTTAATTTTTATATTTAAATCTATTTTTCGTGCCCTTGACACTGCGCCAGATATTTGATGTGGCCCTCCAGCTAAAAAGTTTGGAGACCCCTGGAGCAGATAATCTAACTGCTCTCACACATTCTCCAAAATACAATCTTTGCAACATTGATATCAAGGGGAGATTGTTAACATTCTTCATAGGATGCCAAACGTAATGCTTTGTGGGGGGGGAAAACTACCAGTTTTGTCTGTGGCTGAGGGTGCAATCCTAACCAACTTTCCAGCACTGGAGTAGGGGCAATGCAGCTTCAACGTAAGTGAAAAACATTCCCTTACCTTGAGGAGGCCTCCGTGACTGCCCCCCAACTGCAGGATGCAGCGCATGCCCCAATGGAACGGCAATGTCAGTGCTGGAAAATTGGTTAGGAGGGTTGTGCTTTGAAGGATGTCAGCAAAATACATAGGTGTAATATCCCACCAGACTGCCACTTATCAAACTAAATAAAATCCTAATTTTTTAAGTCAAGGAATGTTTGTATTTTATAAAAGTAGAATAGAGGGTGAGATGGTTAGATAGTGTCACCGAAGCGATGAACATGAAATTGGGCGAACTCCGGAAGCTAGTGGAGGACAGGGAGGCCTGGTGTGCTGTGGTCCATGGGGTCGGGAAGAGTCGGACACGACTTAGCGACTGAACAACAGAATAGTCAAGGTAAGAATTGGTTACATTTTAGTACTATACTTGACTTACTTTCACTGAGACATGGATCAGATTTTCTATCTTTTTCTAAATTTCTGGTTGCACTTTTCTGACACTCACAGTGCAAGCTGATGGGCAAAGATAAGATTCCCTCACAATGTTTGGGTACTACTTGTACAAAATACATGCTTTTCAGGAATGCACACAAGGCAGCTATGAGAGTGAAAGTGTAGGATTAGGATAACTCAATTACATCAATTACGCAAAACTATGCAGGGTTTCAGCTGTAGGTCAGGCAGAGAAGAACTTAGGTGGGGTTCCAGAAGAATGCATTCTGAGGAGGGTCTGAATGCTTGGCCCTTTCATGCCTCTCTCATTCTCTATCTGAATGAAGGTGTTACCCTTTAAGACTTCAGTCACAAGAATGCAACACTTGGCTCCAGCTGCTGCAATCACAGCAGAACGTACATTAGGGCCTGAGCAAGACCTAGTCGCAGACGCCAGATGCTTTTGTTTACATATTGGGGTCATCCTTGCCTTCAATAGTGTTTAAATCACATTGATGGGAAGATTAGAAGGCATATATACAAAATGGCTTGGCTCTGCCCGAAGCAAGTTGTTCACTCCTCCCCCCTCCCCAAAAGTCAGGCTTTTTGTCCAATCCCCAATGTTTTTCACATAAGGAAAAAAAATATAGGCACACACACACACACACACACACACATTTCCATGGGTCCCATATATCCGCGATTCAAAAAATTTACCCTATAGCACAAAATCCCCCATCGTGCTAATCTTATCTTTGTCTGATTGCACCCCACCTGCCTCTTTGTCTTTGTGCTGCCTGCAGATGCTAACAGAAAGCAAGGAGAACGCACAGGAAGCAGGTTGGAGGACTGAAAAAAACTATGTGATGCCAAGTATTGCATTGTTTTCAGATCTCCAACAGGACTGCCCAAGTGTTATGAGTGTACATGTTCATTACCATGTGGGGCCATTCCCGCTATAAAAGTATCATCCAAGCCAGTCCATCAAAGTTTATTTCCACCAGTACATGTCACCTCCCCCCCCCCCACACCCAGATTTCGTTTGATATTCTGACAGAAGTCCAGACAGGAATCCTGACAATAGGTTGGCCTGTTCTCATTTGAGTAAACACTAGTGCAGGTGTTTTTGAGATATGGTAATTTTTTTACCCACTTCAATGGGAAGGTAACGGTGTTCCGTGCACTATTGCATATAGTCATGCTGGCCACATGACCACGGAAGTTTGTCCTCAGACAAAACGCTGGCTCTACAAGCTTTGAAACTGAGAGGACCACCGCCCCCTACAGTCAGTCACAACTAGACCATTCGGTCGTGGGGAAACCTTTACCTTTTAATTTTTTTTTTACTTCCAAGTTACTGATGAAGCCATGGCTGTAAAATAAATAGTACTGTTGGAAGCTGCCACACAAAGAAATAAGATCCACACCAGTGTGAAAAACAAAACCATATTGTCATGTTGTTTTGATGGGGAACCACTTCCCACTTCATTTGGTTAATTTCAGCCATGCCAGCATAACTGTCCAGGGGTGCTCTGCACTTGACAGAAATACAGATTCATGCATGTGGAGTGACATCCACAGAGTTCCTTTTTCAAGTGCTTACAATATTATTATTCCCTGAAATAGCTTGTTGAAGTAGCATCATAAAGAGTTAATCCCATTATAGCAAACACAGAAGAATCATTCGAACCTTTCAGAATACTATGCTACAATTGTGCCCATTGGCACAGTGGACCACTGCACTGTAGTAGTGACTTGAAGACTCACCCTTCTCGAAGTGCAATCCTAACCTGGAGTTAGGCTGGCACAAGTCTCTTGTGCTAGCCTAGGAGTGTCACAAATGCACTATAAAGCATGATTGGACCACTCTTGAAGTCAGGGAGATCAGCGCACGTCCACTCCCTAACTCCAAGAGTGGTGCAAATGTGCTTTACGGTGCCTTTGAGACACTACCATGCCTGCACAAGGGGCTTGTGCTGGCCTAACTCCAGGTTAGAATTGTGCCCTCATTTCTTCAAGCCCTATGATGCCAATGATTGTAAGAGCTCATCAACAGTTCACATATTGGATAATGGGTTCTGAGCTGTCTGTCTGGGGGTGCAATCCTAAACTGAGCTAGGCCGGCATAAACTAAGCCAGCAAAGTTTGGCCAGCACAAGGGACACAGTAAAGTATGTTTGGACCACTCTTGGAGTCAGAGAGGCCAGCACACAGATGTGAGCCATCCTCCCTGACTCAGAGAGTAGTCCAAACATGGACTACTTTATGGTTTATGGTGGCCCTTGTGCTGGCCAATCTTTGCTGTCTTATCTTATGCTGGCCTAACTCCAGTTTAGGATTGCACTCTGGGTGTCTGTGACAGCTCAGGAGAGAGATCTTGGGGTGCTGGTGGACAGCTCCATGAAGGTGTCGGCCCAGTGTGCAGCAATGGTAAAGAAGGCCAATTCCATGCTGGGGATAATTAAAAAAGGGGTTGAGACTAAAACAGCCAATATTATTATGCCATTGTACAAATTGATGATCTTGAGTATTGCATACAGTTCTGGTTGCCACATCTCAAAAGGGACATAGTGAAGCTGGAAAAAGTGCAGAAGAGGGCAACAAAAATTATTATGGGGTTGGGGCACCTCCCTTATGAAGAAAGACTGCAGCATTTGGTGCTCTTCAGTCTAGAAAAAAGATGCCTGAGGAGGGACATAACTGAGACATACAAATTATGCATGCATCTATCGACTCTATATAGTCAATAGAGGGATGTTCTTTTCCCTCTCTCACAACACCTGAAGCAGGGGATATCCACTAAAATTAAGTGTTAGGAGAGTTAGAATAGATAAAAAGAAATACTTTCTTACCCAGCGGGTAATTAATCTGTGGAACTCCTTGCCACAGGAGGTGGTGATGGCATCTGGCCTAGGTGCCTTTAAAAGGGGATTGGACAGATTTCTGGAGAAAAAGTATATCGTGGGATATGGACCATGATGGGTTGGGCAATCTCCTTACGTTAGTTGTAAGCTACTTCAGAATGCCAGATGGAAGGGATCGGTAACAGGATATAAGCATCTTGTTGTCTCATGTGCTCCCTGAGGCACCTGGTGGGCCACTGTTAGATACAGGAAGCTGGAGTAGATGGGCCTTTGGCCTGACCCAGCAGGGCTCTTCTTATGTTCTTAACAATTGTGTTTGCTCCTTAACAAAACCTTGTGCTTTCCTAAGTTTTCCTAAAAAGAAAGAAAATAACGTACTCAATATTCTCAGCAGTTTCAAAACTATTCCAAACAAACTTGTTAATTTTATTTTCTCAAAAGAGGGATTTCAAACAATGAGTGCTACATTTTTGCTTCCATTTTTTTTCAGTTACAGAAACATGCCAGTGCAATGGAGCAGACAGAGCCTTTAAATCTAGTTCTTGCCCTAAAGCAGGAAACCCTATATTTAAAGTGCCATGAAGACATGCCTCTTCAGCTATTTTCTCAAAAGCCATTAAGAACACAATCCTAATTTGGAGTTAGGCCTGCACAGTTAGGCAAAAAAAGTTTGGCAGCACAAGGGACACCGTAAGGTACATTTGGACCACTTTTGGAGTCAGGGAGGACGGCGCACTTCTGTGTGCTGGCCTCTCTGACTCCAAGAGTGGTCTAAACATACTTTATTGTGCCCCTTGTGCCAGCCAAACTGTGCTGGCCTAACTGTGCTGGCCTAACCCCAGATTAGGATTGCACCCTAAACCAGAGCTGGAGCAGGCTCTGATTGCGCCTGGGGTGGGGTGATGATGAAATACATCACCGTGCTGTCTATGCAGCTTTGCCATGCCCCCTGCTTCTGGAATCGCTCAATTTCAGAGCACAACAGAGGTAGGGGCAGGCAGGAGGTCCCAGCTTCCTCACCTGCTCCCATGACACCATGCCCTATGGGAGCAAAGCCTCTGCCACAAGTAGAAGTAATTCCATACTGTCCCTATGTAGCTTTGAGTAAGAAGGCATTGCTGTTGCAGCTTTAATATTGGCCCCATTGTTTAAGCTAAATAGTTTTCTGCCATTGAAAACCACTGCTTTGGACAACATCCTCTTTAACAGCAAGTAACAAAGATTTCTCCCTGAACCTTATGCTAACTTTTTCAGGACACAATCGTAACCTCGAGTCAGGCTAGAGTCAGCCCAGGAGTGTCGCAAACGCACTGTAAAGTCCATTTGGACCACTCTTGGAATCGGGGAGGATGGTGCGTGTCCATGTGCTGGTCTTCCATACTGCAAGAGTGATGAAAACATTTGAGATGCTATCTCCAGGTTAGGATTGCACCCTCAATTTTTGAAAACTGTGCTCCTTCTTTACCTGTTTTCTTCTTTTTCCATGTATTGAACTATTTTACTGTATTATTCTTACTCATTTATTTCACACTTGTTCTCCACAAGATTGTCTTCATTCATTGGCTCATAGAGTAGCTAGGGTAGCAATGAGATAATCAAGGCCAACCCCAAACAATGCAGGCTGTCCACAACTACAGCATCCCCAACAGATGGGCAATATAGATGGCCTCTGCTTAAATCTCCAGGAATGGAGAGTTTACCACCTTCCCTGGCAGACTGTTCCATGACTGAACAGTTTGAGCCATCAGGAAGTTCTTCCTAACCTTCTTTGATCTATATTGGATCTAGTTTCTCACATATTCCTTTGCATCGCCTTAGATTGGCACTGCTGATTAGTAAATTGCTCTTTTCAGTCTCCTGGGAACCAAGTAAGTGCTTAGTGCCCAACATCACAGTCAGATGCATATAACCAACTCCAGCGTAAGACATCTTGGATCCAATCCTCCTCATGACTGTGTCAGGTGTCTGTATATCTAAAAGCCCTGAATAAGTGTTCCCAAAATAGTAATGAAGTAGCTTTTCATAAGGCAGTTTCTAGGTTTGTAGGCAGTTCGCCATCACCCCCAACTGAGTGAGCCCTTGACAGAACCGAAACATTTTAAACATTCGGTCTTTTAAAACCGAAACATTACAAATGTGAAAGGAGTTCCCTTTTGTACTGCTTCATATTAATCACTCCCACTGCTATGTTACAATCCCAGAATGAGTCATGCAGCCAATCACCATAATCCAAATGTTTCCATTGAAGTCCCCGGACCTTGTTTTGCATCATTGGTATGAATAATTGCGTGCCCGGACAAGCACGTACACACATGGTTAGAAAGGAGCCTGTTTCAAATTCCCTTTGTCCAAGACTAGCTGCTAAGACAGGAATCTATTGCATCAGGCATTCTTGCACCTCTAGTATAGGGGAAGGTTAACTGCTTGTGGAATTTGGCATTAAAAATCAAGAATGCGGTGAGGTTAAATACACAACTAGTAGAATTTCAGCACACTTCAGAAACTAAACCTTTTTGTTGTTGCTGCTTTCCATATTGAATTACATCTCTGTTGGGACATGTGTATTGTATTTGTGAGTTAGGGTGTGTTACTAACTAGCTGGAAGGCAACTGCAATTTTCCCAATTCAGTGCTTTAGTACTAGATTAGAAATCCAAGAGGCCCTCTCCCAAAAAAGTATTGTGTGGGATGGGAGAATTCTGTTATGTCAAACAGTGTGGTCTGTGATTGCCCTATTTCCCTGTGCAGGCCAAAGCTTGGAAACTCAACACAATCAAGGCACAATTGGATATGGTGGCAGTAATGACGTGCGGTGAAGTCCAAGGCTGGGGAGGCAGACCCTGAAGTATGGTGGTGACATGATGATGTCACACCGTAAGGCACTCAGGGGGCTACCCTAGCGCCTGCACAATCACAGCGGTGGCTGAACTTTCATCTGCAATTCACATCACACTCCTTTCTTGCATTGTAAAGACAGGATCCTTTAAACACATAAACGTTTGTTGATGTTAGATTCCTTATAAACAAATGCACTTGAATTAGCTCTCTATTGTCGTATTATTTCCACATTTAACCTCCTGAATGCCTGGCTTGAGAGTTTCCTTTTGGCTCTGTTGAAAGAACTTAAGAACAGCAGTGCTTTAACTGAAAACAGAAGACATTTTCATTACAGGAATCTTATATGGCTCAGGAAGGCAGTAACACTTCAACACACAGCACCAGGTTGAAAAAGCACAGAGCCAACAATCAGCACAGTATATTTTATAAACCAGGGCAGCCATAGTTAGCAGGAAATGTTATGTGGCTAAATGTGTGAACACATTAATGATATATGTGTTCTCTTTGCAATCCATTATACTGTATATATTAAGCAGAAAAAAATAGTCCCCCCTGAGTAGAGACTTTCACAGTCTCTCATTGTAAGGGCCAGGTTTCCAATAACTCTGAACAAGTGATTCATTTCTGAAACAAGAGGCTCAAGTCTGCCTGGAAGGGATTCCTTTTAATCCAGAATCTTGCCCCCAATTTGAGCATACAGTCCAATGCTATGGGCTCTAGCATCAGTGGAACACTTGTACCACTGGCACGAGATGTCATGAACATGCCATAAAGTACTTCCACAGCAGCAGTACAAGCATACTGCCCGTGATAAGGCAGCACCAGTTGGCACTGTGCCTCAGCACCAGAAAGAGTTGCCACTGGCGAGCCAGGTGGTAAGTTTTACCGCTGGCCGGCAGCGAGATGTTTTAGAGCAGGGGGAAACTAGGAAGGGGGTAGAATGGGTCAGGGAGGGGGTTGGAGACAGCAGCAGACTCTGGTGCCATATCCTATGCTCCCTTCCAAGCCATGGTGGCCTACATGGGCCTTCTCAGTTCTGCACCTGCTCAAACACAGGCACAGATACCAGGAGACTCACTGGGGCCACCCCACTTTACACGGCATGCTCCCTTACCCAAATGCTCCCTTATCCCAAGGAAGTTGCAGTGTCTGCTTCAGCACACACATGATACAATGGTCACCATTTTGGCGCCACTGTTCCTGTGGGCGCCAAGGCACCATAGGATTGGGCTGCCTGTGAGGGAAACCTGTGAGGACGGCCTGTGTTCAAAGATAATCTAATATTGTTCCACAGGTGCCAAAGGTGATCGTCTGTTGTGAGCCTGATTTGAAGTGAATTATTGCCAAACATTTTCTATCAAAGTATCTCATTTCAGTTTAAGTTTTTGCCCACGTGATGTAGAGTTTTGAGGAACTTAGTTCTTCATAACTTGTTCTTCATAACTTAGCTTAGTTAACATAACATAGCTTAGGTCTTCATAACTTGGTAGCTGGTCCTAATAAAGATATTGCCATACAATTACTTTGGGGGTGTTTTCTATGGGCCAAATTAGATTTAAATTTCCAGTACTGATTCAGCCATGCCAAAAGAGCATGCACTGCATCCTGCAGTGGGAGGGCAGTCATGGACTAAAGTTAAGGGAATATTTGTTCCTTGATCTCATATCATGGCTGCATTGCAGTTGCATCAGTGCTGAGACGTTGGATAGGATTGGGCCCTAAAATGGCTTCATGCATATCATCACAGGCTAACTCTGAATTTGAATGGCAGGGAACAATTATGAATGCCTTGAAAACCAAGACTGCGGTCTTCAAACTAGTAATGCAATATAATTTAACTAATTTGAGGACATCTGTAAAAAAAACCCTCAAAATACTAGCACTACCTATCATACAAATACATTGTTATTAAATACAGAGCAGGAAAATGTTCTGTTTAATCTCACTAATATTACAGTGCAATGCTGTCTATGCATATCTCCTCAGAAGTAAGCCCTTTTTAGTTCAGTGGGATTTACTTCTAGGTAGGGGTTTATAGGATTGTGGCTTTATTAATTTACAGTAATACCCATGATCCAGTTTTTAGGCTGCAATCGTATGCATGCTTTCCTGGGAAAAAGCCCATTGAACACAATGGGACTTATTTCTGAGTAGTCATGCATAGGATTTTTTTTTAAATCAATATTGTTATTATTTTTCTCACAATCAGCCACCTTGGACCCTGAAACAATTGTTCTGTATAATCATTATAAGGGAGGAAATCTCTTTCTTCCCGCAATAAAATATAATGAAAACTGGACAGGTGCTCATTTCTCAATGGTTTTACCAAGTTATGCATGAGGGTTGGTCTGCAGCATAAATTTCTTAGTCTACATCTTGTCAATGACTTGTGGAAATTGTGTCCATTTTAAAGGACAGCAGGTGTTAGAACAATGAGTAGCCACCTCCTCTGCATCTGTGCTACAAAGGCTGCCTCGCTGTTTACAAGAAACAGGATCATTAAAAAAAACATCCTGCTATGGGAGAACACACACAGTTGCTGTTCCTTTTTTTTTCTCACATGGAAAAGTTTATTTATAGCCTGTAAATAAGAGAAAATCTGTTTGGAAGTGGGAAACAATATTAACTTCCATGTGGAAGTGATGCAGAAGCAGCCGAAAGGGAAGCCCTTTTCTTGACAAATTAGTTTTCTATTGTCCAGTCAGCTCAACTTAATTATTAACTCTTTGACAGTTCATGGGAATACTTGGAGCAGAATCCCCCTTTAGATTCTGAGGCCTTTAGAGAGGCAGTCTTGGGTATGTTTACTTGGAAGTACACCCTGCTGTATTCAATGGGCTTACTTGTTGGAAATAGGGGGTCTATGGGTATAGTATAGGGCAGTGGTTTTCAATTTTTAAGCACTGGGATCCACTTTTTAAAATGACACTCTGGACTCACCTAAGTGAATGAGACTTTTGAAAAATGTTTAATTTAGATTTAGAATTTAGAAAGAAAAAATTACAATATGCCCTTGTTATCCATGGGGGCTCTGTTCCTGGAACCCCCATGGATATGTAGATCTGTGAGACCAAATCCGCAGATGTCGCGAACCCACCTGTATTTTTATTTATTTATTCACAATTAATATTTATTTATTTGTAAACAATCCATTTCTCGTGATGAGTGAGCCCTAATGAATAGTCTTAAGGCTTGGGGCTTAGTTATTTGACCGAGCTGCGCCCAATGCTGGTCATTGACAGATATGGAAAAAAAACACCAGAAAAACATGCTCCAACATTCCTCTATATTTACACATGCTTGCAAACTGCAGGTGCTCAGGTCCTTTCAAACTGTGGGTGCTCAGGTCCTTGCAAACTGCAGGAGCTCTGTCTGCAGGAGCTCTGTTTGCAGGGCAATTAACAGCTATCTGATATTTGAATAACCTCAGGGCTTGAGGCAATTAGTTATCTGATCTTTCTATCACCTGTGTTATCTGCAGGACCCACCAGCAATTTTGGTCCTGACCCACAGTTTGAGAAATGCTGGTGTAGAGAAAGACTAAATATGTCAGCTCTAATGTCATTCTTAATGTCATATGTAACTTGACCTTTAAATGTAAAAGCAAAGACCAGATTTGAGGTGGACACACGGAAGCACACATGCATGCGTACAGAGTTTCATTGTTGTCTTTTGTTCAGAATGTTGCTTGTTCTGTTCCAGATCTCATAAGAGCTGACTGGACCCCACATAGATGCAGGAATCTAAGCTTGTATATACAACCTTAACCATGATCTGCAATGTTTCAATTTTTTCTTTAGAGTAATGTGCTTGGAACCAGACCTGGATATAGTGTCTCCCTCATTCCATGCTTTAGTGTACTAAGATGCCACTGCTGACTCACACTTGCACACACCAATGGAGATCAATCTTTTAAAAGTCAGGGCATACCACCTTTATTACTGCTTTGTCACATAGAATTATGCATGATGAAAACTAATGAGTCATCATAGCTTGTGTTTTGAGAGCCAGCAAAGGGTTATATGGCAACCTAATGAGTAAACAGAGAGGGATTCAACATGTGACATATGATGAATGCATTCCATGGCTACTTTGAGCAGAATGTTTGGATTTGCATTCAGCTTAATTGTTTGCAATCTTCATTAAAAAAAAAAATTAAGCTGTAAGAGCATTGCATCCTCTCTTACTAGCATCCCCATGAGAATGGATGGTGGCAGTTTTGTTGCACAGCCATAAAGCAGTATTTCCAACAAACTTATCCTAGATTCCAGATGGCAAAGGACACTTCAGTACACAGACAGGATTATTGTGAGGACAAAACATGGTATTTAACCACATTCTAGATAGGTTTTTAAAAAGTTAATTATTAAACACCCATGAACATATTAATTTATTAGCTGTGTCTTTACATACATTAGGTTTTTTTTTCAGGCTGCAATCCTATTACAACTTACCTGTGAGTAAGCCCATTGACTCTCATGGGACTTACTTAGACATGTATGGGATTGGGCTCAAGTACTTGCATTATAACATTTGGTAGGACTGTTTTGCATATTATTTTTAAAATAATGTTATTTCCATTTCATGTGAAAGTTTCCATTACATGTGGTATTAATAATCAAGTGAACATTGTACAAATTTCATTTCCAAACCGCCCCCCCCCATTCAATTTTTTTCCAAAAGCACTAAAAAGTGCCATGTCTAATATTTTTGGAAAGGTTACACTTCTAAGCCTCAGGGAAGTTTCACACAGGAGGCTTCCGTCAACATTTCCTTTCATCATGCTCTGAGAGCCAAACTAGACATGCCATAGTTACATGGATCTGTCCCCTAAGCAGAACCGAGTTTGGCTCCCATGCAGTGGCACAGTTCCCAAGCAAGCATTGTGCCCACCCAAAGCCAGCAGCACCTCGTTCCTGAGGAGAATGCTGGTGTTCTCCTTGGGGATGGGGCTCCAGCTTGCCTCTCAGTTGAAGCCAGTTGGGGACAAAGTGTGCAGAAGCCATAATGCTATGCCCCGGAGGCAGTAGTGTCATCTAAATGATTTAAGAACAGGTACTCACTTTTGATTGACACGTGTCAGGACCCGCCCCCGGAAGTGACATCATAAGCCAGAAGTGATGTCGTGGCAGGAAGTGACATGAAAAAAGCCCTTTTTCAGGCCTCAGATGATTTTAAACTGACCCAACAGTTGCAACAGTATTCCACAGCACCCCCAGAACATGTTAAGGAGGCCTGGCATCATGTTAAAACCCCAGAGCAACTCATTTTTCAGTGGCAAGGAAAGGAAAGGCTCCGCTCGCTGCCTGCCTGCCTGGCTCTGAGAACACGCAGGCAACTCAAACATGCAGGAAATTCAAACGTTGCAGAGGGCGGAGTCGACGAGTGGGCGGGCGAATGGGCGGGGCCAGCTGTAATCCTAGAAACCGGTACTCGCGTACCCCCGCGTACCCCCTGCATGACATCACTGCCCGGAGAGAATGCTGGCATTCTCCTCGGACTTTGGTGTGCTTCTCCTTGGCTTCAGTTGAAGCAGGGGACAAGGTGTGCAAAAGAAGCCAGGAATGAAGGACACTGAAGCCGGCATCATCCCGCCCCCAAGGAGAATGCCAGCGTTCTTCTCTTCGAGGCTGGGGCTTTGACATGCCTCTCCCTGGTTTCCGTTGAAGTTCAAGATGAGGCGGGTGGAAGTAGCCAGGGATTTTTTTTTAAGTTTAAACCTTTATTAAAGAGGGAAAAAATACAAAGTGAAAACAAAAATTTGAACACAATATCACTATAATAAAGGGGGGGGGGAAGAAAAAAGAGGAAAAGTGTGTGTGTGTAAAAAACAAATCATCTTACAAAGAAATCAGTATTAAATTTTTATAGACAAGTATTTTAAAAAGGGTTTCCATATCTCCACATATTTGTCCATATGAAGTTGTCTTCAATATAATAGACAACTGATTCAAATAGATACAGTTGAGAGTTCCTCCATCCATTGCAAAGTAGCCATTTTTTTTAAGCCACATCTTAATCTGTTTATAACAACCAGGGCAATTATATTTCCATGCATGTTAAAAAGCATTCAAGCCTGATAGATTGCAAGTTGCAGAAAATATTTCACATTGCACATGTTCCAACTATCACTGTTTAGTTTCTAATTTCCTGATATTTATTTTTTACTCTACTACAGTAATGACCTCTAACCTCCAAACTTATTAAACTTTGACACGGTTCTGATGTTGATTTATCATGACTGACCATTGCAAAATGTTAAGCCAAATAGTTTTCTAAACCTTCTACTAATAAATTACTTGGATAGAAGTGAGAAGTCTAGGCTTAGTATTTCTTTTTGTTTCAGCATCTGCTGTATGTTGGTTGCAATTTGTGTTGACTGTAAGAGTTATAATATCTGTTTTTGGAGTGGCATCCTATATGAACATATACTGTAAACAACAAGAAAAAAAATCTCAGAGATCTCTCTCCTAATACATCATCCAATGCAATGTCTAGTTTGTCCTGGATTTGTTTTGTTCTATCTTCAAACCAACCTTCATTCTATTGAACCAACCACCAAAAACACCATTTAGGCTTTTTATTTTTTAGCAAAACTTAGTGGTATGCAGGATAGTGGTATGTGGCATATCTCAATGACTTTAAAAAGCGCTCACCTTCTGATTCATGACATTTTATATCGGCTACCATGGGAATATTTTCCCCACATTTAAGTGGAGAGTGAAATTCTTTAAATTAAATTTGAACTTTAGTTCTTTTAACTTTCCTCCAGCTCTTATACTCCATGCTCTGTTAACTGGCCTGATGAACCTGCTGCAACTGTATCAAAGTCAAACAAACCAAATACTGACAAACCTGCCTTGCAGTGAGCATCAGTGTAGATCATTGTAAGCAGCAGCCACTCCCCCTCCTCATGGACAATGGTAGCCTGCCGATTCATTACAAGACAAAATGAACTTGTCAGAACAGCTTATTAAGCAAGGCCTTGGGGTAATGGCTATAGAGAACCTGAAATCAAAGTAGCGCTCATGCCAGAGAACAGACACACACACCAATTGTGCAATTCCAGA
The DNA here is from genome assembly GCA_029204185.1 of Lerista edwardsae. Lineage (NCBI taxonomy): Eukaryota > Metazoa > Chordata > Lepidosauria > Squamata > Scincidae > Lerista > Lerista edwardsae. The sequence continues at coordinate 20,984,847 of JAJKFI010000015.1, read as the reverse complement.
GGGTTAGTCTGTGGCAGTAAAAAACAACAAAGATTCTTATGACCCCTTAAAGATTTGCAGATTCAGCCCAGTCCAATCCTCAAAATATGCTAGCATATCTACTCGCATGCTGGTGCAACAAAAGCCCAACCAGACTCATTTTAGAAGTCAACATGCTGATGGACACGCCACAGATGTCAGACAAGTCTGCCAATGGAGATGCCAAAATGAGGATGAGTCATGATCTGGGAGGGACAAGGAGGAGTTAACATATGTCATATCCTAACTGTCCTTCAGAAAAATGCTACGCAACTGAACTGGGAAAGGTAGGAATAGCCCCATCAGGGAAAAAGGGGGGAAAGGACAAATAGTAGAAAATTGCACCTCCCATCACTCCCTGTTGTGCTAACTTTCCTATAGCAGATCATAGGGTACAGGCTGCATTTGGCAGCCAATCACAGCACAGCAACTCCAGTACAGAAGCCCTCACTTGTGAGATGACACTTCAAATGATATGGCAGCAACTTTCAATCACTGTGCCATGGCACACTGGTGTGCCGCAAAGTGTCCACAGATGTGCCACAGGAGTTTAGGGAGGGTCATTTATTAGTATGGCCACAGGGATATGTGAGCCCTCACTAGCCGTGCAGTGTGCCTTGTCAATTGTCCAAAAACAGATGGTGTGCCTTCAGAATTTTATCCGACAGGCAGCCATGTGAGTATGCCATGAGATAAAAAAGGTTGAAACTAGCTGGTGGATATTTCTCCAGAACTCTGGCTTCTTAAAGGCCAGATTATGGGAGCCATGGGGAAAGGGCACTTGGTGCACAAAGGGAGCATCTCAATGCAGAGAATACATGTGGCTGATATCATCAAGTCCCTGTATTTCTCCTTGTTCTCTACAGGCCACTGGCCAGCAGCCGAAGATGCTGTGCAGTCCCCAAGGGAAGCCTGTCTACCTGCAGTGACCAGTGTTGCTTGGCAACACTGCTGTTGCTTGGCAAGGTTGCTTACCTGCTCCTTCTTGTTTGTGGCTTTGCAAATCCCATGGCAGACAATAACCAAGTGAAATAGCCAAACCTCACTGACACCTGTTATTTGGCTGCCTGTTGGATAACATGCAATGGCATATCAGTCCTGTCAGGAGGAGATAGTTGGCAACCCATTTGTGGATTTCTCTTTCAGATGCTGCTCTATCACTGACACAACTCACTTAAGGCTTTGGTTGGATCCCATGTGTTGCCTCTTTGTTAGGGACCCCTTCTTCCCACCTTAGTTGTTTCTTACTTCAGCTGGACTCAGGGTGGGACTCTGCAAGTGGAGCCTCTCTCAGCGTTGCCAACCATCTCCTCCCAACAAGACCGTTCTCAGGGTCTGCAGCACTTGTGGGCTGTCTGCATTGGCAAGAGGTTGGACGATCTTGTAGGCCCCTCTGAACTCTGTGGTCTGTGGCAGCAATTCTCAAACTATGGGTCATGGCCTGATTTCTGGTGGGTCCTACAGAGCCTCCAATGAAAACAGGACTGATGAAAAGATCAGATAACTAATTGCCTCAAACCCTGAGGCTATTCAAAAATCAGATAGCCATTTATCTGCTTTGCAAAGAGCTGAGCTCCTGCAGTTTGCAAAATTTTTGCTAATCGCACTGCAAAACAAATGAGCTCCTGTAGTTTGCAAGCTTGTGTAAATACAAGGGACAAACATTTGAACTTCTTTTTTCCTACTGTAATGTGTTTTTCCCCCAAATCTGTCAATAGTAGTGCTTTGAGGTTATTCATTAGGGCTGCCTCATTACACACACACACACACACACACACACACACACACACACAGAGAGAGAGAGAGAGAGAGAGAGAGAGAGAGAGAGAGAGGATTGAGATTTTTTTCCAAAAAACCCACAAAATTTTTCTTATAAATAAAAATCTTTCTGGATCGCCTTTTTAAAAAAGTCTGGCTGTATTCTTATTAATAGAAAGGACGTGGTCGTGACTCCATGACTGTTACCAACTTACCAAAGTGCAGCCATCTTAAGTCTTGTGCTTAGTCACTTGTCTTAAGCTGCCAAGCTGCCAGAGTTACTCTCAGAGTTATTTTCTCTCTTTGCCTCCATTGTTCTCACATGGGCCCCTGCTTGTGAATTCAGTGTTGCTGACGTCCACAATTCAGGGCTGTTGGCCCTGCACAATAGATAAGAAACTGGCTCTTGCTAGCAGAGCCCCTCCTTTATCAGAATATCACAGCATATTCACAAGGCCCAGTTAGCTTAGAGCATCTCATGCTCCAGCCCCTATGATATAATTTCCAATCAAGCAGGAACTTGGGGGAAAGGAGGGGGGAGTATAAAAGTGCTTGTATTGTATTTTTTTTTGCCTTTCTCACTGAGATTGATCCGCCTGCGCAGGTGTAAATAAACATGAACCTAATACTCTCTCGTCTAGTTGTTTGCCTTTTTAAATGCAATCCCCACCACAGAAACCATACTTTGCCTATTTTCGGCAACAAAACCGCTGAGCTTGTTGACCGAAAGGTTGGGAGTTCAAGACTGCACGACGGAGTGAGCTCCCGTTGCTTGTCCCAGCTCCTGCCAACCTAGCCGTTTGAAAGCACCTAAAAATGCAAGCAGATAAATAGGGACCACTTTGGTGGGACGGTAACGGCGTTCCGTGTGCTACGGTGTATAATCATGCTGGCCACATGACCATGGAAGCTTGTCCTTGGACAAACGCAGGCTCTTCGGCTTAGAAACGGAGATGAGCACCGCCCCCTATGGTTGGTCACGACTAGACCATTCGGTCGTGGGGAAATCTTTACGTTTTTATTCTTATTATTAAGAATACTTAAATACTCCCTTTCAGCAAGAGTACTTCATAAAGTGGTTTACATAGTAAAATAAATCAAATGGGTCCCTGTCCCCAAAGGGCTCACACTTTTTAAAGAAAATATAGAAGAGACGCCGTAGACAGCCGCCGCCACGCAAGCCTGATCATAGTAGTTTTTCCTTGAAAATAAGCCCCATGGAGTTCAGTGGAGCACTTTTACTCCCAAGCAAGCATTCATTCCCAAGCAAGCTTGCAGCCTTAGGCACTCGCGAAACTGTCCTTCTGGCCGGATATCCCCGACGAGAATTCAGAAGCCTCACATTAATTTGCAAGCGCCGAAGCTCCCAAAGCCTCCGCCAAAAATTGTCACCAGGCAGCCTCCGTCCAAAGTCCTTTGGCTGTTGCAGAAGCAGCGACTGATGAAGGCAACAGCCGGCAGGCTTCCATAGCAACGGCCCGGGGACGAGAGGGAGGGAGCGTCCAGTTGCTATGGAGCGTTGCGGGAGGGGGCAGCGCAAACGGCAACGGCGGAAAGAGCAACCGGGCAGTCTGCAAGCCGCAGTTGCAAGCTCCAGCTGACAGCAGGATGCCCCGCTCCGTCCCCCGCACGAGGTGTTGTCGTTAAGAGCCTCCGGTATCGAAGAAGAGTCTGCCAAGCCTTGGGGGCATTGATATAACCCGAAGGCATTGCAACAGAACTGGGGAGGGGTCGAGCGCTGTGTGTGGGGATAACTTTTCTCCTTTGCTTTTGAAGGCAGACAATCCCCTCCCCCTTCGCACCTTTCCGAAGATAGCAGGACCTGGGAATTGAAAGCTAAAGCCAAGACAGGAGAAAGAGAGTGAGCTTTAAAAACATGTCCCACACGTAAGTAAAAAAAAGCCCCAAACACCGGACGTGAACGTATTATTGTATTAAGGCTGCAATCCTAAATATGCTCACCTGGGTGTAAATCCCATTGAATACTGTGGAGTTTAAATGTTTGGATTGCACTATTAAACATCAGTTTGTCTCTATACTAAAATTTTCACACATTGCCCTTCAAGTACATTATTACATACCATTGCCAATTTAAGTACAGGTAGTTGTAAAGCATAAAGTTACAGTGCTACTTTGAGAACTTAAATTTATTATGCATAACCATATAGAAAATGGTGCTGTCTTACTGTATTCAAATTCAAATTTCAAAAAACCTTTAATGGCATCAAGTAAACAAGTAACAAAGGCAGGCAAGTCATATACACACTACTACTGAATGACTGCCTCTCCATAAATTTTTAAATAACATTAAAATTAAGAGCACTCTGCTATTTTTCGACGTCTATTGTTAGTTTTTACAATAGAATAAAGAAATTCTGCAACATGTTGTATAACGACTGAATCCGAAGCTCTAAGTTAAGAGGATAGTAAAGCCACCTCATCCTCCGAATGATCCCCATCTTTACTTAAAGAGAAGAACTTATAGTGAGCATGTTGATGAAAAGGACAATAAAAGAAGAGATGAATCAAAGTTTCCTGAGTCCTAAGCGCACACGGGCATAATCTTTCAGTATATGGAATATTGTGGAATCTGCCCCATAATATCTCCGAAGGAAGTGCATCACATCTAGCTAATGTGTAAGCACGTCTTTCATTACTGTTCAAAAGAACTGAAAGATAGGTGGGAATTGTACCCAGGTGGACAGGCATGAGCCATGGTAAGGGAAGATGGAGATTACTAATCGTCATTGAGAAATCCGAGATCTGATTGTCCCACAGTTTCTGCTTAACTAATTTAAGCGCAGCAGTTAGAGGTATATCTCCAAACAACTCAATGCTAAGGCCCAATTGGCTCAGTTTATCTTCACACATAGAGTTGGTGAAGAAAGCATCTCTTTTTAGGTGGTATAATAGACCATTGTGGGAATTATTATAGTAAATTTTCAACCAGAATCTAAGGGTTCTCAGCCAGGCCAAGGTCTCAATTTTCAATTGTCCTAATTCAAGACATAAGACTTGATAGGGCACTGAATTTGGCAAGGCTAAAATCTTCCTAAAGAACATGGCCTGATTCGTTTCACATGTATGGTTAAATGCCTTTATCCATACAGGGATTCCATATAATAATTGATTAACAACTTTGGCATTGTACACCCTGACAGCTGCCGGGACAAATAGGCCACCTTCTTTATAAAAGAAACTAAGAATGGCCTGGGTGGTAATTTTAACTGCCTCTAGTGCCATTTGTCGATGTCCTGACCAGGAGTGGTTATAGGAGAACAAGACACCTAGATATTTGAAATGCTTTACCTGCTCGATAGAGTGACTATTAAATACCCATCTTTGGGGGGGTCTTACTGTATTTATTTAAAAGTACGTACAGTTGTGCCTTGGCATCTATGGGGGTTCTGCATGCCAGACCTCTGAGCGCAACTGGAGCTTTTCTCTGGTCGGTCACATCTGGATGGTTTTCTGAGAACCGGGGAGACCACGTGCAGCTTCCCTGGGTCTCAGAGTGCCTTCTAAAGGCATAAAAATGTCACTTCTGGTTTTTCATGGGAGATCAGAAGTAACGTTTGTATGCTTTTAAGGCCACACATGGCCTCCCCGGGCTTCAGAACATCCTCTGGACAAGACCAGAGCACAGCTCCATTCCAGAAGATACAGGTAACCCACCACCAAAGGTTTGGAACCCACAGGTAGTTAAAAATGCAGGTCCCGAATAGTGGATACAGAGGCGGGACCTGTATAAATGCCTCCATTTTATTACACCAATAATAACTATACCCAGTGTTTGAGATAGAGCTGCAAGCTGATGCACTCCAAGCTCTTATTTTAATTTTGCAACCACTTGGAAAAATAGGATAATATAAAATAGATGTTAAAAATAGAAACCATCTGGACTATAGTGAACAAAGGGAGAGTTTGATTTTTTGAGCTTTGTAACAAGTATGCAGAAAGGTATACTTTTAGGGGATTCTGAGGAATTAAACATCTCTGTAGTGTAATTAGTATTACGGAATTGCAATATAAGTGGATGTTCAGTTACAGGAGTCATGTAAGAGATTGACCAGGTAGTGCACTCACTGAGGGCCCACACATATCGGAAGGCCCACCTGGCTAGGCGGACCCCTAATTCTCAATACTGGTGACAGTGGTAGTATTTGATATGCCAGTAGCTTTTGCCCTAGGGCCCTGAGCAATCTGGCACCTTCACTGTTCAGTTATACATTGTAGTGTTGTTGAAAAATTTGATATTTGTAATTCACAGTAGCCCAGAAAAGACAGAATTTATCATCCTTCTTTGTGGTAATTATATTATTTTAAAACACTGCTCTTAAAATATTTCACTCTCCATCATTTCCAATGCTTTCATTTCAGGCCTCACCAAAAAAAAAAAAATAGCAACAATCCATTTATCATTCCTTCCCAATTGTGTTTTTTGTTCTTCCTCCTGAATATTCACATCTCTATGCACGGCTCTGGTTCAGAGCATTGCATACTTCTATAACATTTTGAGCCACAATTGTTTCTTATGGTTGCACTTCACAGCTTTCTTTCTGTGTTGCTGCACTCCTCCTCCTAGGGTTAGTACAGGCAGCTGAATCCTAAAAAAGCGCAGTGGCAGGAGCCCCAGGACTAAGAGATTATCATAACTTTCTGCAAACTATTACAGATACTTTCTTCTTCCTTAAGGTTGTTGAGCTAGTAAGACCCTGGTGGCTGTTGAATCTTTTTCTTCTAGCCACAGTACCGATGAGCAAAAGAGCCGGATGGCTAGTTGAAATTTGCCAAGCTTGTGGGAAGTGGAATGGGGGTGGGGCTGGAGATTGCCATTGCACCCATTGGTGCTTACTCTGTGTTGCACACCAGTATTATGGGGGCTATATTCTAAACCATGAAATCTGTTTCTTTTTGTTAACATGTGAGCATGGGGGAACATGAATGCAAATGAAATAAGCTTTATTTGTGTAAGATTTGTAAACCTTAGGCTTCAAGCCAAAATACGCATATTAAGGAGTAAGTCTCACTGAATATAGTGGAACTGTAGCTGACCACTTATCTGGGAGAAAACCCCATTGACTGAAATCAAAGTACTGAATAAAAGCATCGTATTACGCTGTTACATCTTATGTACATGCAGTGGCGTCTCTACAGGGAGGGCAGAGCTCTTAAGTTTTGCAAGAAGCCTTACCTTGCAGTGGAAATCACTCCTCTCCTGCACTGTTCTAGCCAATCCTCACAGGGAAAAGCAACATCTTGGCATTGCTTACTGGCTACAGCAGCAAGGGAGAGGAGGGATTTACATGACAGGGTAAGGCTCCTTGCAAAACCTAGAGCTCTGCCCTCCCTGTAGAGACGCCACTGTGTACATGGGGTCCCTGAGTTATGGAAAAATGCATCAGCTATTCTCCTGCAGGCCTAATAGTGCCGAGTAAGAACTGGCTGTTCCATATGTTCTGACTTCCGGACAAACCACAAGAACGGAACCAGAGTATAACTGGGAGATTTAAGCCCAAATCCTAACCAATTTTTCAGCACTGACAAAGCTGTGCCAGTGGGGCATGTGCTGCATCGTGCAGTGGAACAGTAGTCAGGGGGGCCTCCTCAAGATAAGGGGAAGTTTGATCCCTTATCTCAGAGCTGCACTGCCCTTACCCTGATGCTGGAAAGTTGGTTAGGCTTGTGCCCTTAATGTATTGTGTTCTTAAAATATTTAAAATATTTACACCCCACCTTTCTGTCCCATCTAAAGGACTATCAGAATATTTGAATATTCTTGAGAGAGCTGAATGTGGGTGTGTTTTCTAGTTAATGTTTCATACTGCATTGATTCAGTGAAAGATGGAATACTATATTGGAGGAATATAAATAGTGATAGGAGAGGATTAATGAATATGTTGAGAAAGCTATCAGATGCAGATGTATTCTGTTCAGGATGGAGATAGTGTGGATAAAAGAGTGAAAATGTAAAGGTAAAAAATACAGTATAGGATGGGTGAAATTCTTTAAGCTAAATTAACATAAACATCTTTAACATAAAGACCAGAATAGGTTTACATTTTAAAACTACCTGTGAATACCTGATATACCTGGGTAGAACTTACAAGGCTATAGCCTTTAAGGAAGAACCATTTGACTTACCCTTGAATTACAGTACAATGCATATAGTCATTTGAAAGGGAATGCAAAGGGGGGAAATCTGTCATTCATGTCAATTTACATAGGTTGCCCCCATTGAATAGTACAAAACTGACATGCACAGACTTGTCTAAAGAGCCTTAGACCCCTTTATGGCCAACTGCTAAGCAATTGCAGGGAAGTGATCACAGTACTAACTATTACTGACTTCATAGGAAGCCTGAACCACAGGCCTTTGAATTCAGTGGAACTATCAAGTGCAATGAAATGGCAATCAAGATTGAAACTAAGTGTTAATGTCCTCTCAGCATGTCTTTCACATCTTTCACTTTAAATGCTTGCATCTGAGGAGGAAAAAGAAGGCATGTCTGGGCATGTAGAATTCATCTTCTATAAAGAATAAAAGATTTTGAATAATGTAGAAGGTATTGTTAGCAGTTTTTTGTCCCCAGTGGACAACACTTTCTAAATAATATTTTGCATACTGATACTTAGTTTTATTTGGAAACTTTTTTGCCATGCATATTTCTGTTTTCAACTTTATATTACATTTGCATCCTTTTCTCCTATTATCTTTCTCCTATTCTCCCTCTCCTTTTCTCCTGCATCCTATTACATTACATCCTTTTCTCTTTCCATTTTGCTAATTTTTTTCCTAGTGATTTAGGAGTAAAGATAGGGAAAAAAGCAACAAGTGAACATGCATTGTTCAAATAATAGCTTTTTGCGGGGGGGGGGGGGGAGGTCTTGGTTTTGAAAATAATTTTCAAGTATTATTATGAGCTTAATATCTTTGAGAAATGTAATATTTGAGAACCATGGGCACACAAGCAAATGGTAGTTGTATGTTATTTAGTACTCCTTAAAAAACCCAAAATGTTCTCCATTTTTGCCCCAAATAGCACCTACAATAAAATATGGGCAGACGCCCAACGATCCCTCAATGGTCTGTTGGAGAAGGAGATTGAAGAGAAGTCTCAAAAGCCACTGAAAGATCGCTTTATGGTATTTCAAATGCTAGCTACCTTCTACATCAAATATGTGCAGATATTTCGCAATTTGGAGTCTGCCTATGACCAGATTGTTCATCCACAAAAACGTTTAATTATCCGGCAAATGCTGGATGGAGTGATGGGTCGCATCTTGGAGTTGAAGAATGAAATGGTGGAGCTGGAGTTGTCAGAGTTCCATTATTTTGATGACATCTTACAAGATCTTAAGCTAGCACCTGTAAGTATATTTAGTATTATAGTGTCTGAAAAGCTGCTGATTTTTTTTTCAACCCGAATCAGACATGGTGATTTCAGTTATTTAGGATACTTCAGATGTTGTTTTAATGATGAACATTAGATTGAGAAAAATGTGTTCTTCCCTACATATACTTGTTCACCCAAAAGCAACATGCATGTCTTGATGAGGGGAGATCAGTGGATAAAAAACAGACCATTTAGAACTCTAATGTTTAAGTAGGAGCACCGCCTAAGGAGCTGGCAAAACATAGGAGGCAGCATTACTTTTAACACAAAGATACAGTATATTCCTTGGAGCAGGAGAGCTACCCTTTCACACCTGGAGACTCCTTTTCCATAAATTGAGGGCCCATTCTCATACGTTTCTTTTATGGGCTATGGATGTCATCTGCTGAGGTAATGTGAGTGCCAACACTGTTGTGATATATAAAAGACTGATTCAACTTATACTGCCACATGATTGTGAGTATGGGATTGTGAACAGAGGAGTGTTACCTTTTCTTGTAACCAAGGCACTCAGAGAAGAACTGGGCTTGCAGATGGCTGATGCTTCTCAATAGCAAGCTTCAAGATGCATGGATGTACCGTAACATTTTTCTTATAAAGCTCAATCTGTTGCCTATATAACATACTGCCCATATATTTTCTGTTGCAGAAAAAGAAGTTATATTGTAAGTTCAGAATCCAAAAGGGAGCGTGTTCACAATCAGTATGCAGAGGCAGCTTTACAGAAAGTGATTGCAAATTTGAACTTCTGTGGGTTAAGAAAAGCAGTTCATTGATTAGGTGCAAGAGATACACGGGGGGGGGGGGGAGAATAGCATAAGCTCACCAGTAGTGTGCACATCAGCTTAAAGCCGTTGCAAAGTGTGAGCTCAGCAACTGGCAAGAATATCAATCATTCAACACTCCCAAAAACATGTCTCAAGTATTTTAACAGTCTAGAGAAGAGGGATTAAATGAATGAAAATAATTGAAATGAATTGGCTTACAAAAATATTTATCCTTTAACAGGAAAACATTGACATCCCTATCCCAGGATATTTTATTAAGGAGAGATTGAAAGTGTTGAAAGAGAGAGAGAGAATCCTTGCTCAGATACTGTTTGACGCTGGAATGTATGATGATGAACCCGTGAGTTTATATCCAATATCTATATCTAGTAATCCAGGGATAGTCTTCAATACAGTGTCTCCAAGCATTTGTTTGTGCTTCTTTTGACACTATGTCTACCTTTTAATTTTGCACTGCATCCTTTTCACTGTTGCGTGAATCCTTACAGCTGTGCTCATTTGACTGGAGAGCAAGTTCTGGGAAGCAAAATGAACTTGTTCTTTCCTGAGTTGATAAAACCAAAGCAGAATTGTAGAGAGTCCATGGACTTTTGGTTGCACAGTTTGCAACTATTGGATACATGAGTGAAAAGAATCCTACAAAAGGATTCTTTTCATTCATGTAACCAATAGTTGGCAAATGCTTTGTCTGTTTGGATGCTTTGTCTGTTTAGTGTTAGAATTTGATCTTTCCCCGTCTGCTGAATTTAAATTATAAGTTCCTGGAAGAAGGGCCATGTTGCTTTAGTACACCTTTGTAATTTATTGTGTGAATGGATGCAGTGTTAGAAAAATGTAATAATTTTAAATAATCTGCTCAGGTGGTGGGCCTGGCCTTGAAGGAGATTTCAAATACTTTCTTTTTTCCATTTAAGCTATCACTACCATGTTCACTTAGCTATTTTTTGTTAAATGGCAGGTGGAGGCTGAGGGAAAAAGAGGAAAATCTATATATGTAATGTATAATCACATATAAAGTTAATTTTCGGTGGGGCCTCAAGACTTCCTTTGTTCAGGGAAGCTTTTAACTGCTGACACTGGGGTGGGGTGGGGCTGGCGCCAGCCCTTTTTATAAAAATTTATGAAGTGATTATGGATTTTTATTATGATCCAATTGAATGTTTGTGTTTTACCAAACATAACTGTTTTTTATGATTTATGTTTTTCTAATGTTCTATTAATATTGTTTTGATGTTTTATGGTTGTAGTTGCCTTGAAGGCCCCTAAATGGGGTCGAAAGGTGGAATATTAATTCTTTAATAATAGTACAATATAGATGTAATAATACATGTGTCTATAGTTCAATAACAAAAGAATCAAATATATAGTTTGTTTATATAGGCCAGTGGTTTTTAAACTGGGGTATCGCAATGCTCTTGCCTGAAGAGCACTGCCTGTGTCCCCTTAAAGGGAATGGGGAATGACAGCAATGTGATCGATACGATCGTGTAGCTTCTGAGCATAGAATGGGGCTAGGGGGAATTAGCATTACCTGCCCAGCATCCAATAGGGTTGGAGACCCCTGCAGACTCCTCTGCAGGGCTCCTTGTGCATCAAAAAAATTTAAAAAGATTGCAACCCACTTCCTGGTTGTGATGGTGAACCGGGAAGTGGGCTGCAATTGGTTTTGGGTGGGTTTTTTTTACTATTTTAATGCACAGGGAGCCTTGCAGAGGCATCCGAAGGGCTTCCCAACCCTACCAGGTGCTGGGGCAGGCACTGGTAAGTCTCCCCAGCCCCAAACTATGCCCAAAAGCATTATGATCCCGTTGTTGCCATTCCCCTGCCCTCGCAAGCACTTACAGTGGTTCTTTTTAATATAGGCCTTGTACGCTACTTTTACACATCCTAAGAGTTCTCAAGGTGAGGTGGCTTGTTTTTGGTTTTATACGCAGTTCCTTCTTCTCCTCATCATGGAGGCAGTTGATGGCACTTTGTGTGGGTGGGTGGGTGTGGGGGGGACGCTGACAATGCAGAGCAGCTGTAGCATTACTCAAAGTAATAGGTCACCATTATTTATGTAAAGTGTCAATATTGGCTCATAGGCCTTTTCTTTGATTACATCCTTTGGTAACAACAGTGTACTATGTGTTTTATTTTTGTCTTGCACTTCTGCTACATTGCAGAAACTATTTATAAAGCCCATGCCCTTGGAAGAAGCTGTTCGAGTCATTCAGATAGCTGAGCGGGCTCGACAGGGTCGGCTCAGAGCTACATTCATGAAGCAAATCTACCTTGAAGAAAAGAGAGAGAAACAAAGTCATGGTAAAAAAGGTCTAGATCTGGAAACTGCTGCAGTGCACATTCAGAAGGTAACACACACACATTTCCATCAAAATACGTTACTGTGAAGGCTCAGAAAGTCTAAGACAGCTCTCTACCAGCCCTTTGCCACCCCCAGCTTCTTCCTTCCCCATATTTTCTTTGTGAAAAGGAGAGAAAAGTGAACCATCAGGCAATGAGGAGGCCTGATGATGATAGAGTTGCCTTAAGTTTCCAGCAGTAATGGAGTCTCCAGAGAATACTTGGTAGGATTATCTGCAGCCAGGGAGACTTGGATTGTCTAATCCTAACCAGGAGTTAGGCCCACACACTTAGGCCAGCAAAGTTTGGCCGGCACAAGGTCCACTGTAAAGCACGTTTGGACCACTCTCTAAGTTAAGGAGGATGGTGCATGTCTGTGTGCTGGCCGTTTTGACTTCGAGAGTGGTCCAAACATATATTACGGTGTGCCGGCCAAACTTTGCTGGCCTAACTGTGTTGGCCTAACTCCAGGTTTGGATTACACTCTTGGTCTTGTCATTTTCAGTTCTTCTGGACTCTCTGCTAGGAGACAGGAGAAATTGAAAACTAGAGTTCCCCGGCTTCCCAATGGCAATGATGAGTTATTTCCACCTCTTCCCATTGCAAGGGGGCATTTGAGAAAGCAGAGGTGCAAGGTGTGCAGGCAAAGTCAAGAGTCTGCCATTCCAAACCTCTCAATTTTGTAGCTCATAGCCACTATCAGTGTTGTTCTGATATAGCAAAAAAAAGTGGCAGCTGAGTACATGTGTGGAACAGGGAGTAGATGGCAGTGCAGTGGTCTTCCCCCATGCCCTGGGGCATTTGTACCCATTGACACCCTGTTGCACCAAATTCCCTGCCGGGGCATCCTCAGGGCCCTAATTCCCACACTATGCTAGCTAGTTTCCCCACAGAGCAGCCTCAGAGATAGGCAAGAGGGAGGGGGGTCAGTCACCCACTGGGCCTCCTCTCTTTCAGCAACTTCGATTGGGATCACTGGCTGGTCAGCCTCCTCCAGACTGCCCTCATCATTGGCTTTGCTCAAGATACCCCACCACCAAACAATAGGCAGTCAGCTTGTCCCAGCTACAACTGCCTTCTCCACTGGTGGCTCCAGGGGCATGGCAGCCAAACAACTGTTCCCCACAGTCATTCCCCATCATGAGCTTACCTTAGCCAGTCCAACTGTCCTTCCTTCAGTCCTTCCAACAGGCAGGCAGGCAGGCAGGCAGGCAGGCAGTCCATCCCAGATACCATCCTCCAGTACCTATACAGTTTCTCCCTTCCAGCACCAGCCCAGGGACCTTCCTAGGTCCCATCCCAGATTCCCTTCTCCCTCTGCTGCCTCCAGCTTTATACTGAGGCCAGCCAATCCATGCCTGTTGCTGGGCAGACTCTAACATCAGCCACGCCCATCTGCACCTGTGCTGGCCTCTCTTCCTAGTGGAGAGCCTCAACAGCCTACGCCTGTGCTCCCAAGGCTTGCAAAACCTTCTGGGATTAACCCTATAATCCCTGGTTTATCTGGGGCAAGGGGCCATTGCTGATACCATTCCCTGTCCTTGGGGTATCTCCTGTCTTTTCCAATACGCACCCCTCCAGTGGTTGTGATTCTAATGGAGGAGGTATTAATGCAGTACACTTACCAAGAGGTATTTGCTGTTAAAGTACAGAGATATTTAGGCATAAAGTGAGTGTGAGCAGCTTCTACTAGAACTCATTGAGCCCCCAAAAGCTCTTGCTTTTGATAGAACTTCTAACCCTCATAGTTGCACATGCATGATAAAAATGGCCAGCAGTGTTCTCAGTGTCAAACATGTCAGTCAAACATGCTGAATTGGATTAGATTGCCAACACCTGTCCTCCAACACCATGCTTCCTTGCAAATACTGCATGTATGAATGTGAAAATACTGTTGGATCGAAACCCAAAGAGATGCTCCAGACAATCTAATTCGAACATCTATGAATATTTCTCTTGGCTTTCTAACGGATGGTATGTTCCTTTGAGGAAAAAGGAACTTTAATTGAATTGAGAAGGCAATCCTAACCTGAAGTCAGGCTGGCACAGTTAGGCCAGCACAGTTTGGCTGGCACCAGTGCCACCGTAAACGGCATTTGGACCACCCTTGGAGTTGGGGGATGGCGCACGTCTGTGTGATGGCCTCTCGGACTCAGTGAGTGGTCCAAACATACTTTATGGTGTCCCTTGTGCTAGCCTAACTATGCCAGCCTAACTCCAGGTTAGGACTGAACTCTAAAACTGTTTTTTATATAGCAACCACGTACATAGTGTTTTACAAGATTATATTAAATAAGGAGAAGTAGAAACAGAAGAATTAAAAAGTGAGTGAAATAAAAGGTAGTGGTGTACAAACCTCAACTGCATTCATAAAATGAACACCCTAAAATTATTCTGTACTGCAAAATGAGCAGAAAAGATTGAGGTTTGTGCCAAGAAAACCCAGATGGTAACTTGCTGATGTTCACCTGTTAGATTTGTACAGTCTCTTTTTTCCTTCCTCTTGTTGTTTTTTCCCCTTGCTGCTGTAAAGGAAGTTGTAAAAAGGACAATTAATCTCATTAGGCTTATATTTAAAATTCAGGTTTGGCGTGGACATGCCCAGTGGAAGAAAGTGGTAAAACAGAGAGAAGATGAAATGACATTTCTAGGGATGGTGAGTTTTCTCTTATCTCAAACCCCACCGAATCATTTTGTCTTTCTATAGAAAATGACAGGATTTTCAAAGTCTAGTATAAAGTTCTCCTGAAAATAAAAACCAGAAGCGATTCCAATACTGAAATAGACATTTCAGACATTTTGACACTGGGAACAGTTATGCTGTACAGATGTCCCCACCAAGGATACCTGAAACTGGATATTGGGGATGCCTTTTTAAAGATGAGGGAACATCAGTGGTTTTGCTGCAAATAAAGAGAGTTGTTTGTTCCTCCCCTATCTTGTTAATAGGCGTCACACTATCCATGGTATCCATAAATACTGAATCAGTGGATACCGGGGCATGCCTGTACTGCTGCACTAAGTGGCAGCTCTGGTGGGGAAGCAAAGGGTTCTCAGCAAAGCTGTGGAATTGGTACACTTAACCAATTGACTCCAACTCCACCCAACATTGCTTCTAACTCTGATCCACAGCCCTGGTTCTCAGAACTGCAGACCTCTATCTTTGGTCATTAGTTATTCATATGCTGGCTGTGTACTATCTCAAGATCTGGGTTCCCTCACCTTTGGGTTTAAACATTTTAAATGAATAAAAGCAATAACTGTTATTCAAGAAAATGCTTGAACATTCTTTGAAATGTATGAAGACTATGAAACACCCCTTACTACATAGTACATATATACATACGTATGTTCATATGTGTGTTTGTGTGTGTGTGTATTTATGTATGTATAGGAGGAGAAATGGAAAAAAGAGGTAGGGAAACAATTTCCCCTCTCTGTAAAGGCCATAACGCAGAGGATTCCCTCCTAGAACATGGTATCTTGTAGGGAGGGATGTGCATCATAATAGTCCAGTACATTGCCTGTGTACACACACGCCAAGAGGAAGAATGGAGACAGCCTGTAGGAATCTGTGCATAGTTGCTGACCCTATGGAGGAACTGGATGATGTTCGTATGTATGTGGATATATACTATGCACTATTATATGTTAAACTTGCTTGTGTCATTATAATAATATGCTTATTATCATGTGCATAGCACATATTTTTGGCAACTTACATTAATGAGGCTGACAGGCTTTAAACAATGGGATCATTGACACTTAAATTATGCTTGTTTTTTTTTAATCATGCTCCCTGTCTGTCAGACATTCATCAGAATGATCGTGATAAGTAAAATATTTTGACAATAACACTGCCCCACTATTTAAGATCTTAGTGCTAACATTCCAGCACTGGGGTAAGGGCAATGAAACTCTGAGGTAAGGGAACAAACATTCCCTTGAGGAAGCCTCCGTGACTGCCCCCCCAACTGCAGGATGTAGCACATGCCCCATTGACACAGCTATGTCGCTTCTGGAAAGTTGGTAAGGAATGCTTTTTAAGGATGTGGCACCTGCTACTTAAAAGCAAACACACCAGGACCAAATGAGTCAATAAATGTCATGTGTAGTTTCGCTCTTAGTTTTAAAATCTCCTCAGCAACTTTTACAAGTTGAGTACTGACAAGGAGACAAGGTGACTCCTAATGCATGGATTCCTTCCAGCTGGCCTCTGCAGTTAAAGTAGTCATCACAACCCCAGCTATCTACATCATTGATTATCACTTTTTTTTTTTTGAATGGTGGAACTGATAGCTTGAGAACCATCCACACAACAGATTTATAACATTTTTCTTTGGATATAATGTTGAGCAATTCAAATCAGAGCACTTGTATTTGAATGGCCTTCTCTTTTTCAGCCAAGATTGATAGCTGCCCGTGTGCGTGTAGGAGCCGTGGTAGCCAAGCAGCTATTGCTGCATCTTACAGACACCAGGCAGGCACTGGAAGCTCCTTGGGGGTAGGGGATATTTGTCCCCTTCCCTCAAGTAAGGGTACAAGGCCTCCTGTGGGACACCTCACGTCTGTGCCAGCTATTTTGGTGGCGCAGATGAGAGGGCCTCCATGTTGGGCTGTTCGACCTGACAGAGGGGATAGGATCAGACGGCAAAGGTGATTCCCCCCACCCCTCCCCTCGCCCAGTTAGGTCCTCCCGCCTCACTCGGAAAGCATGTAACACTGGTGACCGGTACACTTACTGCTTGCCGTCTTGCCTCCAGGCGGTGGGGGGCCAGTGCTGGCCTGACACCACCGGTAAGGCCTTCCTGGGGTCTTACTGCTGGCGGTGAAAGGGCTTTATTGCACTTTCACAACAAAAGTGTGGGTGGTATACTGCCCGCGCTAAGCCCAATAGGCTCAGGCCCTCAATATCTATATATCACACAATGCTATATCGATGATCATAATGATAATGATCTATGTCATTTTGAGTTTATGGTTGTGTGTTGCCTTACCAACATTCAAGTAGAAACATCAAAAAGATTAGCTTGAGTCGCCGGTTTTGTTTTTTAATAAATACTGTTTTTTTTTAATCCAGAAGAGTCAGGAATACTATGTCAGATTAGAAGAAAGCAGAATTGCAATTCATACGATAAAACATTAAAGAAATCAATAATGTAGCTCTGCATGTGTTCTCAAATCCAGACAGAAGTCACTGGTTTTTTTCCCATTCTGTTGTAGACCTTCACCTTGTATTCCCGAGGAGATAGGAAATGGTATCAGCAGTGGCCCCTTGTCCCCGATTACCCAGGTAGTACAGGGTTAATCCCAGAGCTTTTGCAAGCCTCAGGAGCACAGCTGCAGCCTAGGTAGGCTGATGAGGTCCCTGGCTAGGAAGGGTGATTAGCACAGGTGCAGATGGGTGTGACTGATGGTAGAGTCTGCCCAGCAACAGACACCGATTGGCCTGCCTCAGTATAAAGTTGCAGGCAGGAGCTGCAGTAAGGGAGCACCAGGTAGGTGCTAGAAGGATTGATTGGGACTGGCCAATGGATGGAGTGTTAATGGATAAAGGAAGGTAAGAAGGCTGTGGGAAGTTGTTGTATGACTGCCACACCCCTGAAACCACGGAGTGGAGGAGGTAGGTGTGGCTTAGGTAAGCCTGTTGTTTGGTGGTGGGGTTTTGTGGTGTCAAGTTAGACTTAGGGTATCTTGAGCTAATGAGGGCAGTCTGGAGGAGGCTGGCCAGCCGGTGATCCCAAACAAAGCTGCTGGAAGAGAGGAGGCCCAGTGGGTGAAGGAACCCCCTCCCTCTTGCCTATCTCTGAGGTTTCTTAAAGGGGAAACTAGTTAGCCTAGTGTGGGCATCAGGGCCCTTGGGGAGGCCCAGCAGGGAGTTTCTGGCAGAACATACCTACAGTATTTAAAATGTATGCCAACTGAATTAAGACAAGTACCTCTTCAATCATAAATTTCAAGTAGTGGTGAAAGGACATTCTTGCCCCCTTTTCTCACTGACTCCAGTTTAGTCATGACTTACAATTATGCTCACATGTGGAGATTGTTCTAGTTTCATATATTCCTATGTTCTGTAACGTATGTATGTAAACCTACTTGTTCATATAGCTATTAATAAAACTGTTCCATGTGAAGGGCTGGATTTTCCAGCCATGAAGGACATGGCCATACTTTTGACTATAACCATTCTTCACTCTCTTCTTCATTGTATTTTTTTAAAAAATTTTATGTTTAATACATGTTTAATTAAATGGGTTGAGCAATACATTTTATATGTCCTGTGTTTCAGCTACTTAGGAAAGTTCATCTCTCAAATGAATGGCTCTCACTATAAATAATATGTTATAGCTAAAGAAATAATTGGATTGCTTATTAACAAAACATCAAGCTCTATAAATAAGTAGAGCGTGAATATTTTTTTAGATGATACAAAAGGAAAAAGAACATACCTGAAGGTTGCCCAAAGTCTGTTTCATTAAACATACATCTAAAAAAGCTATTTTAGTCTTACATGGGCCGCACAATCCAAGAGGCCTGTGGGGCCGGTGCTTGTGTGCCACAACAGTCCAATGCTATCATGAAAGGCCCATAAGGCCCTTTTGCACTTGTGGTGTTGGGTCAGCGCTAGCGGCAGTGTTGACCCTGCAGTGTTAACCCGTCACCACACAGGAGGTGGTGATGGCATCTGGTCTTGATGCCTTTAAGAGGGGTTTGGACGGATTTCTGGAAGAAAAGTCCATCGTGGGCTATAGGCAATGGATGGATTGTGCAACCTCCTTACATTAGTAGTAGGCTACTTCAGAGTGCCGGGTGCAAGGGAGTGGCAACAGGATGCAAGCGTCTTGTGTCTCGTGCCTCCCTGGGGCACCTGGTGGGCCGCTGTGAGATACAGGAAGCTGGACTACATGGGCCTTTGGCCTGATCCAGCAGGGCTCTTCTTATGTTCTTATGTTATGCCGTAGACAGGCGCAGGTAAGCTGCCCCTGCACCGGCCAAGTTCGGCCAGTGCAGGGGCTTTTCTGGGCCGGGGGGGGGCAAAGACAGGAGGGGGATGGAATGGCACCAGATCCGTGAAATGACAAGGATCCGAGCAGCCCAGTACAGCATTGGGCAGCTCAGGATGGAGGTTTGGATACAGAAGGTTGCACAGGCCGGTCTGAGTAGCCATAATTTCTAAAATTTTTGCTTCTGTCCCCTCTGGGGACTGTTTTTTCTCCTCCTTCCCTCCCCACTCGATAGATAGGGCAAGAGTCCTTTAAGTGGGAGGGATTGCAAGTGGCCAGCTTGAGAAGTGGTAACCACTTCTGCAGTTCTAAACACTGGCCATGTCCTTCATGGCTGGAAACTGGCTCACAGCCATGTGTCTGCAGCTACAGTGATCAAACGGTGAGAGGCCCTGTACAGCACCCCTACTGCAGCTCTGATGCAGAGGCAGGTGATTGGGTTGGCAGCCCCAGCATTGTCCTGCCTCACTGCGGTGGCACGATCCTGCTGGAGGGCAACAGACCTGCCCCCTCGACTTGCTCCTTTGCCCCAACTACTGTGCGAAGGGCAGCAAACCTCTACAGAGGCCAACAATGATGGCCTCCCTCCTCTTGGGAGGGGGTTTGTAGGGTCGGGGGGGGGGAGGCTCAGGGGGCACCTAGCAAGGATGCCTTAGCAGCCACTCAAGCCCAGGCACAGACAGAAAAGCTGGCTAGGAGGGTGGTGGCTGAGGTGGTTAAGGCTGTGGTACCCCAGGCCCATGGCCCCCATGTCCAAGAAAGAACATGAGAGGAGGCGCCACTGTACCCTTCTCCTGTCTCACAGATGGGTTAGTGCCTCCCAAGAAGCAGGCAAAACCAGGGAAACTGCAGGCAAAAAGGCCTGTGCATCCTCTCCCCACTAAGGGAAAGAAAAAAAGCCCAGAGTCCCCAGAATTTCTTCTCCTCTGATCCCAGCCTTGGCTGAGGACTCCAGGGAGGAGGGCGAACTGTTGGGAGGGGGAGGATGATACACTGGAGGGAGGAGGGGCCAGACTCTTTCCCGTAGAGCTCTTTCCCCAACTTATAGATAAGGCCATCCAGATCTTGGACCTCTCTCCAGAGAGACCAAGAAGAGAGAGGCTCCCAAGAGGACTTCCAAGTTTCTGCTCCCTAAAGGGACAACAGTCCCAACAGTCCCTTTTCCGGAGCCATTCAAGCAGATCCTTGATACTGAATGGAAGAATCCTACCAGACCAGATGGATTCCCCACACAGGCCATAGGTTCTATGCCTTGCCAAAGGACACTGTGGACCTACTGAAAGTCCCAGGGGTTGACCAACCAGTAGCCGCCTGTCTTCCTCAGTCATTATTCCAAAGGAGAGGGTGGCCCTAAGGATCCCAGCAATCCTTAGCAATCCAGTCCTTAAGAAAGACTTCAAGGCATCTTCCATGGCACTCAGGGCCTTCTGCAAACTCTGTCATGGGATATGCTAGGCTGACCTGGGTTGAGGAATTGGCCTCAGCCGCCGTCATTAAATGCATACCTTGCCTGACCCATCCATTAGAAAGGCTCTGACATACGTAGGGAATGTTACCCTTCCTCTTCCAGACAAAGAAGGAATTTCTTACAGAGAACTCCAGTTCTGGGAGAAGAAGCGGGATGTTTCACCCGCCACTGTAACCAGGCTCAGTGGGCTAAATAGCATTCATAGGTTGGATGATTGGGAGGGAGGGTTTCCTAATCCCTAATCGGGCCCTCTTTAGTGTTGCTGGCAGTGGTGCCGTTGCTGATACATTTACGGCACCATGCCTGTTAAGTTTTTTTCTGAAGTTTGTGTCAGCCATTTTCCAGGACTAGGTCAAGGTGTACAGTGCACAAGACTGGGATTGTTCAGCATTTTCCTGCTCTCCAGACCAGTCTGGGGAAGAGACGCCCCTAAGGAGGAGTCGTTGTTCTGAAACCAGCTCTGCCTTCCAAGGGTAGGGGCTTCCCCAAATGTGGGGAATGTCCCCGTTCTTCTCCCAGAACTGGAATTTTCGGTAAGATATCTTACTCTCAGAACAAGAGCACCTAAAAAATTTTCAAGGTAATTTTATAAAAGATAAATCAGGTGTTTTATCGTAAATAAGGCTATTCTCTCTCTTTAATATTACAGTGATTAAACATGTATTTATTTGACAGTATAGAGCAGTGGTTCCCAAAGTGGTGGGTTGCAACCCATGAGCCTGGGAAGCATTTGCTTCTGCCTCTTTAAGGGCAGGAAGAGGGGGAAGGCAGCAACACGATCCCCAGGATCGTGCTGCTGCACTGGGCAAAGGGGCTTGCTTTAGAGTTGTCCCTTGCAGTGTTGGTGTAGTACGTTTAAAATGTGATCGCATCCACTTCTGGTTTTGTGATAGCAGACTGGAACTGGATGCGATTGCGTTTTAAATGCATTAGGAGGCAGCAGCATAATCCTCCTGGGGATCGCGTTGCTGCCTTTGCCCCACTCCTGCCAATACTTACGTGGCTCCCAACTCCCTCGTAGGAGTTTGGGAGCCACTGGTATAGAGCATACTGGATGCAGAACTATAGTGTCAGGATCATTGGCCAACCTGCAAACTTCAAGGGCAAGTTCTGGACTGTCATTTTGTAGTATTTTTCAGCAGAGATCTTTGTTGAAGGACTGACATCGTGCTGCCAGTAACCACCCTGCATGCATTCAAAAAATGATGCCCATTTTCTTCAAACGAATATGGGAGTCTGTGAGAATGAGAGAACATATCACGGAACCGCTCTGAGTGCACTTACAAGTGATGGACTGGAAAGATTCTTTTGCAGATGAATGTCCACTGTTGCCGTATTAATTTAAACAGCAGTTTAAGACAGAGCCCATCAAACATTAGATAAGCATTTTAAGTTAATGGGCTGTTATTACTTGACAAACAGGGGGAGTTCAAATCATGACCTATTTTTACACGAACATCAAGTATTAATAGGCATATTATTGCTGACAGAGGGCCTAGCTTAAATATGTGAATTTTGTTATCCGGTTTTGGATCATTAACTATAGAATGCTTGTAAACATAATGGTTTCTATTCACATAGGAAGGCTTCATTAAGATATATTATTCTAGTGCTGATGTGACTATCACATTCTACTAAGTATCTAGACTACATCAAATACATATGGATTTGTTTTTTAAATGAGTTCATGGGGTGAGTTAACAAATTTGAATTTTGCACAGCCAGAGAAATTCCTTTAATATGGCAACATGAGCCAAATGTCAAGGAAATACTTCATGTTATATGCTGGAATACAAAACCTCCCAGGCCCATCATGATAGGATGCAAAAGGGTCAAATCCTGGAAGCTAGTTCCTGCACTAGCTTTATATACACAGGTGCTTTCCGGTATTGTGGACCTTGAACGCACTGCAACTGCATACAACGGGGATACCAATCTTAACTTGCCAAAAGGCCAGCACAAATCATTATGCTGGCCTTTGGCTGTAGCAAATGCACCGTAAAGTGCATTTGCACCATTATGGAAGGAGCGCATGGACATGTGCTGGCCTTGCTACCCCATCGTCCAGGCCCGACGGTCGGCACAGGGGACTCTGGGAGGGCAGCATTTTGCAAATGAGTGAGGGAACGGTCTAACAGCACAGGAAGTAGGGAATGGGCAGCCCCATGTGCAGCCTGGCCTGGGAAGGGGGTGGAGCCAGGATCCGGCCTTTGGGCCAGATCCTAACCCCATTCCCTGGCTCGGGCGGCCCCAATTTGGCTGCTCAACGTGACACCACCTATTTTGGCAGCGCAGCTTCAAGTATGGGTATGCACCAGTATCCACTGGGGTTCCATTTCAGACCTCACCGTGGATACCTGAAACCTCCTTTTTAAAGATTGAGGAACATCAGTGGTTTTACTGCAACAATGTTTTTTAAAAATAGATTGGTTTAATGTTACTCTATCTTTTTAATAGGTGTCCCAGTATCCATGGTATCCGTGGATAACTGAAACAATGGATTCTGAATTGGTGGATACCAGGGCATGCCTGTAGCCCCATTTAGGCTGCTGAGCATTACCCGGAGGTAGGGAAATATTTTCCCCTTTCCCTAGGAAGGATGGCAGCATCTCTGAGCCTCAGGCTGGATATGGGGCAGGCATGTCGAATGGCCTGTTGCAGCCTGAGGTTAAGATTCTGCCCTCAACCAGTTACTGTGCACTGATTCAAAAAAGGCTAACCACAACAAAAGATGCTGCTGTACTCTCTTCAAAGGCTGTCCCAATTTGCTTTAATTTCGAGCTGTTTGGAGATGTGCTGTAATATAGAGCAAATGGATGCTTTCTCTCCCTTGATGCACAGATTTCTCTAGGTAGACTATTTGTAATTTGCTCTAGGGAAACTCTGACACTTTGTGGAATTAATATTAAAAAAACAACTATCGCTTCTTTAGCGCAGTATCAGAGCACATGCCTTGCCTGTGGAAACTCCAGGTTCAATCTCTTGCAGGTCAGTTAAAAAGATCTCAGAAACCAATGCAGGGAAGCATTGCTGACTCTGTGTAGAGCAGATCATGTGCTTTCTTGTATATTTAAGATTTTCAGAACTATCTACAAACACTGTGGTAGATAAGAATTAATATTTTTTGAAATGCAGTAATAAAAGCAGCAGTAGAGTAAACATTCTCATTTCCTATGATGGTCTACAAGTCCCTAAAATTCTTGGGTGAGCCTATTAAAATGGAAAACTTGGGTAATTTTTTTTTTATTAAGGTACATTATGCTCTTTATGTTGTTGTTTTCTCAAGGGAAGTGGATTTTCTCACAGATTCTTAGCAGCTGCAAGAAAATGCCAGGAAACAACTGGCTAAACAGTGAAGATGCAATTAAGTTAACAAATTAGAAACAATACTCTCTAATTAAAAAGAACCAATGGGAAGTGCGAACGCTGCAGAAATTCAATTAAAAACCCTTTGGCACCCTTCTGATGTGGATAAACATGGCATTTGCTAAACAGCAGTCTTCTCACCTGCCTTCATAAACATCCCATGATCCCACACTTAAAAGGCATTTTTTTTGTACCACAATGTTAATAATTGATACTGAAGCATTAATAATATCTATTCTGGGGCCCCATGTTTGTTTATTTTGTGTTATCTTTTTTTTTTCTTGATGCATATAATAGTGCAACCTAATGCATGCATCCTCTGAAGTAAGTTCTGCTGAAAGGAACTTACTCTCAAGCATGTATAGGATTGCAGCCCAAAACTATGAATAAATCAGACTTTTACTATGTATGTTTAATGTGCGTACAGTTGTAGTTCCATAAATTGCAATGGAGCCAGTAGTAAACTATTAGTTTATGAATGGTTCTCAAATATGGAGACAATATGTCTTCTCGAGGACAATAATTCATTGAAGCACCCTTTCCTCAAGTGAATCATGAGAATCAACCGGATCATTATTTAATAAAAATGTGTACTTGGCCTGATACAGCTGGACATAATTCACATCAGGACTGTCTCCTTCCATATTATCTTTTCTGTTCACTTGGATTATCTGGACTTGGATTATCTGTTCACTTGAATTACCTCAGTAAATCTTCCATAGTAATGTGTGCATGAAAATGTCTTCAGATGCTTAAGTTGCTAACAAAGGTATCCAGAAATTGTCATCTTAGGTCGTCCCATATCTTCCTAAAGTAACATGATGCAATTATCTGTTGTGGAAGGATACGTATAGTAGTATGTAACATAGTGCTGAGCAAGGAAATGTGTGCCAACTCTTTCTCATTGAACATGAACATTAGGTGTTTTAGAGTGCTGGTAGTTCAGGCACTGCTATTGTTTGACATTGGTGGCCACAAAGGCAGTATTTATTTGACATGCCAGGACATGTAGTTGCTGCCGCACTACCTGGGGAAAATATTCCCTTTTTCCTGGGTAATGCGCAGCAGCCTGGACGGGACTTGGAGGTGCATTGCCAAAATCTGCAGTGTAGCACCAAGCGGCTGAAGTGAGGCTGCCCGGGCCAGGGCCAGGGGTTACGATCCAGCCCAAAGTCTGGATTCTGTCTCCACCCCCCTCGTCATGCTGGGCCGCCTGTTCCTGCCTTCCCCCACCTCTGCTTGTCCCCCCCCCCCGCCCATTCTGCCTCCTGCTGTGCTCCCCAAGCCCCTGTGCCAGCCTTACCTTTGGGCCTCTGGGCCAGATAATCGGCTGGCCCATCTCTTCGAGAAATGGCACAAACACACTTTACAGTGCATTTGTGACACTTAGAGTCTGGCACAAGGGACTTTTGCCGGCCATAAGATAACTTTGGTGTTAGTCACATTGCTGTAAGCATATACGATACACTATGCAAGGCCAGCAAAAAGAGAGATGATGGATTACAGTACAAACTGGGAAGGCTCACTTAAAGTTGGTTATGCCTTTTCACCTGGTGGGCTCTTATCCATAGTTAAACACAGTAGCCTCCCTAGCGGGCCCTGACCCCTCTTAGAAACACCTGCAGCCCACCCAGCATGCTTTGACCCAGAGTTTGAGAAAGACCCGCAGCCCACCTGGCAGGCCTGACCCAGAGTTCTAGAAACACTTGCAGCCCACTTGGCTGAAATAATTATTTGTGGTTTCAGGAAATTGGGTACAGGCAAGGAAGCTACTAGTCCTTATTTGAACACCTATTCCTGCTTCTTTTTCAGATTCCACCTCCTCACTTCCAAAGACCTAGTGCTACATTGCTGCGTGCCCAGAAGGTGGCTAATCTAAGAAGTGAAATTCAGGAGAAACACGAGTCAGATTACCAGAATGCGCTAGTATCCATCAAAGAACGTGTGAAAGAAATTGAAGGCCCTGACATCAAAGAGAGCCTCCAGGATCAGATCCGCCAGTGGTTCATTGAGTGCCGGTAAGAAAGATAAGAATGAAATAATGAAAAATTACCAAAGCAATATTACTGTCAACACTCATTCAGTTTTAATAATCCAGTTGTAAACAATGTCCTGCTTTAGCAGGGTAGCAGTTCTGGAAAAATAAATTATAATCCACACTACAGATACAAGCTTGCAGGCAGGTCAGGTTGAAAGTCTTCCTGAGGGGAGGGGCTCCCTGTGCATCCCAGTCTGATATTTCCTTTCTGCAATTAGGTTGGGTTTTCAGCTAGCTCTTGCTAACTGAGACAAAGACAGAAAACAAGGACTTAACTAGAGAATATTAGGGTTTTTAAGGGCATTCTCTCAGTTCATGTGGTGTGGAGAGGGCAATAACTCTGATGTCGATAGACCAGATTCAAGAGAGCTTAGTGATCCTGTTGCTGGTCCTCATTTATACCTAACTGGTTCTTTAGCCCACACTGTTAGATGGGCGCCACTGTGCTGGGATGGCTGTGCATCTCTGTCATTGGGAAAAAGATCATGTCCTCCCAGGCCCCTGCAGTGATGCTGAACAATCTCCCATTTACCAAAAGGAAGAGCACCCACTGACAATGGAGGAGACCGAGAGTGTTCTCCTTTTGTCCAGCCAACAAGGACCATAAACGTAATAAAGCTGAAGCCAAAATATCCACCAGAGAATTGTGCTCTGTTTCCTCCACGTCTCACATCAGGAAATGATTATCTCTACCCCATCCCAATGGGTGATTTTAAAAGAGCTGTGTAAAGATGTGTTCCCAAAACTTGGCACTGCCAGAAAGTGGCCCACGTTCACTAAATATACAATCTAGAAAATACTCTGGGGTCTTTTTCTTAGTGTCAAGGAAGTCCAGGGAGACGTTGCAGGGATTTCTCAGCAACAAGTGACTCTTGAAAATGTTCCTTAGATGCAAAAATACGGCAATTACTGTGAAATCACTATAGCATTTCTGGTTGAAAGAAACTCTCAAAAAGAAAGGGAAGGCATGCAGACCCATTGAACAGAAGAGATGTATTTGAAGATTTATTAGGATGCTATAAATTATAAACATGTTCACTCAGGTAAATACCTGAGAATTTTGTGCAGACTATTTTTATTTCATTTGAAACATTAAAATTAATTGTTGATGTTTATTCCTTTTTAGTTTTTTGTTTATCTCTCTTTCTGATTATTTTGAATGTGTAAATATTTCTATTTCCAAAAAAAAGAATGAAGTTTAATTAGGCCCATGTGTACTTAATCTGTTTTATAGGGTGTTGCTGGATTTACAGGAGGCTGGGGGCACGTAGCTTCTGTGCAGTGGCAAAAGTTGCCTACTTCAGTATATACTGGAAATTTATAGGCCTGTTGACATTAATAGAGGTAGCTTGATGGCTGTGGTGGGGCAGGAGGATCAGCCAAGAGCCCCTCAGTTCATATATTTTCCATACTCGATGGAACAAATATGTCACTTTCCTGGAACAGAATTCCCAACATCAGGCTCCAGAGACTGGTGCCTATTGTACTAGCTCAGTTTTCTATGTTTCAAATACTAAACTAGTGCTTTTCAGCCAGTATTTCAAGTACCACTAGTAGTTACTCCCAGTTTGGCACTGCTGTGGTAACCAACTGGTACTGACCTAATGTAATGGGCAGCGCAATCCAATGCTGCCTGTCACATTGACGCTACATCATAGCATCGACGCGATGGCCTCAGCACTGACATGGGGGCACCTATCAGCACCCCCGTGTCAGCGCTAGAGCAACAGGACGGGTGCTACCTTCAGCGCCAGTCCCGTTGTGCTCCTGCCGAGCCTCCCTCGCATCGGCTGAAGCCAGCCGGCGCGAGGGAGGCTCCGTGTCCACATGGACATGGGATTGGTGGGAGGGGGGGGAGGTTGGGGGCAGGACATGGGCAGGCTTGGGAGGTGGCCATAAGGCCTCCGCCTGGGAGGCTGATTCAGGCCATGCAGTCTCCTCGGATCTGCACCTGCTGTTTAGCAGGCGCAGATCTGGGGAGTGCATAGGGGAGGCTGCAGCCTCCCCTACAGTAAGGGAGCAAATGCTCCCTTGCTGTGGGGAGGCTCCAGCCTCTCCTAAGCAGTGCTAAATATGGCTTTGGCCTGTCGGCCTCGCCATTCCAGCACTGCTTAGGATTGCACTCTGAAAGTAGGAGTGGCTGTGATGAAGATTCATCAATGGGCAAGATGTGGTTGTTGGTCTCCTTGGCCCATCTGAAGAGGCATGGTTTAGGGAAGAAGAGCGCAGAGTGGAAGAGAGATTAAAAGACAGTAGCAACTGCCTTCTCCCTTGCTGCAAGGACAACTGTGGGTCAAGCCACCGATATACTGCTGTTGTCTCTGGTGGCAGTGGTTGAAAGTCCTGTGTTGAATTATGTCACTTTGACATTTGTGAAAAGCTTTTTGATTTTGCAATTCTGTACTGGAAAATTTCTATCTTCTGTCCTAGTTCTTAATCTGCACAATACAATCCTTTGAAGCAATTTGCAGTGCATGCCTAGGCATGTATTGCTTTGAAATAAATTCATTTGTTAGGGCTCAAAATTTGTGAAATCTGAGGAAATTTATGTTTAGGATTTCAACCCAAGAATAACATAAAATTGCCAAGGCAGCCCAATCCAATGAGTCTAACTCCACTATCTGAAATCTTGCAGATTTAGAGCCAGACTAGATGAGACATTAAATGCCTTATTTTCTGGTTTGTGGCTTCTTTTAAATAAAAATAAGAGCTGCACAAGGAACCATTCCAGATTGGCAGTACAAGGGGGTGCTTACTTCTGTGCAACTTTCCTGTCATAAATCTTCCCTAAAGGTGCTAGTGCAGTTTTATCCACACCAGCATCTTGATCCTGATCAGGCTCCTGTACAGTGTCTGTTTTTACTTTCATACAGACTCCAAACTAAGCAGTAACATTTTTAACAATCCATCTTAAGTGGCATTGATCTTACTGGGGGTGAGGAACTCAAGTGTGTGTAGATTTGCTGGCTTTTTCTGAACAAATGCAACAACCCCAAATCATAGTTTTAGTTACTGTTAAATCTTAGGTTCTTAGAAAGCCTTACTCTTCAATAAATTTTCTCAAGAGTACACTTTGAAATGGTGCTACAATTGCATGTAACTAGATTAATGCAATTAGAATTAATTTCAGTGATGTTAACAAATAATTGCATTAATTTTAATAAAATCAACATTAATTTTGACAAATTCAAAACTTGATTTTGAATCAAGTTGAATATTGAAATTTAAATGCCTAACATATCTGTAGAACTTTTCTTCCTCCCCACGTTCCTAATATTAAAAAACACAAATTTAATAATATAATGCCAGTATAACAGTGCAAGGGCATTGTTTGTGCATTGTTTGGGCATTGTTTGGGGAATCAGTGCATGGGGCATTGTTTGTGTGGCATGGGGGAATCAGTGCTTGCTAATAAATATTAACAAGGTTGGGTTGGGTTGTATCCAAATTAGTGCTTGTGCAATGCACAAACACAGCCATCTTTCTCATCTTCCCTTGCTAGGGCAGCTCCCAGAGCCTAGCCGCCCCTCCCCCCCAAATATGTAGCATTATGGGAGCTGCTTTGGAAGAAGATATTGGTGAAAACTACCCAGAGGAAGCTGCTTCAAGCTAAGCTCTGCTCATGGAAGCTATATCCTCATGTAGGGTTAGAAATTTCTGGCTTAACCTGCAACAAAAGTGAATGGTAGAATCCTGAGATGATAGAGTAGACTGTAACATTTCAGAATAAAAGCGAGAGATCACATTTTTTGAATACACCATCAAGTGAAAAAGTATTTTGCAAACATAAAATTACCATATCACTTAACACTAGCACAACATTTCCTTGTGCTGGTTTTCTCTTGGAGGGAGTTTTTCACATTGGGAGCATTCAAAATTGGAATCCTTGCCTGTGTTCCAAGTTAATGCAGGCCATTTTGTTACCTCGGAACTCAACTACATCATTCTGCCATGGATACAGTGTCATTGGATTGTATCCTAACCAAATGTGGAAGGAAGTTTTGGCAACTGTTTCCCCGTGCCCCTTCCCCCAGCAGCCCGCCCGCGTTTTGGGAGGCTGCTGTGACGAAGAAGGGGCAGGCAGGTGCGTTTGTGTAAACTTCCTGCCAGATAATATTGTTGGACTTGCCCATTGGAATTCTTGAAAGGGGGACTAACACAAGAAGTCGCCGCATGTCTACAGGATTAAGATCTTTGTATCCAAAATGATGGAGTGAAGTTGTGCATCTGAACAATTCTAATATCCATGTAATTTTGCTTTTGAGACAGTACATTTGTAAAAGTCAAGAAGGAATGTGTTTCCTAGGAGTTAATAATATGTTGACTTAAGTTCCTGTGCATGTTATTTGAGTATTAGAGTAGAAAAAACTAGAAAGTGTAAGGCACTTTAAGAATATAAATAATAAATTTCTAGAAGATAAAAGTGGATAAAATTACAAAGCTGCTGGTTTCTCATTCACAGATTAGAAAAGTGAGGGCTAATGAGATTGGCATCTGAAGTCAGTGTCGTGTGCTTCTTGGATGGCAAATCTTACAGAATTTTTTCAGTTAACAATGTTGATAAATAGGCTCTCAGGCCAAGGCTGGCTTCTAATTGAAGACATCTGGTTTATTTCTCTTCGTCTTCTTTCACACGTCAGAAATCTCAGAAAAGCAAGAATAGATTCTGGTCAATTTAGAATGCTTTTAATGAGGAAGATGGAAGATTTTTTGATCTTCACTGACCAGCACTAAAAAAAAATTAAAAAATGTGCACACATGTGCATGCACACACTTTTTTCCTATGAAATCTCTGTAAAATTAAACCCATGAGTAGTTCATCATTTAGCTTCCATTTTTCAGCATTCAAACATATTGGTTTATAATTTATTAGATCTCAGAAAGCAAGCAGAATGAAATCAACATAACTCTATGTACAACATTTGCAACATGAGATTTAAAATAATATATTTTAATATGAAAGAACCAGAATAGGTCTCTTAATGTGTATTATAATGTTTTAGCATTATGTCGGCACATAGTATGTGCTAACACTTAAGAATAGCAACAACACCGTTTATCTTTTCTTTTCTTTTTTAGTGGTAAATTCCCTGCACTGATTTCTTGAGTAGAGAATGCACTTGTAAACTTTCTTAATGAAAGTGCTTTTTCAAGCGTAACAGTAATGTAATTAGCACAACACTGATGCTGAGGCTAAAAAAATTACTTGTGCAACTCAAAACGTTGACTATAAAAGCTTTAATTCCAGCGTAAAATATAATCAGCTGTAAACATAAGGAATTTAGAAATACAAATGATTCTTCGAAATGTCTGGCAACCATTTGGAACAGAACACTGCAGCAGCCTTCAGAAGAATCAACAATATAGCAACATAGTTGAGTATTATTGACTTGTATAATGGGACTCTTGGTTTCATGCATATTTTATACATCAAGGGTGGTTTGCTGTGCTGGATTTTAAAAGAAACAATAGTTCTCATAGTGTGTAGAATTTGAATTGAATTAAGTTTTAATTAATTCAATTAACTAAACTTTAGTTTAAGGGTTTCCATAATCATTTCAGCCCCTTTCTGGAATTTATTTGTATATCCAAAAATTGTTGCTCCTCAGACCGCACACATTAGAACTCACAGGCAGCATAGCTGTAAGTCATTGGAACTTGCTTTCTAGTATTCAAATAAAGAACTGAACTCAGTGACACAAAAAATAATTCTGATACAATCCAAGTTCCGGTTGGGACATCCTGGCAATTAAGAGCCAAGCATATGCAAAACTGAAGAATTACTGCTCTAATAAACCTTCTACCTCAGCAAATACTGATTCCATTTTTTAATTGTACTACCTTCCCTGAATTGCCTTCCATTCTATCATCCCAAAAGTCCCCCGTTCTTTCCCCTTCCTGCCTATTGTTCCCCCATCACTCCACCGTACTAATTCTGGATGTTTGGAACAGTCCCCAACACTTGGCTAGACCACAAGCCATTTGTGACAGTGGTTCAAAAACGGCTGTTAGTGGTGCACCCAGCACACCACCATATAACATCTATGACAGCGGAACACTGTTCCACTGTCATATGGCAGCCCATAAGCTTTTAATCTCCATTTTAGAGGCCTGAAAATTACATTTAGGGTGCAGTCCTAACCGACTTTCCAGCACAGCCATAGCTGTGCTAATGGGGCATGTGCTACATCCTGCAGTGGAGTAGTAGTCACGGAGGCCTCCTCAAGGCCTGTTTGTTCCCTTACCCTGGCGCTGGAAAGTTGGTTAGGACTGCACCCTTAAGCTGTAAACAACTGAATCTGGAGCACTGAATTCCAGGTTTAATTGAGAAGTGCAGTGTGTGTATGTGTGTTGGGTGATTTCATTACTCAGGTTCAGAAGTACGGCTTTCCTTGGCTCTTTCATAAAAAATATGGTCATAAAAATGATTTTTTTTCATAAAAAATATGGGGGAATCATATCTTTATGCCAACTCTTTTTTAATCATGGTTCTGGTCTGGACCTTTGGTCTCCATGTGCTCCACACACAGTACATGTTTTAAATGCAAGTCTCCTCCACACCTCACATCGACCAGAGCTAAACAAATAAAATATTGACCATGTGATAGTGGCTCATCTATCCCAGTGCTACTTAGAAGGACTTGCAGAAATTCTCCAGGGCTTTTTCTCAGCCCATGCTTTGAAGCCAGGACCTTTTGTTTTGCCAAACATATTTTGATCCACGGCTGTGATCCTCCCATCTGAAGCATCACTTCAGAAATGTTTCGTTGCTCAATGGTTTCCTGACATCTGGAACACATCCCTGCTCCCCAAACTGTTTTTTGGAAATGCAAAAAAGTTATGCAACAAAAAAAATGTACTTTGCCTCATAACTAATGATTAACAATGACTAATGAAAGGTATTCTAACACTAGGAGGTCATGATTTATCATGTAGATGTTTTTCTTCATTTGCTGGACACTTGACTGTTTTGCCTACAGTATGCAGTAATTATTCATGCCTTGTGTCATACAAACCTCTATAATTCTGAAAAGGAGATCATCTCCTTTCAGAAGAACTTCTAAAAACAATTTTCTGACACGGCAGTTTGAAAGAAGTGCTTTGGCAAGAGAAAACAGATATAAAGCCATGAAGGAATATAGAGACTAGAATTACTGTTGCGTTTGTTACTAGGACAATGTTTAGGTTACTACCTCAGTCCCTCACAACCAATATACAGTTATTTGAGTTATTCCTGTCAACAAAAAATCCCAAAATGAAAAGCTTCCTGGTTGTACTTTTCAGTTCAGTGATCAGCATAGGAATTTTAAGTGGCATCATCCTAAATCAGCGCCTGGCCCCAAAACGAGTGGGCAGAACAGCTGGTGCTCCAGCAGTGTCAGCCGCCAGCAAGCCCAATCAGGATGGGGAAGGAGGCAGGGAGGGGGAGGAACGGGGGGGGAGTGCAGAGTGAGAGGGCAGGGATGGTAGCGGCTTCTGTCACCGCATCCCAACCCCCCTCCAAAGCCGGGTGGCCCAACGCAAGCCTCCTTGGCTCTGCACCCGCTCAAACACAGGCGCAGAGTTGAGGAGACCCATTGCAAACATTCCCTTCCCCTGAGGAGACCTTCAGTGGCAACCTGACAGGGCCAGGATCCAGCAGTCACCATTTGGGTGCCTCTGCAGCCCTATACTAGGCAATGCCAGGCTCAGGATTAGGCTGCCTTTTTTTTTTTTTTTTTACTCTGTACTACTGCAGTACAGAGCAGTACAAATTACTGCAGGTCAGAGTAGGGCTGTCCCATCCCTGAGGCTAGTTGAGGTGGTGTGAGGGACAGATTGGCAGGAAATCCACCTCCACCAGCCCACCATGCTCTCCTCCTCAATACTTTTCCTGCCATTCTTTCCCACTCTTCCTTTTCTATTTGTGGTGGCAGCAGAGGAGATGAGTGGGCTGGTGACTTTTCCAGTCCAGGGAGTGGGAGGAGCAGAGGCGGGCACATCACCAGGGAAGGGGGCTGTGGTTGGCACACTGCCTCAGGTGTGAGGAGGCCTTGGGCCAATCCTGAGTCAGAGCTATGAAAATGGTTGCTTAGCACACTGGCACTGTACTGCCTTTTCTGATCTGCCTCTGATCCTGAGACTTTGATGGTATATATGTATAGAACTGTAAACTTTTTGCAAGTGCTTGTCTGGAGGTCCGCATGCATTACAGAATGTGTTACCAGCACATTTTATAGAAAAACTATAAATTTGCCAAACCTGAGCAGAAGTTACGCATGCATGCTTCATATGGATTTTCCATAGTGAGGAGATGGCAGTCGGGAAATGGCAATACTAGGCAGCATTTAGAACCGTGCTTCCCAAACTCCTACAAGTGGGTTGGGAGCACTGTAAGTCATTGAATGGGCGGGGGTGGGGGGGAGGCAGCAGGACAATTGTGCTGCTCTTGATCAGGGAAGGGATTTTTAAATTTACCTGGGGGGTGCTGTGGCTCTCTGGAGCCTGCAACCTGCTCTGCAGCCCTCCTGGCAGCTCCAAACTCTTGGAAAAAAAGAGAAAAAAACACTTTTCATCATGAAATCATTTTTTCTCTTTTTCCCAGCAGTTTGGAGCAATCGGGGGGGGGGGCAGTAGAGCCAGAGAGCTCCAGAGAGCCAAAGCTCCAGGTAAGCCTAACAATTCCTTCCCTAATCAGCAGCAGCATGATTGTGGAGATCCTCCTGCTGCTGCTGCTGATTTCTGGAGCATTTCCCTTAAAGGAGAATTGCCCATTTTCAGTTTCCCTGGTGGGTTGTGACCCACCAGTTTGGGAACCACTGATTTAGAACATTGCACATTTCTTCAGAGCTCACCAGGCAGCTGTAATTAGTGCAGATCTATATTTTGCCAGTTAGAGACTGAAAAATGTGATTGCAGGCTGCTTGCAGTTCAGTGCTGGATATTTTTGTCTCTGCACAGGGAAAGCTCTTTGAAGCCAAAAGTTCATAGTGATATTGTTATTCATAATGAGAAACTGTTCCTTTGCTCCTTTAAACCCTGATATATGTAAGATTGACATGGCTGGTTTTAATGCTACTCACCTTTCTTTAACATAACTGTTATTCAAAAAACCTTTGGCATGATTAAAATGTCAGTTATTTGAGATATATGGATTACAGACATACAGTATTTATTTGGTGCTAAATCCCAGTGAGTTCAAATGAGATTACTGCCTTAGCTATATAGTAGTCATGACAGAACAGAACTGAGAAGAACAAGGGAGAAAATTAAAGAGGAAAGAGTCATAGTTCAGGGGGCTGTACCTTTCCACTCTGGTAGGCCACCTGCTTTCCATTCTGAAGGTTCCAGTTTAATCCCAGAGTGCAATTCTATACCTGCGTTGGACTAGCGCTACACTCTTGCGCAGTGGTGTCGCCCTACCGGTTCGCTGGGCGGAGTTATCTCGGCTGCAGGGAGGGTTTCCACGGTGATCGGCAGCGTGCTCGCTGCCTCCCGTTGCGTAATGGCGAAAGCCCGCCCGCTGCAGCGAGCCGGTAGGGCGACACCACTGCTCTTGCGCCAGTCCATTCCTGTCGCAAACGTGCCGTCAAGCGCATCTGCACCAGCTAGTCAAGCATCGGCAGCGCTCGATTGGTTCAGGACCTTGCTGAGTGTGTGCCAGAGGCATGCGGGGGGGGGCAGCACAGTGGGCGGCGACAGGGGTGGCGATGCACGAAGACCATAGTGCCAAATCCTAAACCCCATCTCCAGCCTCAGCAGCCCCGATTTGGTCTGCTGCTGTGCACGTGCACCTGCAAAACAGCAGCAGCAGATCTGAGCAGTTCCATAGGGCTGGCTGGGGCTTACCCGGGTGCAAGGGGAAAACCTCCCCTTGCCTTGCGCTGTGCTGCTGCCTCCTATTGGCTTTAGGATGCAGCTCTGCTATGTCCGCCTTACTATGTCGGCGCTGCTTAGGATTGGGCTGCCAGTATCTTCGAATTGGTCTGGCAAAAATCCATATCTGAAACCCTGGGAGCTGCTTCTAGCCAGTGTAGATGATGCTGAGCTAGATGAATGGAGGGTCTAACTCAGTAAAAGGCAGCTTCTGTTGTTACTACATTAAACATTACTACAAAACGTTTTGGTGCTCTAGAGACAAACAGTAGCCAAGTGTTTATTTCTGATCCAATTTTGTTGCCAGTCAAGTGATATTGTATATGAATCTGCTGCTTTCCTCACAATAGACTGTGGTCTTCCATGGACAGTTTGCAACTCGGCTCTTTGGCAAAAGGCACATTATTTTCAGGGCCATTCCTCTAATGAGCCCCACTGAGACCATGAGTTTTCAGCAGCACATTAAAAGGGTCATTATCTGGCAGCAGTAGCAGGTTGAAGGAGCAACCACTGCCCTCTCCTCCCTCTTTTTCTTACATTTAAATAGTATAGAGAAAGAGGGTAGGGAAGGAAGGAAAGAAGGAAGAGGACCAATTCTGAATCACTAGTCTCACCTTCTCTCTCTCTCTCTCTCTTCCTTCCTTCCTTCCTTCCCTTCCCTGCTGTCTTTGACTTTTCAAATGTCAATGAGCAGGAGATGGCACCAGCAGGAGGAGGAGAAGGTTAGCAGGGATGGCAGGAGCCATGGGAGAGTAGAGGCAGTGATGGGGAGTGAGCAGGTGCCATGGGTGTGATGTCTTCTCCCACAGATCACATGGATCAGTGTGCCCATGGATCGCAATTGGGAGGGGGCATTTAGGGTAGAGGCAGCAGGGAAATAATTTCAAGTGCGCCCTGCAGCACCAAACCTTCATTTCAGCCGCCATGGAGCCTGATTTTTTTGGTAAGTCACATATGCTGATGGAAGATGGTGCATTTTCTGTGTAATAAAACAAACAGCACGGCATGCAGCACAGGGAGAACTGGTCACTAAAATTGAGCCTTGCTAAATGAATCCTTTTAAACCCTTGCTTTTTCTTCACGGCTTCTATGCAGTTACATATAATAAAGTTCTGTATATGTTTGGAGCGAAGCTTGGATGCCAAGTGGGGGAACCCCGTGTATAGTCACATGCCTGGAGCGCTGGTATAACATTCAGCCCCTTAGTTCTTTTTTGACCACTACTGAAGAAATTTCATAAAGAGCACTTTCCTTTGGGCTGCTGTTGGGCAAAACTCTGCTCTGCTGACAAGTGCAACCTGTTTTCTCTGCTCAGGAGAGAGTCATGTTGTGGACTCCTGGTCCCACTGTTCACGATTCTTGTCAGACCACGGGGAGCTCTGCCTCAAGGCTGCATTGCAAGTGATTATCCTCACATCTGCAGCAGCCAAGTCAGTGTCCCTGGCAAACCTGCCTCCTTCTCCAGTGGCCTGTTCATGGCAGGGTCAGTCCACCCACCTGCGGACACTGAAGCATCATTAAAAACAAAACTAAACAAACAGCCCTTAAGAACGGAGCAAACATTAGTCAAGGTAAACCATAGTGAGTGTTGAAAGCACTTCTCACCTAGATTGGGTTGGGGCCCAGCTCCCCCTTTCTGTAGTAATATCTTACAGGTTCCTGGAGAGTACTCGGATCAAAGGAGCCTTGATCTCTATACACTTCACAGCAACTGGATGGGAAATAGGGGAGGGGCCTTCAAGGCTTTTCTAATCTGGGATGCACAGGGAGCATCTCCCCTCAGGAAGACTTTCAAAAGATCTTCCTTGATCTTGAGCGGGAGGCGCTCCCTCACATGCCCAGCCTGTACATGCCTCAATGGCCCCTCCCACAAAGAGACTCGTCAACATATGTCATTGATGCGAACTACCAAAATGCAAGGATCACCATGGACCAAAAAAATTCTGTGAAATGAACAAGAGACAAACCCCGGCCTATCCCCTGAGCCCAGGAGAACTCTAGGCCATTAACACTCTTAATAACAACATGTAAAGAGATCAATAATGTAACACAAACCCTGTAATGTGCTTTAGGACTTCCAAGGGTGGGAACACTGACTCTGCCATAGAACACTGAGAAGGGGGATTCACAGGTAAGCTCAAATCTCTCCGTTTTCTACCATATTCAGTGGCTTCCCAGAAGCAGGCAGGTAATATGACACATAACTCTTCTGACAGAGTTGTTGTGAGCAATACAATGCCCGCGTGGGCACTTTGGGCAAGCAACCCAAAGGGTGAGGGATCCTGCCCAAAAGAAGGCAAAGTATCCATCATAATCAGAAGCCTGAAGGACCCTAACATTGATGCAGTCCACCTCAATAATACATGTCAGTGGCATTCCGGGGTGGTGGTGCTTGGGGGCACACCTCCAGGGGTGTGCCCCCACCTGCAGCTGCCACCCCCCACACCCACTCCCTTCCTCTGGAACACCCCTTGCCTCCCCACTCAAATAACCCACAGTGGCCCCAATTCAGCCATCTGCATTCCACAGTCATGGATCTGCTGCAGAGGTTGGCCACCTCATCCTCATGAAGCAGTGCAGGAAGGCGCTCTCATCACACAGCACCTGCAGCCTCTTTTAAAGAGCATGCGCACAAACATGCACAGGCTTCTGTGGTTGCCAAGGCTGTGGCAGCCTAGTCAAGAGCTCGGATGGGGCAGCATCATTGTTGTCTCTTCTTTCTTCTGCTGCTCCTGCTCTTTCAAACCTCTCCGTCCACGTTGTTGAGCTCCCCCGTGCTACTGCCGCCCCCCCCCGCATTGGCCACGGGTGGAGACGGGGCCACCAGTGCAGGGCCCTCCGCTTACCCCAGCCAAGCTTACCCTCAGCCAGCGAATCTCCTCTGTGGAACCCACTCTGGGCCCCAGCGTCACTGCGGCAGGGCCCAGCCCTGGAGACGGCCCCAGCAGAAATGCAGAGGCCCAAAGCTCCTCGGAACCAGAACTGCCCAAAGCCTCTCTTTGGTTTGGCCCCTGGCCTGAGCCTGTGAGGGACGGTCGAGGAAGGAGGCGGGCAGAGGGCTGCCTTAGCAATAATGGGGGAGAGAGCCTCCCCCTCTAGTGCCAGGAAAAGTAGTTCCTTTGCGGGGCACGTGCTGCCTCTGGCACTTACCGCCCCCTTCCCCCTTCCCCAGCCCCTTCTCTCCCCCCCCCTCAGTTGTGGCCACTTGGGAAAAAAAAAGCCCCCAAAAGCCACGTGTTTTTGGGGAGGTGGTACTGCGTCACCACCACCCCAAGCCCAGCGCAGCCCAGCATCTGGGGCCTTTGCCCCATTGCCCCCTCTCAGGTCCATACTTACTGAAACGTGTACAGGTATCAACGCTTCCTAAGATTCAGAGCACAATCCTAAACTGTGCTGGAATAGCAAGGCCGGTGGGCCTGCATCAAACCCAGCTCAGCTTTGGTGTGCGCC
This sequence comes from Lerista edwardsae, assembly GCA_029204185.1. Lineage (NCBI taxonomy): Eukaryota > Metazoa > Chordata > Lepidosauria > Squamata > Scincidae > Lerista > Lerista edwardsae. Next base: position 20,945,362 of record JAJKFI010000015.1, on the reverse strand, counting down.
CTTGCCCCGGGAGAACCTCCAGACTCCTCACTGGTTTCCTCAGATCTGCACCTGCTGTACAGCAGGCACAGAGCCAAGGAAGCTGCGCAGCCCAGGGACGGAGGCTTAGATGCGGTCTACCGGCTGTTTCCCAGCCCCAGCCCCTCCCCAGGCCGGCCCCCCAACGGCACGCCCACCCCCTACCCAGTTCCTCTCTCTCGCCTGCCCTCCCCATGCCCAAAAGTGCCCTTGCACCAGCTGAATTTGGCTGCAGTGCCTCAGCCCAGTGCCCTTGGGCCGGTCTGTGCCCCTGCATCGGTACTAGTAATGTTGGGCCAAAACAAGCCCATTGCATTAACCCAAGGGCTAGGGTTTGTGCTCTAGGATTGTGCCCTGAAGCACGCAGACATGCTGGTAAACAGACCTTGGAATGACATCATTCCTCACTGGTTCCAAAGGCATCATCTATTACCCTATATCTGAGATCAGACATTCTTGTGGTCTGCAGGATCTTCTGTTACCACTCACAGGCTGAGATCTTTGATTCTGAATTGAGGGCATAAAGGTTCTTGAAGCTAAAGCCCTGTGTACCATCAGCCATATACAGTACATCTCTCTGCCAGTGGTTGTACTGAAGACCATCATTCCATTTAATTGTTCTGATTGAGGCTTAGCCTACAGAAACTCAGGGTGCAATTCTAACCTGGAATTAGGCCAGCAAAGTTAGACCAGCAAAGTTTGGCTGGCACAAGGGACTCTGTAGTTTGGACCACTCTCGGAGTCATTGAAGCCAGTGCACAGAAATGCGCCATCCTCCCTGACTCTGAGAGTGGTCCAAACACACTTTACAGTGGCTCTTGTGCCAGCCAAACTTTGCTGGCCTAACTGTGCAGGCCTAACTCCAGGTTAGGACTGTGCCCTCAGACTCTACATTCCTCATATCTGTACCACCAATATCAATACTCACCATGGGTCAGGCTTTTAGGGACAGTTCAGCTGCAGCTGCAGTAATCATGGTTAGGCCAACATCACATAGGCCACGGGAACAGCTGCCAAAAACAAGGGTGACATAACATCAGTATTTACATTTTTGTCAATAGAAAAATATTCAGACAGGGCATACTGCAGACAGTTGTCTGTAGCACAGGGAAAAAGCCCACAAACTGCCATCTCTGAAACGGAACAGAAACCTTTGAAATGTAAAGTGACAACACCTTGAATGTAAGGGGAAACGCAAGGTATAAATGTTTTAAATACATAAACAAATGGCATCTTTGACTCTGTTCCACCACACCCTCTTCAGGATGTCAGCTACAGAATCACTTCCAATGTCTGTAACACTGAGATGGTGTCATGACATCAGCATACCTGTAGCCTTTCTGAATGCCAGTCACTGGCATTCACTCTCATCAGCACAGATAATTCATTCATGCCACAGCCCCCCACCCCCACCATTATCCACAATGAGAGGCTGGTGCGCACCTCCCACATATTAATCCACCTATCCCTTTCCTTCCAGAACCTCAGCCTGCAGGTTACTCCTGCTCAAGGAGGGAAAGGGGCTCCTTTATTGTTCTTCACTATTGTTCTTTTTAGATGTGCTAGCAATTTATTTATTTATTTATTTATTTATTTATTAACCTTTGGTTGGCATACAACAATATAACAACATAAAAAAAAAATTACAAGTTACCAATAGCCATGTCCAAGGAGGTCCGTTTAACTATGTCACATATTCAGAAGTACCATTAATACGCTGACTGTTAGTTTTGATAATGAGCACCAAAAAAAGAGCCAATTGATTAACCACAATGGGGTCCTCAGAATCAAATAGAGGATTTAAGGTCACCTCTTCTCTATCCACACCCACCTTGTTCATAAGCGATTGAAAATGTAGCTCTCTACTCCTTGAATGCAAGGGGCAGTGGAAGAGAAGATGCACCAAGGTTTCAATAGTGTCCTGTTGACAGGGGCAGAGCCTTTCAGCATAAGGTACACCTTTAAATCGACCCCACAGAACTTCGGAGGGTAATACATTACAACGAGCCAACGTCATAGCCCTACGTCTTGCAGGGATGTCCAAGATGTACAAATAAGGTGGTATTTGACCAATGTTCGTTCGTAATTGATGGAAAAGGGGCGAACGAGTATTGGCCATCTTCAGTAAATTTCGGTCGTGCGATTCTAATAGTTTCCCCTTAATCAATCTAAAAGCTTCGGACTGAGATACCGAGCCAATAAGATCTGGATCAATCCCTAGTTCGACAAGTTTGGATGGCCAGGGCTCAGCAGAAAAGAGAGTATCCGAAAGCATGATGTGCTAGCAATTGTGGGGCAGGGGGTTGTGGATCACAGTCTTGGTTTGCAAAACAAGATGCAAGAGCCAGGAAAGTCTTCCTCTGCACTGATGTAGGTTGTTATTTCTACCTCCCTCTTTTGAACCATTTTGCCAGGTCAAGATGCAGCTGAGAACAATATGCCAGGGCTTATACTGCTGCAGTTTCAGCATATGTTTAAAAATTGGCTAATTACATAATGTTGAGACACAGTGCAACAAGGCATGACACCAATGTGCAGAGCTTCAAACCAGTGCCTTATGCTGGACCATCTTTTCCCACAGAGGGTATGACAGTTTAATAATGGGAACAGCTGAAACTGCTGAAGAATTGACTTGAGGGCAGTCAAGGGCCGCAATGAGTCATTAGTTATTCTAGTTTTTAACAACGTGTTTCTCTCTAATGGGGCCTAAATATGAAGCAAGCCAAAGCATCTGTGCTTCAGTTTTAGTGCCAAGAACAATTTTTCAAATGAGTGGATAAAAGACACTAAAAACATGAAGGAAAAATATGGCAGAATATTAAAATATCTGAACTAAATAGAGGATTTGATCTATATGCCATATATCAGTTTTTCTTTGTCAGCAGTAATTCAACATGCAAAGACAATGTTTCCCCCATGCACCATTTCAAAAACAGTATCAAGGGGGGGGGAAATGAAGACAATATTACAAAAAATGAAAGATGGTGCCGTTAGCTGCCCTATCCTGGAATTAATTTACTATTGTAAAGGTTTAAAGAGAGATGTGTCCATCATTGGGGCTGCCTGTTTTCCAATTCTTAATATTTATGGACAGGGAGGACTTTGGGAGGGTAGCTTCAAAGGATTGAGACCACACAGGAAAAGACTGTCAAAGAGAGAAGCACAGGAGTCAGGCTTGTAAATCAGAAAATATTAGAGAGAGCAAAATCTGAGCACAATTTCAGAACACTGAATTATATAATAAATATTACTATAATAATTTGTCATAATTTTCTTCAAGAATTTGGAATATTGGCTACAATAACTGGTATACAACAAAGTAGGATTTATTAATGTAGTGGTTCTCAAATGTTGTAGCACTGGGACTCACTTTTTAGAATGGCACTCGCTCCCAGCTTTCCCTGAACCCCCTGACATCAGGTCACGATCCACAGTTTGAGAAACACTGTAGGAATGTATATGGCACGTGAACATAGTAAATTTTGCTGTCTTTGTCAGGGTCGTTTTCACAATAGCTTTACAAGGTAATTAACTGCCAAATTCTGCCCCTGAATTTGTGTTCCATCAGCACAGCATGGTTTGTAGCATTGCAAAGCATGACGTGTTGTCATGCACTATTGAGCTGCGGCCACAAATGACCAGTGGTGTGGTTCATCCAGCTTCTCTGGTACTGGTAAGTTGGTACCGGAGGTGAGTGGTGGGTGGGGAGGAGGAGTAACAGAGGGGGAGGATTTGGAAGGGGATCGGGGCTGCTGGAAAATGATGATAGGATGAGGCAGGGATGAGCAGGAGGCAGTTATCAGTGACAATGGCATCACCTGTGCCCCCTGCTGAGCCTTGCCATGCCCCTTTGGACTTAGCCCAGCCAAATTGCTGGCACAGGTGAGGAGACCCATAGGGCAACATGGGGCTTACTTACTCCTTGGAGGAGTCTTTCTGATTGCACTATCACCACCATTACAGGATGCAGCGCACACCTCCATGGTGTGACTGCATTGGTGCAAGAGTCAGGGGGCAGGACTGAGGCATAAGCCAAAGAATGTATCAATGACACAACTGCATATTCTCCCCAAGTATATTCCTACCTTCACTTCCCTCTCCTACATCCAGGGTTTTCCTTCTGCTGGTTTAGACTTGTGATGGTGAACCTTTTGGGCTCACTGTGTCAAAAATGCCTAACTTGACTCTGCTGGCATGTCACCCCCAAAAATGAAAGCGAAACAATTATGTACATGTTCATTTATTGTAAAAAAAAATTCAATCCAATCATGTGTGAGGCTATGCTTTATATAAATAAATGTCAAATCATTACAGAAATGAAATCTGAATTTAAAAAACTCAGTTGTTGTTGGGTGTTGGAAAATGCTGGCGTGTCACCCAAAATGTCATGATGTGTCACCTTTGACACCCATGTCATAGATTCACCATCACTGGTTTAGACTGTGAGCCTCTTGAGGAACGGAGAGGCTGCTCATTCTTTGTAAAACACCATTCACATAGATGATACTGGAAAAATAAAGACAATAGTTTACTGCTGAGTGTCTATTTGGAATTAAATAGAATTACAAGAAAGTGGCTTGCCTTGGGCTGCAACTATGATTGGATCTGATTTGCATGTAGGTCTTACAGGTCTGTAGTGAACTGTCTTAAACATACTGGACTGCCTTGACAATTATTCAGCTCATCTCCCCCACCACATCAAAGACATTCTGCTTATTAACCACATGTCATTGTTTACGTGTTATTAAATTCATCAATGAATATTGTGTGCTGAAATATATACAGCATATAAATGTTCTGTATTTAGAATATTATAACATAAAATTCTTGCTTTCATTCAGGCACATTACAGGAAAATTTCCTGACTATCCTGATGAAGAAGAAGGAGGTTCGGCTGCTATTTTTTCAGCAAAAACTCCTGAGGAGGTAGAGCTTGTTTAAATCATGAAAAATAAGGTCCAAATATTATTAGTCGTTTCTAGTCATTTGATGTCAGAAATCAATTCAATGTTATTTATTTTGTTCATTGGCTAATAAACTGAGTTGAAAGTCAGTTATGAATGCAATAATAATATACTTACGCTGAAGAAACGTAGGTCAGATCAAAGCCTCCAGTGTTATACTAAAGGCCCAGTCCTATCTAGACACCACGTCAATGTCACATGGATGCCTGTGCACTATTGCTCATATCCTAAGTTCGGCCAGGAAACGCAAGAAAGGAGGGGAGACAGCGGAGGCTGAACTGCATCCCACCAGTACGGCAAGCCCATCAATTATGCCAGCGTCTCCAGCAACCATGATGCCACTTGGGCACTGTTGCCAGCCAAGGTGTTGGCATCACAACAGCAAGACAGTCGAGCTGTGCACAGACATTGCTGCAGCCAAGGATGATGCACTGTCACCAAGGCTCATGGTCATGACATGACTTCAGAGGAACCCACACATACTACCACCACCCCCAGACACTGCTGCACCCATGCATCTTCAACCACAGGGCACCCTGTGCAACAGCTTCATGTGGCAGAGCAGCCTGCTGACAACTCCAGGGCAGTCACACATTGCAGCGGTATCCTGGCATATGACATGCCCGGACACATGCCAGCACCCTGCCAAGCCATCCACAAAAATCTTTGTGCCATCATGCAGGTGCGCATGGGATTCATAGGTGAAGCAGAAGAGAGACAGAAAGCAGGAGGCGACAAAAGATACATAGATCCCTACCGACCAGCCCCTTGGCCATGTGCCTACAGGTGCAGACACCCACACCAGTGTCCATGCCATGACTGGCATCCTGCCTCACATCCTCAGCCAGGATGTCCAAGACGTGGTTCTGTTCCTGCAGCAGGGCCAGCTCGGGATGGTCTGTGTGGGAGGTTGCCTGGCTGCATTTGGGGGGGGGGGGGAGATGTGACTAATACTGGCAGGTGGGGGGGCAAAGAAGCCCCTGCCCACCCACTTTTCCCAGTGGAGGTTTGCTCCACCAATGCACCTATGGAGGTGAAGTGCATTATAAGCAGGGAGAAAGCTCAGGCAGCCGCCCAGGGATTCACTACACACCTATCAGCATATCCCAGCTTCAACCCTGGATCAATCCCTGTGGAGCAGTGCACAGAGCGATTTCCCCCTGCCTTGAAGACATGGGAGATGGCACCGTTGCAGTGTATCATGAACAGCTTTCTGGAGAAGGACTAACATTTCCATCAGTTGCTTTTGGCAAGTCTTCCCCATTCATTGACTGAAGCCCTGTGTGCCAATGGACAACGGTCTCAAAGAAGACCATGTGCTCCCTATCATAGCTGGAGGGCCAGCCCCAGCAAAGAGCCAGATCCAGAACTTCTGTATATGCCCTATACAGTAAGGCCAGCTTGGTGCATGTCTGTATGTGCAGGAGGCTGGCCTTTTCAGAAGCAAGGGTGATGGGAACATTAGCTGAAGCAGCAGGAGGTGCTGGAGCAAGGATGAGACTGTGCTGCAATGGATGCTAGACATCCAGTGGGCACCAGGAGAGCATGCTACTTACAAGCACATGCCTGACGTATACTTAGCACCTGAAGGGCTTGGACCATGGCATGGGACTACAGGAGCCTGGTGGGTTATGGCCTTGGGAGGAGGATGGCAGTATAACCAGAGCATACCACAGTCAAAGAATTGATAGACCAGGGGAGGTGGGAATCCACGTGGCGACACCCCCTTGCTACTATGCTGCAGATTGCTCCACATGCCATTCCTGTGCCTACCTAGCCAGGCAGCAGGCATGGTACAGGCAGCGGCACCCCAGGCAAACCCACCCTCATATCCATGAGCTGCTGACATGCGACATTGCCTGCATCACCTAGACAGGGTGTACAAGCTCTGCCACCTTCTGGGCCATAGGTTCCATTCCTGTGCAATGACCCAGAGGAGCATATCCATCCTCCAAAATGCTCTCATGGCCCCACAATCCCAAGGTATTGTACAGGAACATGGCAACACCCAGTCCTATGACAGCCGTTGTGTTGAGGTGTTTCTGGATGTTGCGATGCTCCTGCACCTACTTGACCGCATTGTTTTTCCCACTTCCAAGGCACATTTGCACTGCCTGTGTGAGTTCTGCAGAATCACAAGTTTTCCAAATCGAATCTTTGTCATTTATTCAGCATGTTTGTATAGCTGCTCCACATTAAACGCCAGAAATGTACTGCAACAGGCTTTATCAGCACACTTTGCATGTTCAAGCAACCTGTCATGTGCAGGGACTTTTCACTACTGTCACTGCTAAGTTCCCCCAACAGCGCCCATGATGCCCAGGTGTTTGACGCCTCCATCCTCGTGTATCCTGGTGTCATGGCCAGAGGAGGACAACTGCCTCCTAGGTAGGGTACGGTCTGGGGGGGGGCAGAGGTTTGGTGGCCTGTGCTTGCACACAGGTAACATCTGGCTGCCTCTACCCTCCAGGCAACGCTGTGGCCCGCTGTGTGACCTCATGATGCCTTGCGTGGCTGACCCCCCCCAGGGCCCATAACAAGATACAGTGTGATACATCAGTGGACATGTGTGTGGAGCATGAAATTGGGATGCTGAAGATGTGCTTCCAGTGCTTGCACCTGTCTGGGTGGCGTCTGATGAGGACAGCTGAGAGAAGGTGGCCAAGCTGATCACACTGTGCACCATGCTGCATTAATATGGCCTTGCAGGGGAACATGCTGCTCCTGGCCAAGAAGATGGGGGGGCTCAAGGGCCATGATTTACCACTCGCTGATGAGGAGGCAGTCTTGAAGTCAGGGGCAGGACCCCAGATGCATCGCTATCCAGGAGTGCATCATGGCAGAGTACTTCGGCTACTGACTGTGAGTGTGGGGGCATGACCCCAGGGGTCTCCGGGGTGTTGGCTCAAAGTCCATATCACTACAGGGACTGACTGTGTCTCCCCACACTAGGGCCCATGAAGCACCCCATAAGGGGGGGGGAGCCAGCCATCCTTGAGCACAGCCAGGACAGCAGCAGCCATGGCCTACCTGGGAAGAGGTGGATGGTGCAGAACTCAACTGTAAGTACAGTCATGCCAGTCTGTTATCATCATGATTTAACTGGGGAGCCAGGCCAAGCACCCCATGCAGGAAACTTCCCCTCTGCCCCTCTGCCCACCTGACCTTACCCCAACCCTTTCTCTTCCCGATCCCTTATTCCTCCCCCATCCATCCTCCCCCACGTATCTATGGACACGTGCCCTGCTGGCTCTCGTCCACAACCAGTGGGATGCCACCCAGAGGGCCGCAGCGGAGGGATTCCTGACGGCCCAGGGGTATACCCTCACAAGATTGTGCCATGTCCTGTTGGGCCTCTGGTGGGCACTGTGCCCTTCCCCAGTGACTCTTTGAGGCAGCTGTCCAGGTCTCTGTCTAGCAATGTATAGTCATCTGCGGGAGGGCCTCCAGGGCTTCACACACGCCCCGCACACCAGCATTGCAAGGGGTCAGTCTTAAACAAGCCTCTTCGCCTAGCAAAACAGCATGACCCTGGGGATCGGAATGCTGCCTTTGCCCCGCTCCCACCAATACTTACGTGGCTCCCAACTCGCTCATGGGGACCTCATAGGGACCACTCGGAACCACTGCATTAAGTGATAACCTGGTGATAACTGACATTGTAGACTTCACTATCTGTGATGTGCTGTTATGTACATTTTGTAAAATGTGATTTGCACCTAAGAATGTATGCTATATATTTTCCAAGATTAATCAGACTTTCTATCAGAATGCGATAATAAAAACCCATTCACTCTATAGCACCATGACAACCTTCTCCGTAACTGAAAAACCGGAAATTTAGTTGGTGTACATAAGAACCAGTGATGTCATTTAGGGGGAACGGACCAGAACGGGCATTCCGGATCCTAACGGGCTCCGTGGCTGGTTCCGGGTTCCTGACAAGTGCCAATCAAAAGTGAGTTCCTGTTCCTAAATCATTTGAATGACACCACTGATAAGAACATAAGAGCCCCGCTGGAACAGGCCAACGGCCCATTTAGTCCAGCTTCCTGTATTTCACAGGGGCCCACCAGATGCTTCAGGAAGCATACAAGATACCTGCATCCTGTTCTCACTCCCTTGAAACTGGCGTTCTGAGGTAGCCTACTTCCAAAGTAGCCAAGAGCCAAGTACTTCTGAGGTAGCCAAGAGATTCCACATACCTAGCACAGCTTGTAACCTGTGATGCACTTTTCTTCTATAAATCCTCTTTTAAAGGCATGCAGGCTAGATAACATCACCATATCCTGGGGAAAGGAGTTCGACAGACTAATTACACACTGGGTGAATATTTTATTTTCTCTGTTGTAACACTCCCAATGCTCAGTTTTAGTGGTTGTCCCCTCGTTCTGGTGTTATGTGAGAGGGAGAAGAGCATCCCTCTATCCACTCTGTCCATCCCTTGCATAATTTTGTACATCGCAATCATCTGTCCTTCCTCAGCTGCTTCTTTTCTAGACTGAGGAGGTGCCCCAGCACAGTAAGCATTTTGGTTGCTCTCTTCTGCACCTTTTCTTATTCTACTGTGACCTTTTTGAGATGCAGTGACGCAAGCAGCCTTCCTTGTAAGCTGTGTGGCCATGCAGCTGTAATCAAAAGCCCCATGCGACTCAACAAGGTTGCCGCACACCATCCACAGCTCCGTGGCCGCAATTTTCCTGTTGGCACTTCCAGCTGGGTTTTCTTAGTACGGGCCTCTACCATAATGGGCTTCTACCTTTCTCGATGGAACCTATGGATGGTGCCAGAGCGTCACAGACTAGTCATCACAGCCACTGTAGGGGATGCATGCAATTAGAGGGAACATTGTTCACAAGGTCTTATGCTATTTGCATTAGTAAAAATAAAAACAATCTTATCCTTGAGATATGCTGGTGTACCACACTTATACCACCGCCACAGCCAATACAGAAGCGCCTCCACCGATGAATGCTCCAGAGGTGCCAATGCAACTGCAAGAAAGTGCTGCACCATCATAAATTGGATGCAGACTGGATGCTGGTGCAACCCTACTGGCGGCGACGAGGCCAAAACGGAGAGTGGAACAGGACGTGAGCAGGACAAGAAAGGGTTGGTGGGCGCCAGATCCTGTGAACTGCCCTCAGACAATGCACATGCCCCTGACACCAAGAAAATGCAATGCCAACGACAGAGCTGGCATATGCTAGAGAAATGCCATAGCATGAATGGAGAAGTGAAAAACAAGAAAAGCATGCGCTCTCTCTCGCTCTCGCTCTCTCGCTCTCGCTCTCTCTCTCTCTCAGACTGCATCTGGCAGCCAGTCACAATGCATCCATCCCAGCATATAAGCCCCAGTTAGGAAGAGCCCCATTAAAGTCACAGAGTGAGCAGCATGGGGCTCTGGTCTCTCTAGGGAACTTTGGTGTTGGGAAAACCATCATGAAAGAAGACATGATGAAAAAAAAGGGAGCACAACTTCACATCCCACACAGGTATTGCAAGACTTTGTGTTAACCCTTTCCTCTCAGAATTCTCATTTTAGGTATTCTGCTCCAGTAGATCTTCACACAAAAATACCTAACCGGAATCTCCAACTCACACCCCAAGAGGGGAAAGACTATGCACCCCACCCAGGTAAGCAAAAAATGGGAGGGAATCCTGAGCTGCAATGAATTGAGGCTGGTGCCCTGTCCCACAGCTCCTCAACACAGAGCAACACCTAAGAGGTCCCATCACAAGCATAGTTGTTCACCCATCCTACCCCTTAGCCAAGAAAAGGTTGAAACCCCTCAGAGAATGCCTTGGACTCCAACCATTGTGTGCCCTGGCCAAACACTCACCTGAACCCGTCTTGATTTGCAGGACCACAGCATTGCCCCAGGGAGTTGAGCAGTGATCCTTTGCAGAGGACCAGTGCAGACTCCCGGAAAGGCAACGTCAGGATTCAAGCCACCATGTCCCTGCCCCTCCCACAGAGCACCAGTGTATGCACGCCTTGGCAGGACCACTCGCCCCCACAAACACCAGGTTTGCATCTCAAGCCAAGGAACAGGCATCACAGCAAGTGATGCAATTGACTATTCCTCACCACCACCTCTGTTTTTCTGTTGCTCCCCACAGGCAGCTGTCCCACAAGTGAAGACATGCAGACCCCATCTCCAGCCTGCCTGTGGCAATGAGTGAGGGCCCAGCGGCCACACAGCGAGGTTGCTGACCTACTCCTTCCCGTCAGGCTTCTGTGGCTTTGTGAACTCAATGGCAGACAGTGACCAAACTGGTGCAGCTGGACTTCACTGGTGACCTGTTATTTGGCTGTCTGGTGATTAACTTGCAATGGCACAACAGCGCTGCTTGCAGGAGGTGGTTGGCAACCACACTTGTGTGCTTCTGTGTCAGATGCTGCTCTGTCACCAACACAGTTCAATAGAAACTTCGGCTAGTTCACCTTTGTTGTCTCCTTGTTTATTTATTCACTTACATTTTTAAAGTGCCCTTTCTCCAAGTAGCTCAGGACAGTGTACCTGGTTCTTCCCCTCCTTTTGTCCTCACAACAACCCTGTGGGGTAGGTGAGGCCGAGAGACAGTCACCCAGAAAGCTCCGTGGCTGAAGCAGAGGCATAATATAATTTTCTCCGTAGTAGTACTATAGTAGTACAGTAGTTGTTGTTCTGTCCCCCCAATAGCCCAGCAGTGATGGATGCTAAATTATAGCATTAATTTGTAATTAGCAATAAGCCCCTTCTGTCTTCATAAAATTGGGTGCACTCTGTCTCTTAAAGGGGAAGGGAACATGTTGACCAGCTCCATTGCACTGCTATACTCCCAGCAGCTTCACTGTGTGTGTCAGAGGGACATTCAGTAGAGGTCAGTGTTGCCTTCCTTAGTTCAACACTGAACCCAAGGACAGCAGGGGCACGCACGGTCATGGAAGTGTGGCTAGCCTGTTCTCCTCTTTCCAGGTACAGCATACGTGGTTGTATAGTGACCGAGGAGGGCTCATGAAGTCTGCCCTTACAGCAATATGTAATCTTTTTAACATTTTACATTTTAAAAATATTTTTGCATTTGGTCTTTTTCTTTTTGTGTAACTGGTTCAAAACCTGAATAGGTTTTTTTTTTAATGAAATTCTAGTTGTGATTTGCATTACAGTTATTGCCTTTTTACAGCAAAGTGATGTTGCTTCTGATTGGTCCCTTTTCAAGTATTCTAAAAATCTAGACAGTTTTGATTCTTTGTTTTCTACCAGGTTGCTGCCGAACTAGCTGCTAAAGAAGAAGAAGAAAAAGCAAAGAAAAAAAAGGGGAGGAAAAAGAAAAAAGAAAAAAAAGAAAAAAAGAAAAAGAAAGGAAAAGAGAAAGTAGAGAAGAAGCCAAAGAAGAAGAAGAAGGATGAGGCAAGAGATTCTTAAATGTGTCACTTTTAACAAATTTGATCATATATGTTGGGTTGAATCTGTATGAGAACCCGGTATATGCTTGTTTATTAGAGCTATTTTGTCTGCATGGATTTCATATGTTCTTTGAAATACAGGCTGATTCATAAAATTATTTGATGTCCGCAAACAATCCCTTGGAGCTGCTACAAGCAGCACCCACTTCCTTTGAATATTGGAGGTGGGTGCCAAGGGAGCTGTTTCTCGCCACTATGCGCAGCACCTGCTCCCTCTGAGTATCAGAGGAGGTGGGTGCTACTTCCAACTGCAAGAAAGCTCCAAGGGTGCTGTTTCTCGCCTCTACAAGCAGCACCCACTTAGAAAAGTGGGTATCAGGATCAGGGTGAGTGAGTGAGTATCAGGATCAGGCGCTGCTTGGAGCTGTTTATTGCTGCTAGAAGACGAGTACACCTCCGACCCTTGGAGGAGGTGAGCACCACTACAAGTAGCAAGAAACACTGAGCTGCTTCTCCCTACTAGAATCAGCTCCTGCCTCTTCCCATACTCAAGTATCAGTCCTCAAGTATTGTAGTGGCGCCCACCTTCTCTGATATTTGAAGGAGGCGTATACCCTTACATATTCAGAAATCCGGAAAATCCGTTCTGGACAACCTCCCATCCAGAGCCGTCCAAGATTACCTGTTGAAATGAAAAATTTTGTGTCATGATAAAATAGAGTAAGTAACAACAGCAATGTTATACAGCATCAATAAAATGTTAAAGTCGATGATGAACGTATTTCAGAAGTTTTAGCGTCACAGAAGAAGTTTAGCACCTCAAGTTTTAGTTGCAAACTATAAGCAACTCTGTTATATTTCCCCTGTTCTTTCTACTTTTCTCAGGATTATTTTTCTTGTTTTGTTCTTTGGGGGCCCCTTTCACAGTAATTTGTAGAAACATGGCACAAAAACATATACCCTGTAAAAGGGAGCTTGAATACGTGCCTTGAAAATATGAGGATGTGCCTCTGTCCATCAGACAGTATGTCTCACATGGAGGGATCTGATCACAACTGAAGTCTTGCTTGTACTGACACAGGCCGTGGTCCACAAGTGTTTGCTTGGCTTGATGATGGAACCATCATTACATGTGTTTGCTGCCAATCACCTTTCTTTCTTTAAGTCTGCCATGTGCAGAGCGCTTGGAAGAGAGCTAGTGTCCTGTCTCATTCATGCTGATGATGGTAGGAAAGAAGCCTTTCCCACTGTTCAGATGGGACTTCTGTTTCTTTGAGCGCAATCCTAACCAACGTCCCAGCACTGGGGTAAGGGCAGTGCAGCTCTGAGGTAAGGGACAAACATTCCCTTACCTTGAGGAGGCCTCCATGATATACTCCATTGCAGAATGCAGAACATGTCCCATTGGCACAGCTATGTCAGTGCTGGAAAGTTGGTTTGGATTGCACCCTTACTTGCCTTGTCAAGAACGGTAGTAAAAACAGGACTTCTGGGGAGATCTGTGTGGTACCTGGGTTCCTCCTTTCCACAGATCTGAGTGAGTTGGCAAGTAGATTTCTGATCCTAGTTTGGGAATCACAGATATTTGTTTTAGGGTTCCAGCTATATTCATTATATTCGCTTTGCAACATCAACTTTTATTGTAATTGTCTGTTCTTCTAGTTAGTTATATAAATGTTTCATTTTATACATTAAGGATGAAGATGAAGGTTGGAAAATGAGACCGAGTAACTTTCTACCAGTAATGGAAGATGGAAACAGCAAATACAAAGGCAAGTGGAGAGAGAGGTGAAGCAGAACTTCACTGGCATGTTGAAGGTACCCTATAGCCCTAAAACATGCTTCATTATTAGCAATGTCACACTTTATAATGTTAAGATTATAATATTGCTCCCAGTTTGTATTAGTCTGCCCCAGCCGCTCTCAAAAAAAGAGCATGTGAACATTAAGATATGCCAAATGATACAAATTTCCATGGTCTCTTACCGTAGGACCTGTTTATGTAAACAAGGCTCTAGAAATGCAAAAGTTAAAAATGGTAAATTAACATGCTATCAAGCCAGGGTGCATGCTTCATTAGATAGTTTTAAACAGCATTTGAAAGATTAATGTTTAAAATGTGTGGCTGGGGATTTCTGAGCTGTTTAACAGGATATGGTATGGTGGACTTCTTCATCAAACGACTCCATTTATCATGTAGACTTCTCACTACTTCGTGTGAGAAGAGGAAGAAGTTAATTTCTTGAGATTTAACTGAAAGCAGATGTGTACTTGTTTCTTGAAGTTACCAATTCAGTGATGGCTTTTCTTAAAATTTTAAAGGGTAAACTTGGTGGGATTCCCAAGCCACAGTTATAAAAACGATAGATGTGCTGAAGGAGGCCTGCACAACATTTGGCCTATCAGGCCAGACGCAGCCCATCAGCTATGCCTAGTGACTCACCAAAGGCTTGATAAGCCTTCTGTATTGGCTAGCTGCTTGGAACTGCAAAAACAGGGTGGGCTTCCAAGCACCTGGCCAGTGGTGGTCCTGCAGTTATGCTGGGGGGGGACAAATGCCCCTGGGCAGCAGGCCCACACAGCGTCCCTGCCCCACTGGAGGCTGTCTGAAGCCTCTGGAGGCTGTTTAGCAGTACTTCCAGCTTTTGTCGGAAAACCAGAAGTATTGTTCAAAAGTTGTCCAAAAGCTTTAGAGTGCTTTCGGGGGGGAGGCGGGGTGTCACGAGAGGCTTCCAACTGCCAGGTGAGTCTGGGGTGGCAGCGGCAGTCGGGGGGGTAGCAGCCTGCAAACCTGGTCCCCTGGGTGGCAAATGGGCCAGGTCCACAACTGCACCTGGAAGGTCACAGTACATGACAGTACACACTACTGTATTTGGATAATGATGAGCCACAAGTTGGGCAAGCTTCTGCTAGATGATGGAAAATTATCTGGAGAAACATAGAAAGGCTCCCACTCTCTTTAGACATTATTGGTGGAAGCCAATAATGCCCTTAAGGGTGCAATCCTATGCAGCGCCAGAATGGCGAGGCCGACTCGGCAGCGCCATATCCAACGCTGTATAGGAGAGGCTGGAGCCCCCCCCCTCCCGGGCAAGGGAGCATTCGCTCCAGGCTCCCCTATGTGCCTCTTGGATCTGCGCCTGCTAAAGAGCGGGCGCAGATCCAAGGAGACCGCGCGGCCCAAATCGGGGCCACACAGCCTCGCGGACGGACTTAGGATGTGGCTGTATGGAAATGGAAATGGCCTCCACTTCATCCTATCTGGGAAAAGAGGGTGCCAAGCAAGCATATCTGAGTAGGGGAACAGTTGTTCCCTTGCCCCAGAACCCACTTTGGGGCTACTTGGGCTTGCACCAGCAAAATAGCTGGTGCAAATCCGAGTAGACCCATGTGGGGAAATCAGGCCCAAGAAGGGGATAGGAAATGGCAGACGCTATGAGGCTATAGCAGGATGCTATGAGATTAGGCCAAGATTTGAGCCACCTTAAAAGGGGATGCTGTTCAGAACAGCGAGCAGAGGATACAAAATACTTTGTAAATCCCTGAAGATGCTTTCCATAGGTAACAGTGAAACGTCAGGACTAAATCCCATAATGTGTTTTAATCCATGGCTTGAAGACTAGAGCAACATTTTATACTATTTTTTACTCAGCCATGAAAGTCTTAGTATGTTTGCCTCTGCCACAGTTTCCACCCTCCTGCAGTCTGCAGAGATTTTACTTTCTCTGGCAGGTGAAGGTCTCCAATAGGTGCCAGCTTAGGCCTTTGCACTGACGCCACACACCTCTTGTGCTGCCACAACATTCAGAAAGCAGCTTACAGAGAAAATCAAATAACTAAATGGCTCCCTGTTGCAAAAGTGCTGACAATCTAAAAAGATGCCAAACACCAGCAGAAAAGAAAAGACACTGTGCTAGGATGAAGAGGGGCAGTTCTTCTTCCTCTGTGTTGTTCCAAATTGCCTCTCTGCAGTCTTATGTCCAAAGACTAATTAGCTTCCCTTGTTATCACCTCATAAGGCACCACAAAACCCCACCACCAAGGCAAAAGGCAGACAGCTTGCCTGCTAAGCCACACCAACCCTCCTGCCCCCAGGGGTGAGGGTACGCAGGGGCCCTGTGTGAAAACAGTCTAAAATGGCCAAAATCGGCATCAAATCTGTAGTTTCCGGGGTTGCCGGGATGAGCGGCGACACTCCCGATGCTGTTGGAGTCCGGGTTTGGGGCCCCCTTGGCGTGGGGGGCAAGAAGGGGTGCGAAACAAAATGTCCGCCATGCCCTGCTGGAACGCCTGGAGCGATGCGCACCAAACTCGGCACGCACATGCCTTGCAGTCTGGCGACAAACACTGTAGGGGTCAGGCCCCACTAGCACCCCCGGGGGTGGGGGTGCGTAGGGGCCCCCGCATGAAAATGGCCAAAATCTGTGTCGAATCCATAGTTTCCAGGGTCACTGGGATGAGTGGCAACACTTCCGACGCTGTTTGAGTCCCAGTTCGGACCCCCTTGACATGGGGGTGTGAGAAGGGGTGCAAAACAAAACGTCCACACTGACCTGCTGGAATGCCTGGAGCGATTGCCACCAAACTCGGCACGCGTACGCGTTACGGCCTGGTGACCAACACTGCGGGGGCACGACCCCCCCTGGCGACCCCAGAGGTGAGGGTGCACAGGGGGCCCCACGTGAAAATGGTCGAAAACGGCAGATATCGGCATCAAATCCATAGTTTTCGGAGTTGCTGAGACAAGCGGCGACACTCCCGACGCTGTTGGAGTCTGGGTTCGGCCCCCCCCTCGGCATGGGGGGTAAGAAGGGGTGCAAAACAAAATGTCCAAAATGACCGACATTACTGTCAAATCCACAGTTTTCGGGGTCGCTAAGCTGATTGGTGACAGTCCCAATGACATTTGTTACCCGGGCAATGCCGGGTACCAAAAAGCTAGTTTAAACTATATAATATAAAAGGACCCACTGTTTAACAGGCCTAATTCAGCCACCAACATCTGACAGGCTGTATGTAAGAACCATAAGAATAAATGCCACTACAAAATATAAAAAAGCACAGCAGGATTCTGAAAGGATAAACATTAGAAAGGAAGAAAAAGAGGAATAGGAAGGAATGGTGGGGCCAGAGTCTATATTTTTATTATTGCCTACTGTTTAAAATTCATATAATAAAAAGAAGTAATTTTGGTTAGTTGTCAGCATGTGCAAGCCTACTTTAAAGGTATTTAACTACAGCGCAAAGCCCACCCATTATGCATTAAGGTAAGCCCGTCTACACCTTGCTGGTCATTGTACACAGAACATCCTTGGCCCTTTGACCTTCCCTTTAAAGTAGAGAAGGCATTTATTCTTTCATAGGTCAGTGAAATGTTTTTCACACACTGATTCCAGCTGCCTGTCTTGATAACTGCTCAGTGGGACAGCTGCCAGCCAAAGCCATGCCTCTGGCTGATTTGTCCTTAGAGAATCGTCTTCACTGTTACTCTGGTTACGAAACAGCAATAAATAATTTAGGAACAGTAGAGTCCATCTATGGATACTAAATACCTAAATCCTACTGCCCTTGCAAAAACATAATACTTGAAACCTGCTGACCCATCCAGAAAAGTGTTTGAAAATGACAATAATCTATGAAAGAGCCGTATTCCCCTCAGGCTGAAATTCCAATTGCAATTGGTAACCAGTGCAAATTAGTGCAAGTCAGCTTTTTCCTTTGCTGAAATATTTCAGGGCATCCATCAAGTTATTTGAAAGCCTAAAAGTATTTGAAGAAAGTAATGCCTTTCAACATTCCCCACTTTTTGTTGCAAATGTGAACTTTTGAAGTGAAACTCTATAGAGGATTAGAGTGAATTCCCAGAAGCCAAATATTATTTCAGCTAAATAAAAACTAAAGCTTGAATGATCTCCTTGGTATAAACATGGTTGAATATATTTAGAGGTTATTCTGCTTATCATAGAATGTGTGATGAAGACCTCAATTTTAGCAGTGTCCCCATTTTTCAGCATCTTGCCTGCCTCTCTTCAGCAGAGTAAGGGGGAGCATAGCTTGTGCAGTATGTACGAAGGGGCAGTGTGTAATGCTGTTCCATCAGGGAAGTAAGCATCAACTCCCAGCCCAAGGTGCGCTATCATAGCTGAAGTATTTTATGGCAGTAGTGATGTTGTCTGCATTGATAGAGCATTGCAGGGTATCTTGCAGAATCTCCCTAAAAATAACATGCTAAATTGGGAAAAATTTGCACTAGTCTTATATAACCTAATTCTATTGCTAAATAGCAGAGATCCACTTCTTTCCACCTACAATCTTGCTCAGATTAGGTCACTTAGGATGCAATTCTATGAACACTTACCTGGGAGTAATTTCCATTGAAGTGAGATTTACTTAGTAGATATGCATAGGATTGGGCCAGCGTCGTCATGCAGCCGGAACGCTGGGCGGGAGGAACGGGTGAGCGGCAGCCCGCCCGTTGCGTTCTGGTCCATTTCGCCGTCTTCCTCACGCCCACGAGGGCACGGAAGATGGCGAAATGGACCGGTATGCAACGGGCGGGCTGCCACTCACCCGTTCCTCCTGCCCAGCGTTCCAGCTGCATGACGACGCTGGATTGGGCTATTACAGCCCGTTCCTAAACCCCGGTTGTGCCCAGAGGAAAAGCAGCTGCCAGAGCCTCCTCAGTGTAATGTTTGTTCCTTTACCCCATGTACATTCCCATGTACCCCATTCTTTATCCCAATACAATAGATCTTTTCAAATCTGTGCATGTTTTTCAGCAGGCGTAGAGCCAAGGAGGCTTATGAAGGCCTTTGCGGCTTGAGAGGGGCCATTTGATTGGGCAGAAGGGTCTGCCACTATCTCCTCCACCGTCCTGAGTCTCAACTTTCCTCTGGCCCATCCTCCCCCCCCCCCCTCATTTTTGCCCTCTCCCCCTCCCCTTCTTACTGCCAGGTGCTCCAACATCTTCATGATGCTGAGGCGCAGAGCCAACTGGTGCTGGCCTCAGCACTGACAGTACGCGTGTACCACTGGTGCCGAAGTACCTTTTGCGACATCTGGTGCCGGCAGAACAAGCATACCCCCAGCGCTATCAACATTAGCAGGGGGTTCCAAACCTTCCTGCCGGAGGGCCATATCAAATATCTGGCATGGTGCTGAGGGCTGGAAAAATAAACAAATACATTTTAAATAAATATATTAGAGATGGAACTTGAATGAATGAATGAATGAATGAATGAATGAATGAATGAATGAATGGGCTCAAAGTTCCAGGATTCCAAAGTTCCACAGAAATTAAGCACCAACACGCACCACAGAAATATAGTGCACACTTTAATGGACTCCCATTCCCCCACCCTACAAGCAGCTTACTTGAATGTGCTGGAGTAAATATCTCAGAACCAGCAGAAACACCCAGAGCATGAGGGCCAGGGTTGCCCCCCCCCGACCTGCCAAAAGCCTTCAGAGGACCTAAAAACATCACTTCTGGGCCTTTGGGAAAACCAGGAAGTGACTATTTTCAGCTTTCCGAAGGCATTCTGAGGGCTGGGGAGGCTTCACGCACATAACCAGAGCATAGCTTGGAGGGTGCAGCCCCTGTGGAAGATGTTTCACACCCCTCTCTCACCACTGTAAAGGAGAAGATGCACTCCAGGCGGCTGAACCTGTCCCTCTCTGAGGAAATCTCTACTGATTGTAATAACTATGATCTACCTACCACTTCGGCTCCCCTTTTGTTGGATGCTACTTGTGAATCCAGTCCACTTGACCCGGTGGGGTCCTCTCCCCGCACGAAGGAGACCTGACTGAATTCCAATTTTTCTACTACTCATTTGGAATTGACTTCTCAACTTGGGCGTTGGCCTGGACCCGTTTTGAAGATGCTTTCGTGGAATGTTGCGGGGTGGGAAAATAAGGCCCGTAACACTGAATTTGTAAACTTTCTTCTGGGTGCCGATATACTTTGTCTACAGGAAACGTGGGCTAAAGACCCTATCCTTTTGCCCGACTTTCAAACATTTTCTATTCCTGCATTTAGAAGAAAGAGATTTGGCCGGTATCAGGCAGGAGTGACGACCTTGATTAGGTCTTCTCTTAAAGCTGAGTTCGTCGATGAATGTCATGATTTAAATTATATTTTAGTTGTGCGTTTGCACACTCATTTTATTTGTACTCTTCTTTTTAATGTGTATTTCCCCCCTTATTCAGATAAATTGCATCTGTCCCAAATGTGGGCAACCTTAGCTCTCATGCTGGAAAGACTGACAGCTAAGTATCCCCATGATGTCATTCTTATGGGAGTTGATGCGAATGCCCGGGTCGGCAATGGCTCTGAAGTCTTTTATAAAATGCTTAAAGGAGGCAGCCTTTCGACCCTTCCATCGTACTGTGAGTACCCCAGACTTTCTAAGGATCATTGTGTTAATGAGGCTGGGGTACAGATGGCAAAGTTTTGTGTTCTTCATAACATTGTTTGGATTAATGGCCTGACATTCTTCCATAAGGCCTCAGAATTCACTTTTGTGGCCCCTAGAGGCTGTAGCACCATTGATTATATTTTGATCTCAGCTGACTTTATCACCTATGCTACGCATTTTGAGATTGGAGAGTACAAAATTAGTGACCATCTTCCGCTGTTGCTGGTATTGAATACCCTCGAACTAGCCCCTTCTACATCCTCTTTAATACCAAGGAACCCTATTTATAGTGATGATGCTTCTACTAACCTTAATACGGTTTTACCTGATTTAATTTGTTTAGATCAGCATCCCTCTATGAGTGACAAGGTTTGGATGCGTAAATATGCTTGGAATAATGATACCCTGTCCAAAGCTCAATTGGTATTGAAATCACCTCCTGCTGTTTCCCTACTGAACATCTTACACTCTAATTCAAATCCTAGGCTCCTGATTGAAGCCTATGAGTCCCTTTTAGAACTTATAGTAGCTGCCATTGCCCAGCCTTTGTCTAAGCTTCCGGTGAGAAAAGAAAAATCCCTTCCAACATCTCACTGGTTCGATCAGGAATGCCTAGAACAGAAAATGCACTCCAGAGCATTATTTAGTCAATTTAGACTATTAAACACCAGTCATGCTCTGAAGAACTACTTCGCCCATTTAGCCCTTTTCCGTGAAGTGGTACGTACTAAAAGAACTAACTTTCTAAAAAAGCAATGGGATAGACTGATCTCAGCCTCCTCACACACTAACTCCCGGCTTTTCTGGGACATTGTGACGAGAGCCTTAAGAAATAACTGCCATATTTCGCCGGCTGTTCCAATTAATCTATGGAAACCTTATTTTTCACAACTCTTTTTTGATGACTCCTTAGATTGGGAGAGTGCTTCACCTCCCGGGTGCTATCCATCTGCCCCTAATTGGACAAAAGTCTCAGAAGAGGAGGTACTCAAATTAGTTCGTAATTTAAAAAAGAGAAAAGCGCCTGGGCCTGACGAAATAGTCACTGATTGGTTAAGAGATGATGAGAATTTTTGGGTTCCAATACTATCTAAAATTTTTACAGCCGTGAACATTTCAGGTTTGATTCCTGAGGCCTGGACTAAATCAATAATTGTGCCAATTTATAAAAAAGGCGATCGTAAGGCCCCGGAAAACTACAGACCAATAAGCTTATTGTCAGTGGTCGGTAAACTTTATGCCAGCCACCTATTGGGACATCTTAATCACTGGATAGATCAACAAGAGATCCTAGGGGTGGAGCAAATTGGCTTTAGGCATGGTAGTTCCACTATCGATCACTGTATAGTCTTATCCCATCTGATAGATAAATACACAGTTAAACCTAAAGCTAAATTATACGCTGCCTTTCTAGATCTCAAGGCAGCGTTTGATAGTATTGATAGAGATCTTTTGTGGAGTAAAATGGAAAAGCTAGGAGTGGACCCCTACCTCCTAATGCTGATTAGATGCCTTTACTCCAAAACAACCTGCAGGGTCAGATGTTCCCAGGAGGGTCTTCTCTCTGAAGAGTTTCTCACTAATAAAGGAGTGAAACAGGGGTGTGTATTGGCCCCTACCCTCTTCAATCTCTTCTTGAATGATCTGGCCCCATTCTTGACTGAGTTAAATGCCCATCCCCCGAAACTAGGGGACATTGTGCTACCTATTTTATTATACGCAGATGATGCGGTTCTTTTGTCAAGGACTCGAGTGGGCCTTAGGAGATTGATTCGTGGCTGTTTGGATTATTTTGCCAAGAATAAGCTCTATCTTAATTATTCAAAATCAAAAATAATGGTCTTTGCCAAAAGATGGTCCCCTCAAAGTTGGGTGTTTAATGGCCATTCTGTTGAACAGGTAAAACAGTTTAAATATCTAGGTGTTCTGTTCACTTACAACCACTCTTGGGTAGGTCATCGCCAAATGGCACTGGAAACAGCAAAAATTACTACCCGGGCTATTCTAGGTTTTTTCTACAAAGAAGGTGGCTCATTTGTCCCGGCTGCCATCAGGGTTTACAATGCTAAGGTCATTAACCAACTGCTTTATGGTATTCCAGTCTGGATCAAGGCATTCAACCATGTATGTGAAAGAAATCAGGCTATGTTTTTTAGGAAGATCTTAGCCTTACCAAATGCAGTGCCCTACTCAGTTCTCTGCCTTGAATTAGGACAAGTGAAGATAGAGACCTTGGCCTGGCTGAGAACTATTAGATTCTGGCTGAAGATTTATTTTAACAACTCCCAAAAAGGTCTTCTATATCACCTAAAAAAGGACACTTCTTTCTCCAATGTGCTTTGTGAAGGAAAACTAAATCAACTGGGCCTTAGTGCTGAGTTACTTGGAGACACCCCTTTAGTGGCTGTCCTCAAGCAAGTTAAGCAGAAACTGTGGGATAACCAGGCCTTGGAATTCTCAAGGGCTATTAATAACCTTCGCTTCCCACTACCGTGGCTTATGCCTGTTAGATTGGGCACAATTCCACTTTATTTCTCAGTGCTTTTGAACCATAATGTAAGACGTGTTTTTACCTTAGCCAGATGTAATGCAATGCCTTCTGAGGTATTATGGGGCAGGTTTCTGAATATCCCCTTTAATGAAAGAATATGCCCGTGTATGTCGGGGGCTCAAGAAACGCTGATCCACCTTTTTTTTCATTGCCCCCTACATGATTACGCTCGTTATAAGTTTTTCTCCTTTTGTAAGTACAGGGCTCATTTGAAGGATGAAGTGGCATTGTTAAATTTTCTCCTCAGGACTTCAGATCCGATTCTTATCCAACAAATAGCGGAGTTTTTGTTCTCCATAGCTAAAATTAATATGAAACGTCGACAGATAGAAGAGTACTCTTAATTTTAGTCTCATTCTATTTTATTATTTACTCTAGCTCTGGAGAGGTAGCCAACTGTTTGTTGTTGTTTGTATTACGGTTACTTGCTGGTTGCTTTATATTTTATATGCCAATAAAGGTTTGTGAATTGTGAAGAAAAAAAACATTTTAAATAAATATATTAGAGATGGAACTTGAATGAATGAATGAATGAATGAATGAATGAATGAATGAATGAATGAATGAATGAATGGGCTCAAAGTTCCAGGATTCCAAAGTTCCACAGAAATTAAGCACCAACACGCACCACAGAAATATAGTGCACACTTTAATGGACTCCCATTCCCCCACCCTACAAGCAGCTTACTTGAATGTGCTGGAGTAAATATCTCAGAACCAGCAGAAACACCCAGAGCATGAGGGCCAGGGTTGCCCCCCCCCCCGACCTGCCAAAAGCCTTCAGAGGACCTAAAAACATCACTTCTGGGCCTTTGGGAAAACCAGGAAGTGACTATTTTCAGCTTTCCGAAGGCATTCTGAGGGCTGGGGAGGCTTCACGCACATAACCAGAGCATAGCTTGGAGGGTGCAGCCCATACCAGCAAGGTCAGGAGGACCAGAGGCTCATAGGGCACCAGAGGCTTGCTGGGGGCCAGTTATAGGCTCTCTGAGGGCTGCATCTGGCCCCCAGACAGGAGTTTGGGGAGCCCTGATCAATAGGATTCGACCCTCAGTTCCAAAAGGAGAACAAAAAGCTGGCCATTGCCACATGATTATATTGGATTACTTGATTACTGCTGCATATTAGAGGAGGAGATTTTCTTAACTGACACAAGAATACTGCTTTTGCTGCTACGTTGAGCCAGGTCATGGCTAGATTAATGAGAAATTGAACATAATCTCAAACACAAAGGGGAAGGAGATGCTTTAGTGCAGTGGTTCCCAAACTGGTGGGTCACAACCCACCAGCCTGGGAAGCACTGGCACTTACGCCTTTAAGGGATGGGGCAAAGAGGAAGGCAGGAACACGAACCCCAGGATCACGCTGCTGCCAGGAGAGAAGGGGTTCTTCACCTTACCTACAGGTAGCGCTGGCATCCAGGGGGAGCAGGGAGGCCCGTGGAAGCCTTCGCAAGGTTCCCCAAGCATTCAATTAACTAAAAATAGTGCCTGGAAACCACTTCTGGTTTTCGATCGCAAAACCAGAGGTGGTTTTTGATTGCAGTTTTTAGCTAATTAGAGGCTTGGGGAGCCCTGCCAGGTTCGCAGCACCTTACCTGCTACCTGCAGGTAAAGGGGGGAAAAACACTTTTGGCTGCAGCACAATCCTGGTGATCTCACTGCTACTTCAGCCCCTCACCCACAAAGATGTGAGTGGTTCCCTCCTCCCACTGAGGACTTTGGGAACCACTGCTTTAGTGACTCCTTTGCACTTTGTGCAACACCAGTGTGCGGCTTATAGTGCAGCTGAGAATAGAAAGCAGTAGCAGCATATGTGGCAGGAAGAAGTGCTGTGTGCATGCTTCGGACTACTATTTTTCTTCCCAGTGGTCTGTAAAGTTCGATGGGGGTAGTGGTGGGAAACGTTGCCTGATTTAATATTATTAGACATGCTGCTCTAACGCAGGGGGCTCCAAACGTTTTGGGTTGCATCATATGTCCAACATGGTGTTGAGGGCCAAGAAAATAAATTTAAATTAGACAGGGAATTTAGATGAATGAATAATCACAGACCTCTTTCCAAGGTTATTCCCAACAGAAAGATTCTCTTCACCCCTACCAAGAAACAATATTACATTAAGAAAAATAAATCTGAAAGGAAACAAGCCACAGACAAGGTTATTCCCAACAGAAAGATCCTCTTTGCAAACCAGTCTGGCAGCGCAGTCTTAACCTGGCGTTGTGCCTCTTGCGCCACACCAGCAGTGTCGCAAACGTGCCATAAGGCGTATCTGCACCGTGGGTTCTGTTGCTGGGCCGGTGCAAGCAGCAGCGCCAGCGCATGGGTGCCACAATGCCCGCCTGCTGTGCCGGGGGCTTAGCTCTGCCAGCGCAGGGCCGTGCCAAAGGTGGGCCAGAGGCATGCCGGGAGGTGTAACAGGGTGGCATCATGGGTGGAGATGGGGGTGGAAATGGGACATAGCCGTTGAGCCATATCAAAAACCCCATCCCGGACTGGGCGGTCCCAATCCAGGCCTCTCCTGGCCATGGACTTACATCTGCTGTTTTGCGGGTGAACATCCGAGCAGCCCCATAGGGCTGGCTGGGGATTAACCCAGGGCAAGGGGAAAATACCTCCTTGCCCTGCTCTGAGCCACTGCTGCTTCCTAACATTGTTAGGATGCAGCACAGGTGAGCCAGTCTGCCTTTTCCAGCATCGTGCGCCCCAAGTCACTTTGAAAATAATGGGGGAGGGGAAGAAAGAAGGCACAGATCTTGATAAGCCCCACCAAATCACTTTGTAAATAATAGGGGGAGCAGAGATCTACTTACTCCCAACCTCCTGTCCTCAAGAGCCCTGCAGCTCGCGTTGTGGGCCTGGCAGCTAACGCAGCTGCTGGGGTGGCTTCAGGACGCCCGCACAGTGGACCCAGAAGCCCATGCGGCCGCTGAGCTGGGCCTGGCAATCCGTGCCGTGGGCCCTGCAGCCTGCACAACCTTCTGGGCCAGAGCAAGGCCAAATTGGCCTGCTGGGGGCTGGGTAGTGGGCACTAGGCGGAGGTCTCCGCGAGCCGGATTCTGGCCCTCCATGGGCCGTAGTTTTGGAGACCCCCGCTCTACAGGTGTGTTCACCTTGGTACATTTATCCTTTGTCGAAACACAGGCAGCAAACAGCAGTTTTTCTTTTACTATTCCAAAAAAATCAAAACTATTCCTCAAAAAGTATTCCTAAAAACCTGGCAAAGAGATGTCATTTGGCGTTACAGCATATCTTATAATTAGGGAATAATCATATACAGTGCTGTAGAGTTGTCGTGCACTTTACATACATTATCAATGCTGGTGTTCTTTATCATAGGTGGGATATTTTTTCTGAGTACAGCCTTTTTTGCTGCAACAAATGCTGTACTCGTGGGTGGCAGAGGGACAGCGCATGCTGGTGTGCTCACCCTGCTTATTCATGTACACTTTTAAGGTGATGTCTGAAGAGAGCTTTATTTTATCTGTGCCAAGAAATAACCATACAATTGTCAGTTCCACTGAATTAGTTGCAGCTGGCAGTTTGGACATTGCTTATTGTTTATTGATTTCCATTTCAGAGAATCAGGTACTATAAAATAAAATGCAAATCTTGAGTACAGCTGGTGAAGCCTGTTGCTGTCCGTAGTGTAGTCACCAGAAGCTAGCAATATAAGCATCAGTTGTAAAGGTCTCTTTTTTAAATCAACAAAAGAAGATATCCTGTTCTCTATTTCCCCTCTGTTCTTGGATAATAGATATTTGGCAGAACAGAGACGAGAGGTGGAACTTCCAACAGGAGTATGACCCAGAACTGATCAAAGAGGAAAAGAGGAAAGAAGTGGAAGAAGAGATCAGAGTGCAGGTGAACTTACTCTCGCAGTCCACTATAACAAACAGTAGCTGTTGCCAAAAAGGATCCCAGAACAAAAGTAAGAGCTTCTCAAACATACTTGTAGATTAGCATCGGTCTGCCTTTAGCCATTCACTCAGTGCAATAGAGCAGCTGGAATATTGTGATCTCAGATTGCCTCTGTGCGGACAGGTGAAGCAAAGTGGGGCAGGAGGTGGTGGTTTTTTTCACATATGTACAGTATACACTGCCTTTTCTCCAAGGAGATCAGGGCAGCATATGCTTCTTCTGCTGCCTTTTATCTTCCTGACTCTCCTTCCTTTGAGATAGTCACCCAGTACACTTCATGGCTATATTGAATATTGGCAATAGCGGCCATGTTTTCAGTTTTGGCCACATTTCAAATAATGGTAACTGGCAGAACAGATGGTTATAAAGTGGAAGTTTTCAGGTGTAGGTGACCAGAAAATTAACCCCCAGTCAAGATTAGGTTTGCTGGGTTGGCTCCTGGGCAATCTCAGTATTGCCCAGAGTCTCCTCAGGTTCCGGTGTAAAGCACTAATACCATAGTTATGTAACACCATGGGCAGCCCAATCCTATGCTGCCCAAGCACCCAGAAGAACAGCAGCACCAAAATGGCCACTGGTGTATTAGGCATTTGGTGTATCCTATGGGCCCCGGGCAGGCGCTAGAGCCTCCTCAAGGTAAGGGAATGTTTGTTCCCTTACCCCAATAGGTCTCCTTGGATCTGCACCTATGTAGGGCTCTGTGGCCTGGAAGGGGGTTAGGATTCGGCAACAGACTCTACCATCATCTCTGCCCTCCTGTCGGGCACAATCTTCCCCTTGGGCCGCCCTTCCCCCAGTTCTGCCCCCTCCTTGCCGCCACCCCCCGCCCGGAGGCCTCGCCACTGGCCAGCAGCAATACTTACCCCTCTTTGCTCCCGTGCTGGATCTTTCTGGTGCTGAAGCCCAGTGCAGGCAGTATGCTGATACCGCCCGACAGCAGGCAAGTACTTTCACAACACTTTCACAACACCTGGTGCCAGCAGTAGGAGTGTGCCTGCCACACAGAAGGCCCATAGGATTGGGCCTTTGTATAGTAAACATGGATCCCCTTTGCTCACATTTTTGTCTTACTATGTGGAAAAAGTGGGAGGGCTTCATTTATGGCTTCTTTGGGGCCCTGAATCTACCATAGAAGATAATAATCGTTTTATTTTTAAAATTTGTCAGCCTCCAAAAGTGTATAGTCAAGATTAAAATATGTTAAAAAAGTAAAATAATACCTTGATTATTATCAGAAACAACAGAAACAGCAGCAACATAAGGCAGCAGAGCAAAATAAAAACAATCATTCAGGAGAGACCTCAGTGCTTTAGCTTTGATATGCTGCTTTTCCTAAATGACCAAGCCATTCTCGTGCTTTATCTCAAGTTTAGTTTTCACTAAACAGTAGAAAGAAATGAGAATAAGATAATACAAAGCTGGCAGAATGGACTACCCTATTAAAGCTGCAGGATGGGATCAAATCTTCAATTCCACTGTGTAAAAAAAATGCCCTGCAAATAGAACAATAGCAGACAGTGGGGCTGACACCTTTTTACCTCATAAGCTAGTTCTCTACTTGCAAGGAGCTTTTTTCAATGTAGGAAGTGTTAAAAATGTGACCCCCTTCAACCTGCAGTCTCAAGCACAGCAGTCTATTCTACCACTATGTTTCTCACATTCTGCTATATGTGTAATTCAGTAATCCTTACAACCACCCCGTTGTCAGCATTATCCCCATAATTTATTTTAAATTGTGTTTAATGGTTTTTATTTGTATGTTTTATGGTTGTATTTTTATATTTCAATTGTATAGCCCCTTGAACATAGGAAAGGGGGTCTGCATAAACAGTGAGGTGAGGTAAAAACCAGTGACTTCCCAGCTTACACTTGGGCAGACCAATCCTAACCTGTGCAGGAGCAGGCAGGCCTGTGCTGCACCCTAAAGCAGATTAAGCAGTAGCAGTAGCTCACCATGGGGCAAGGGGATAATTTCCCCTTACCCCAGGGTAAGTCCCAGACAGCCCTATGGGGCTGCTTGGACCTGCACCTATTAAATAGGATGCTCAATATTAACAAGCAGCCCAGATTGGGCTGTGTGGCCCAAATGATCAGATCCAGACTCTTCCCCCCTTCCTGGGTCAGCTCACCCATGGGGCTGCTGCTCTCCTCCCGCCCTGTTCTGCCTCCCTACGTTCCAAAGCCCCTGTGCTGGCCGATCTTGGGCAGTATGGGGGCGATTTACCAGGCAGACCCTGTGGCGTGGCTGGGTCGGCGCTGCTCCTGTGCTAACCCAGCACATCCTGAGCTGGCGCAAACGTGCCTTATGGCATGTTTGCAACATCCCTGAGCAGACGCACGCAGTACGCTTTGGCCCAGGGTGCAGTTGGATTTCACCCTTAGCCACTATACTATATCGTCTCTCTTGTGAACACCTTCCAGGGCCCTAGACCTACCATGTTTATCCACAGGAGATGGACTGTTCATGAAGGCTGTGGCAGACCCTGAGATCTTAGGTCTTGGCCATCAATTATGATGTCATAACCTCACGTTGCAGCTTGGAATCTCCGGGAGTCATTAGTGTTGTGGGATCCCAAACCTGGTTTATTTCAGACTGGATATGGAGTCTGGCTCATCTGAAGTCTAGTACAAAAGGAGTCCACAGGAGACAGTTCTTCCAGTTCTAGTCAAGAATCTGGACAATTCCAAAGCTTGCAAACCTCCAGTTCCCATCCTGCCTTTAAAAACTTTGTGACCTTGTCGCATTTGCAGGGCCTCATTTTTTGTCTCAATTACAAGCAGTAATAAAGTACATATATTTGGCCTCAACTATCAGTATAAGATTTGTGTTTTCTGTTACAGAAATCTCTCTCACTCTGCCCAAACAGGTTGATGAGCTGATGCGTCAGGAACTGAAAAATCTAAAGTTAGCTGTGGACAGAGAGGCAGAGAGAAAAACACTTAAAAAAGGCAAAAAAAGAGGAAAGGTGAACGTTTATTTTTTATAATATTTGTATTGGATACTGCTTTTCAACCCCAAAAAGGAAAGGGCATTTTACATAGCAAGAGAGGGGGTAAGTGGTTGAAATGGTGTGCTGGGATGAATCAGTCACACTTCTTCTGCTAAAGGTAAGAGAGCCACCACTTCAAAAGGTAGTGCCTTACCTAGTTAGCAGGCAAAAGTAGAACTTCATACCTATATTAGGAGCAGAGTTACTAGCTGACTAGGAACCAGTACATTACGTTTTGCCCACACAAATAACTGTGTGTGCAAGATGTGTTTTTTTTTCTAATTATACAATAAAAGGCATAATCTTTTCTATGTTCCTGCCTCTCACATTATGCTTACATGAACAGTTACATGGTAATCTGGCTGAAGTAACTTCTGCACGTGCATTAAATATGAACTGGAAAAATCATTTTTTTAAAGAAATGTTCTATCAGTGATAGCTTGTTTCCATCTAATGCCTAATGGTGTCGTTGAAATTATGTTGCAGTGGTTTAAGTTGGTAAAGCTGTTCAAGCTAATGAAAAAATGAGGTCACAGGAGGCTGCTTTATACTAACTCAGATCATCCATCTATACTAGTGCTGTCTGCTCTGACGAGTTGTGGCTCCCTGGGCCTTGGATTACTGGAGACTGAGCCTGGGATACTCTGCATGCTAACCCCAGTTGATGTATTAAGTAGTAACACACAGTCTCTTATGGACAATAAGGACAATACGTTTCAACCTGAGAGAAAATCCCACCTCTCTTACATCCCCATGCTCCAGTCTGGTCTCTCTCTGGAATAGCATTTGTCAACCAATGGTGCCACTGGTAGTATTTGAGGTGGTGTCTGGTGGTACACGCGGAACTGCCAGACCCCTCTACTTGCAGCGAGACCAGCAGTGCAACATGGCAAGCAATAGTAGGCGGCTCTGCTCGGGCAAACCTCTAGTGTGCACTTTTCACATGCTCGAAAGAGCCCTCCCATCTGCCCTGAGGCACACATCAGTGTTTGTTGCCTCACGTCTGGCCTCCCAGTCTGGAAGTAACTGGCAATGACATCATCACCAGTTACTTCCAGTGGTACTTTCAATAAGTGGACCATGCAAAGTGATCAGTGTTGAGACAAATGTTGAGAAACGCTCTAGAACACATTCCTAATGAAGCTTGAAATTAGCCATGGTGTCCCAGTTTCCAACATACCCAGCTTTTGAAGACACTAACAACTCAGACAACCGTGTTGTTAACATGGGTTAGAGTAAGGGAGGCCTCCTCAGGGTGAGGGTCAACCTGGACCTGCACCAGAGATATAACTGGCACAAGTCCAAGGTGATCTGTATTAGCAAATCACACCTGAAAAGGTGGCTAGCATATGGTGTGTGCCAGCACCACTGACCTTGCCCCCTCCCAGTCCTGCTTTGTTGCCTGTTGCCATCCTCTCCCCACCCCATTCCACCGCTCCATGCCCTCTCCCCAGCCCTGCACTGGACAACTGCTCTGATGGGCACCCGTGCAAGTGCCGGTGTATGCAGGAAAGCTCTGGCCTGCCCATCAGTGTTCCATCTTGAAGCACTGTTGCACACTCTGCTGGCACACTGGCTCAGTGTGCCAGTGTAGAATTAGGCCATTA
Organism: Lerista edwardsae; assembly: GCA_029204185.1. Taxonomy (NCBI): domain Eukaryota; kingdom Metazoa; phylum Chordata; class Lepidosauria; order Squamata; family Scincidae; genus Lerista; species Lerista edwardsae. The sequence continues at coordinate 20,913,498 of JAJKFI010000015.1, read as the reverse complement.
CAGTAACTGTTTGAGTAAACAGAATCTGGGTGTATTTGAAGACTAACATGTGTAGCATTTAGGAGCCTTGTGTGGCTCAGGGCATAATCCGAGAGGTGCCCTTGGGCTGACTAACATCTTGCGTCGGCCCAACAGCATCAGCGACAATGCTGGGGCGTCAACCAGCACTCCCGCGTCAGCGCTGGTGCCGTTGGTCCAAAGCCAGGAGCTGTCGTGGTAAATCAAGACAGGCCGAGCATTTGTGTCTGAGTTCTGGAACCTTCCCCCAAACAATGAGGCCTGAGGCAGCTGGAACAGAGACACAGCTGTGGCCAATTATGTAAATGTTGTAGATATTCTAATAGGTGTACCCTGATTGGGGGAGAGTCTGTATTTAGGCAGGGAACACCAGAACTCTGTGTGGGTGTGTTTATGGATCGTCGTAACATTCTGTTTGAAAGAATAAAGCCTCTACAAGGAGACTCTGTCTGCTGTGCTTGCCAGTCTGCTCTTCACGTCGTCCGGCTGCAGGGTTTCTGCTGGCTACACTCTGCTAAATGGACACAAATCCATTCTAAAACCCGACAGGTTATGGGCGCAGCAGGACCGTGCTGAGTTACAAGTTATGGAAGACAGCTGCTTGCAGCTACAAAGGACGTCGTTTTGAGCTCTTGAAATGGTGAGCAGCAGCACTTGAAGCATGTCTGACTCAGAGCACGAGCAGGAGTCGGCTGGAAGGGCAGAGGCACCAGGCACAGTGCCAGTGGTGCAGCAAATTGCTCCTTATCCGGTATGCCGTCTCAATGATACCAATTATGTGGCATGGTCGCACAAAATGCGTTTGTTATTGAAGAGGGAGTCGTTATGGTCCTTCATTGAGGCAACCCCCACCCCCTTGACGGGTGAAAATCTGCGTATGGACGAGAGGGCGCAAGCCCACATAGGACTGAGTATGGAGGATGAACTCTTAGTTCATATACGTGGTCTGACCACAGCTAAACAGTACTGGGATGCATTGAAAGAAATTTACACACGTCAGTCTGTGGCTTCAAAAATCAGTTTGTCCAGACGCCTCTACAGAACAAGACTTGAGCCCGGAGGGGATTTGAGAGAACACCTTCGTCTCATGAAGAAAACTTTCAAAGACCTTGAGGACGTGGGAGTGAACATTCCTGAGCTGCAGCGAGCCCTGACTGTGTTAAGCTCATTAGACAGCAGCTGGGATACATTTGCCTTGACTTTGGAGGCAATACCAGAAACCACATTAACTCTTTCCTACCTCACTGGAAGGCTTCTGGAAGAACAAGAGAAACGCCAGGAGCATGCAGCTGAGAGGAAGAGAGGCAGCGTTCATCCCTCTACAGCCCTTCCCTCTACAAAGAAGGAGGAGGAGACAACTCAAGTCTATGCAACACGAAGATGTTTTCGATGTGGTTCTACAGCTCACATTCAACGCTTCTGTACGTCCAGAGGACCAGGAAGACGTGGGAGAGCAGTAGGACGTGGAAAGGTGGCAGTTGTGAGAACGCAGGAGCCTGAAGATGGACATTGGCTTATTGACAGTGGTGCTAGCAATCACATATGTTGTGATCCAACACTGTATACAAAGTTACAGCCAGCTGATAGAACGCACGTGAGTTTGGCAAATGGGGCACATGCTTTAGTGAAAGGGGCTGGGAAGATGTATGTGCCAGGATTGAAATCAGAAATAACAAATGTGTTGTGTGTACCTTCCCTGAAGCAAAGCCTCTTAAGTGTATCATGTCTATTGCAAGATAGTTTTTCTGTGCAGTTTAGAAATAAGGTGTGTTACATAGAAAAAGGGGGAAAATGTGTGAAAGTTCCAATGAAAGACAACCTGTTTGTGTTAAGAAATGCTCCAAAAGCTGAGGCAGTCCAAGCACACTGTACTAATAGAGAAATTCATAAATCCTGTGTACATCTCTGGCATAATAGACTAAATCATCTCAATGAAAAATATATACAGAAGACAGCTGAATTGGCACGTGGCATAAAGATACAAAAATGTGATCACTACGTTGATTGTGACTCCTGTAAACAGGCAAAGTCACACAAAGCACCTGTGAGCAAGAAAAGTAACAGATGCTCAAAAAGACCATTTGAACTGGTCCACGCTGACCTGATAGGCCCATTCAAAGCCACAGCTGGAGGAGCCAAATATGTGTTATTGATTGTTGATGATCATTCAAGATTTAGCTTTTGCTATTTGCTAAAAGAAAAGAGAGAAACATTTCAGAAGTTTAAAAGCTGGGTTAACATGGTAGAGCGCCGTTTCAACCACAAGGTGGCGCAATTGCAAACAGATAGAGGAGGAGAATTCATGGCCAAAGTTATGCAGTCATGGCTAGAAAAGAAAGGCATTTTGCATAGAACCACAAACCCTTACTCACCAGCTGAAAACTCAGTTGCAGAATGAAAAGCTGGAGTTTTGCAGGTAATGAAAGATGCTCTGCTAGCCCAATCAGGGCTTGGCCAGGCATTCTGGGGTGAGGCATTACAAGCAGCCACACACGTGGTCAATAGGGTTTATAGTAGGGCCGTAGATAACATTCCTTATAGCTTGCTATATGGGAAAGCACCTGACTTGTCCTATCTCAGATGTTTTGGAACACGTGCTTGGGTTTTTATTCCTAAATCTCAGAGAAGGAAAGGAGACCCCAAAGCTCGCAAATTAGTATGTGTTGGATTTGCTCCTTTGACCAAAGGTTATAGATTTTTAGCACCTGATAAACATAGCATAATTATCTCCCGGTCTGCTAACTTCTGTGAGCAAGAATTATTGTCCCAGCACACTGAAGTTTATCTTCCAAGTTCACCAGAGCCTTTAAGATTGCCAGAGAGTGAGCAGGAGTTGCCAAGGCAACTTCAGCAGCCCACAGAATCAGATAAAGGGGAAGAGGAATGCAAGCCTTTAACCCCTTACATGACACCAGAAACAGTTAAGCAGGAGGCAGCACCACCTAGGGAGCAAAGTCCTCTAGTGCAACGTAGAATATTGCCAGAAAGATCCACAAGGGGTGTTCCACCTCAACGTTTCACAATAGGGGAAGCTGTTGCATACAATGTTCAGTCTGAGCCTCAGACATATGAAGACATCTTAGAGCTGCCAGCTAGTGAGAGAAGGAAATGGTTTACAGCCATGCAACAAGAAATGCAAGCCATGGAAAAGCTTGGTGTATTTACTCCCTGTAGTTTACCAGCAGGAAGCCAGGCAATAGGCTGCAGATGGGTTTATAGAATCAAGCCTCAGGACGGGGCAGAACCTATTTACCGGGCTAGGTTAGTAGCCAAAGGGTATGCTCAAAGGCAGCATATAGATTATGAGCAGATCTTTTCCCCTACAGTGGCTGCACAAACAATACGTCTAGTGCTTGCCCTGGCAGCACAAAGACAGTGGCATGTATATCACTATGATGTGCAAACAGCATATCTGAATGCTACTTTAAATGAAACTTTGTACATGGAACAAGCCCCTGGCTTTGAGATTCCTGGGACAGGAATAGGACAAAGTGTTTATAAATTGAACCGTTCTATTTATGGGTTACGTCAAGCTTCAAGGAGATGGTCTGAACATTTAAAAGCAAAGGTAGAAAATCTAGGTTTTAAAGCCACAAAGGCAGATCCTTGTCTATTTGTAAAAGGAACAGGCAGCAATCAAATGTTGATAGTGGCTTACGTAGATGACTTATTATTTTTGAGTGCTGATATACAACAAATAAAACAAACAGCACAATGTCTAGAGAAAGCCTTTACTTTAAAAGAACTAGGACCTGTAAAACAGTATCTAGGAGTTGAGGTACAGACAATTCCAGGAAAAGGGTTTGCTCTGCACCAAACACAAAAGATAAAGCAACTCTTAGAAAAGTGGAGAATGTCAGAATGTAAAGCATCCAGGACACCCATGTGTGTAGGAAGCCAAAATAGTGCAGAAGCCACTGATCAATTGCCCCATGTAGAACAATATAAATCACTGTTAGGCAGTCTACAACGTATAGCCTTATGGACCAGACCAGATATCTGTAATGCTGTAAATATTCTAAGCAGGTATACCAACAGTCCAAACCACAAAAACTGGACAGATTTAAAAAGGGTGTTAAGATACCTGAAAGGGACATCAAACCTCAAACTAAATATTGAACCAGTGGGTCCATTGACTGTAACATGCTTTGTAGACAGTGACTGGGCAAATGATTCCGAAGACAGAAAGTCTACATCAGGTAATGCCATACTTCTTGCTGATACATTGATTGATTGGACAGTGAAGAAGCAAACTTATTTAGCCTTGTCTACATGTGAGGCAGAGTTTGCATCACTTTCACAACTGTGCACAAGCTTAATTTGGATCAAGCAGATACTAACAGACCTGGGCATAATACAAAAGGAACCAATCAAAGTGTTTGAGGACAACTTAGCATGCCTGAAACTAGCCGCTTCTGAGAGAGTGAGAGCCAGAAGCAAACATGTTGACATAAGATATCACAATGTCAGGCAAGCAGTGCAGGAAGGACTAATCACATTAGAATATTGTCCATCAGAGGAGAACCGGGCAGATATTTTAACCAAGCCTCTGACAGAGCAAAAGTTTTCAAAAGGGGTACAGATGCTAGGTATGGACTGAATACCTGTACTATGTATCATGTATGTATACTGTACCATGTATAATGTGTATGGAAACAAGAGAAGAACCCAGAACCCAGAGACAAATGGGAGGAGTGTCGTGGTAAATCAAGACAGGCCGAGCATTTGTGTCTGAGTTCTGGAACCTTCCCCCAAACAATGAGGCCTGAGGCAGCTGGAACAGAGACACAGCTGTGGCCAATTATGTAAATGTTGTAGATATTCTAATAGGTGTACCCTGATTGGGGGAGAGTCTGTATTTAGGCAGGGAACACCAGAACTCTGTGTGGGTGTGTTTATGGGTGTGTTTGTGGGTGTGTTTATGGATCGTCGTAACATTCTGTTTGAAAGAATAAAGCCTCTACAAGGAGACTCTGTCTGCTGTGCTTGCCAGTCTGCTCTTCACGTCGTCCGGCTGCAGGGTTTCTGCTGGCTACACTCTGCTAAATGGACACAAATCCATTCTAAAGCCCATGCCACACTGCTTGTACTCTGGCTGCACTCTGCTGGCACAAGAGTAGTTCTGGGCGGGGGGGTGGGTGGGCCAGGAGTTGTGCCAGCCCGGGGATGGGGTTGAGTTGGAGTGCGGCCATTGGGCTGTATCCAAGCCACTGTCCCCAGGCTCCGCAGCCCCAATTCAGCCTGCACGGTGTCCTCAGCAATGTGCCTGCAAAATAGCAGGCACAGATCCAAGGAGCTCATCGGGGAGGGTCCTGGATGCTTCAAAGCAGGCCTCGCTGTTCCAGCACAGCTTAGGATTGCGCCCTCAGAGTGGTAGGCTGCAGTCCTGCCATCAAAATCTCTCCCCATGACCCGAGTTCAATCCAGCGGAAGATGGTTCTTAGGTAACTGGCTCAAGGTTGACTCAGCCTTCCATCCTTCCAAGGTTGGTAAAATGAGTACCGACCTTTCTGTGGGTAAAGATGACTGGGGAAGGCAATGGCAAACCAATGTACCACAAAGTCTGCCTAGTGTCATCACAATGTGTCATCATCCCTATGAGTCAGTAATGATTTAGTGCTTTGCACAGGGGAATACTTTTACTTTTTTACTTTTATATGCAACAATTAAATCTTTCCCGTGTCCTAAAATATACATCGCCTTGATTATACTGCTAAGGATTGAATTTTCTCTTTCAAATGCCCAATATCTTGTCCTAGATCCCTAATGCAATACCAGCTTCCTGTTTTTTAAAAAAAAATGAGTATAAGTTTCCAGGTAATATTCCTATGTAGAATTTGAGTAACAGTCATGGAATTTGAGATTTTAGTGACGAATTCAGAATGTGAGGAATTCATGTACACCAGGAAATCATGAACTCAGGAATTTGAAATCCCTTTCGTTCTATAATATAGAATCGATAGATAGATAGATTAGATAGATAGATAGAAGTACAAGAAAATGTGCTAATGTGCAAGAGAACTGCTTCTAATTAACTCTTGTAAATAGAGTTTAATGTAATTTACATTACATTATGTCTTAATGGTTTTCATTATTTTTCATTAAATGTGTAATTTATATTCATGAGGGATCTTAAATAGTTTCTAGCAAAAAGCATGTTTTTCCATGACATATAGAAAAGCTGCAAACCAAAATATTTTCTTAGGCTCTGCTCAACACTTGTCAGTTTTTTGGTAAATCCTGATGTTAATTAAAATGGCTTTCCCACATAGTATTACTATATATAAAACTTTTGAATTACTCTACTGGAGAAATTGCCTTAAGGAAGCTAACAGTTGGCCATATGCTGAACATATGCTCATCATCTACGTAAGGAAAAAATATCTATATCTATATCCATGGATATCTATATCCATGATGTGATCATTTTTACAATGGGAAAAAGATAATCAGCCATTTTTAGAAACCCTCCAGAAAAATCAAGGAGAGGAAGAAATAAGAGATGTTCAGCACTGATTTGTGTCTTTAAGAGCTCTACTAAATGAAAATGTAACACTATATGCCATGTTACATACCATATATGCTTTCTTTTTTATGAATCTATTGGTTAAAGTTCCATCTCAATCTTTAGTTTTAATACTATATATTTTCTGATTTTACCAGAAGGCTTCAATTTCCTTTAATGGTGGAATCCAACTTCATATCACCAAATTTTACCCCATAACTTGTATCTGTTATTTACATGGCATAATTTTCTGCATTATAAATCAATTTGTGACTACATTTGTACACTACTAGATATGATAGATAGGAATCCAATGTTATTTTATATGTTAAGGCATTTTTCGGTAGAGCAGATATGTTGCTAGTATAGTATATATGCATCATTCTGCCATCGGAAGGCTACATGGCTCCGCTCCCACGACAGTCAACAGACTGATATTAGGCCTCTGTAAGTTCAGTGGTGGGACTGAAAAAATAATCAAGTTGGGTTGATATGGTTTCCTACAACATTCCCGGCAACATCAGGCAATATTGATACAGAAAACCAGGTAGTTTCCGTACTGATATTAAGGATTCTTCAGTCCATATTATTGATTAAAAACAACAACCAAGAGTCTTGTAGTGTGTGATGATGTAGACTTAGAGCTGAATCCTATGGGCACCTTCCACTGATGCAACCAGTATGAATGAGTTGGTGGCCACACTTGTGCCACTGGAGCATCCAGCCACAGCCTGAGGAGGTACATTTGTGTTGGGAGTGGATAGAGAGGAGTAGTAGTGGGGTGTTTCAGGAGAGGAACCACATGTCAGGGGAGAGAGAGGGTGGATTCAGCAGCAGCCAAACACAAGAGATCTTATCCCCCCATTTTTTTGGCTCACCCTGCACCTTGATATTTATTGGCCATGCGCCAGCTATGTAGCATGCAGTACACATACTATTGGCAGACCTGCACATTTTGGGCTGGCAGGGGATAGGATTGGGCTGCTATGTTTCAATCCTATAACACTTTCCTGGGCATAATGGGAGTTAATTTTAAGTGAACACACTTGATTGTGATATAGTGCACCAGTTCTTAAGCAGTAGACTAGGCAACACTAATATCCTCCAAGGGGGGCTGGTATGCCTTGAAAATTTAAGCAGACTGAGGAGGCTTATGCAGTTTTGGTCCATTTTCTGCAAAATGTGAGCTGTGAAATCATCACTTGGGAATAAAGGTTCCCTGTTATAGTCTAGATTGTATGGCTGGAGGTGAATGTCAGCCTCATCACAATTCCAGAACGCACAAGCCCATCCCTGACTCAGTGGGCAAAGGGGAGAGCAGTTTCCTGGGAGAAAAGTTTAATTGAGCTTTCTTGCAGTTGCAAAGAGGTTGGCTACCCATTCTTCTGGGATGTAATCAAGACATTTTAAAAAAATGTAGGGTTAAGTATACTCCCAAATTTTAATCCAGAAAAAAAAGAGCCCTGGCTATCAGAAATTGGGAAACCTGAACTAATGTGACCAAAGGACAAATAATTCTTATTGTCTGTATGGGGAAGAAGAGAGGCCATTACTGCTATTACTGCTAGAGGCTATAAATCACTAGAGGCCATTAATGCTATTCACAATTTTGTATAAACTTCTGCCAAATGTAAGTATTGCCTTTTCTAACTACCTTCATTTATGGTCCTCAGAAAAAGAAAAGGGGGAAAAAGGGAAGGAAGAAAAAGGCTAAGAAAGAGAAAGATCTGACTCCTGACAGGTAAAAATACACCTGCACCTCTGAGATTCACATTAAAACACTTCTCTCTCTCTCTCTCTCTCTCTCTCTCTCTCTCTCTCTCTCTCTCT
>JAJKFI010000015.1:20856122-20905135 GCA_029204185.1 Lerista edwardsae | reverse complement strand
TCTCTCTCTCTCTCTCTCTCTCTCTCTCTCTCTCTCTCTCTCTCTCTCTCTCTCTCTCTCTCTCTCTCTCTCTCTGACTTTGTTTGAACACAAAGGAGAGTCAAAGTTGGTAGGCATCACCTGAACCTGGTAGCTCCAATTCCTTGGCAATTATGGAAACTCTAACATTAAATTCTTTTTAATGTCCATACGATATATAGAAATTTAGAAAAGGAAAGGTCAGCCACCAATTTGCAGAAAGTTCATTTTAGGTTATATGTACTGTGGACTTTAGTTCTGTGTATTTTCATCATATGTCTAATACTTCTTTGAAGAATTGTCATTAAATTTTATTCCTTGCAGCAGGTGTAGAAACATCTGGTAGTTTTAGATAGCTATCAGATTTTTCCATCTGTTTTTAACATCCCTGAAACAGGACACAAGCCAGCCCTTCTCAAATAATTGAACAAAGCAGCATTTCTACGCAATATAAAATAATAAAGTATCCAGACCAACAAAACTCTTGATGTCGTGTTGTTGTTATAGTGCTTTTCAAAAAAAGTTCACAAAGCAGTTTAAAGAGAAACTCAAATAATGGGCAGCCCTATCCTATCCTAACCTGTATGGGAGTAGGCAGACCAGATGGCCTGAACCTCTATATGATGATAGCCTCTATGTGATGATAAGGCTAGATACAGGACTATGCATGGTTAAAGTCAGCTTTTGACAATAGAGCTAATAACTGTGCTAATAGGGAATGTGCTGCATCCTGCAGTGGAGTGGTAGTTACACAGGCCTCCTCACGTTTCTTCCCTTACCTCACAGCGGCTGGAAGGTTGGTTATGATTGCGCCCTTAGTAATACAGTCTGTCTCCTTCCCAAACCATGCTGATTGAAGGCTGAGGGTAAAGGGCCATGTTGTGCCGCAAACATTGCTATGTATTTCTTATATACATAAGAAATGTATGTATTTCTTATACATACGAAATGTATGCTCTTATACAGGAGTGCTCTTATGATTCACTCTCATACCTGATAGAAATTTGGTAACTCTTCTCCCAACCTGTAGAGATGGTGAGGGTCAGGGCAACATTTTGAGCAGCCATTGTGGGGAGACAGCAGGCATGCACTCCAGTCATGTTTGTATTGCATTGATATGATTGCACCAATGGACAGGGAGCCGAGGTGGACTATTTGAATAATATCACCAACACAGTGTTCAGCTTCTGCAGGCTTCAAAAAGCTCAGCTCTGGTCATGTCTGGGAGGCTGGCAATGGATCCATCCATGGGTTCAGAACTCGCAAATAATAACATTTCCAAGAGCCTGCTGTATATTAACAATAAGCATTCCTTCTTTATATGCATTCATTACAAATGGAAAGATTATTATTGCACATGGGAATTTTTCATTTTAGTCATTGGTAGATTGTCTGGGATCCCCCCAGACCTTGGCCGTACCTGGATCCTCCACGGACGAGGAACGGCAGCAGCCTCCAGCCTCCCACCAGGGCCCAAGCAAGGCCCTCAGGGAAAGCAGGAGGCGGATCAGTCAGGGTGAGCCAGGCCAAAACCCTGAGGACAGAGAGTAGGGCCGGGAGTGATCCTGCAAACCCCCGTGCCCTTCTGGGCAGCTAGGCCTGTCTCAGGAGGAGAGGAAGGGGTGGAGTCCCAGGGGCGGGACCTAGCCATAAAAAGCAACCAGCAGCCAATGGTGAGGGCAGTTGTGGATGGGAAGGCGGAGCAGGAGGTTGTGGAGCAACAGCTGCCTACTCCCAGGGTAACGGACCAAGGGTGAAGCAACCCCTTTTTCCTGCGACTGGGCTGAAGCTGACTTTACCCGCCTGAACCGGCTCGACCTTCCTGGGGCTCCCCACTTCCGCTTGTTGATGGCTGGCAGGTATCTGGTTGGGGTACAGACCCCTTTGGACCTCTTGAGCCTGCCACCCCAGGACCGTGCCCGCCCCGGGGGCATGACACAGATATTGCAAATACTTTTATTTGAAGAGGGATATTTTTTAGCAAAGATTTATACCATGAGCTACATATCTTGTTCTGTACTTAAAATATATATTGGTGTATAGGACCATTGATTCTCTCTACAAGGAGCTGGTTGAAGAAAAGATATTAATAAGAGCCAAGAAAGTGAAACTCAGCGATTATGTGGGTAAAGTATAAACTTTATGTCAATACATAGTGACTTGTCTTTGGAATTACATATGCTACTTATAACTTAAACTATTATGTACCCTGCCTTAGGCACTTGAAAGAAAGAAAGAAAGCTAGCAATAAACAAACAGCTGCATTCATAGCTCTTCAATACTTAAGATGTGATTTACAATATTGATATTTTCTAGTTCTGGATTTTGCCAGTCCTGCATTTGGTAGGCATCAAACTCAAAATGAAGGGCTGTTTCATTTACATTCCCTACCCATGTTGAAGGCTGAAGGAAAAATACAGAATGTTCTGGAAGGTTTCCAGCCCCAAAAGGGGATGGGGTGGGGCAGTGGTGGGATTCAAATAAATTAACAACCGGTTCTATGTCCTTCAGGGCGGCCGCTGCCTTTCTTCCCTCTCCCAACCTTAAATTAGCAACCGGTTCTGCAGAATAGGTGAGAACTGGCTGAATCCCACCACTGGGGTGGGGGCTGTTCCAACATCTGACAACTCTCTAGAAGCATTCAAGGATTAGGACATCAAGAAAAAAGCTGCAAGCTCTTAAGGCCAGAGGAAGGACCCTGCTCGATCAAACCATATCTAGTGCCATGTTTCCAAGCGTGTTCCAGGAAGGGGCTAGCAAGGCCAGCGCTGAGGTTGCACACAAATAATTAAAAATTATCTAGTTAGAATCTTCCCTGTCATCTGTTTTGCCTTTCAGACATACTGTTAGAAATCCCTTTCTAATTTCCAGGGCATGATGAAGGTAACTCTGGGAAGCTCACAAGCATGACGGTCTCCCCCCCCCTCCCAAGCTCACAATTAGTATGTAGTGACACAACACTTCTGAATATGAACGTTCTTTTGAGCCCTGATGACTAATACATTGGCAGCCGACAAAGTGGGAGAACCCTAATCAAGGACTTCAGAGAAGGATGTTGAAGAGAGTTGAATTAGGGTTGGAAAATATGTACCTCACAGCCCAGGTTCCCCAATCCTAATCCTATTTTGCAGGATACCATAAGATGTTGGAGGCTCAAATTCCCTCCCTAGCGTTCCCCGATTTTTTCTTTAACGGATGTCTTCAGCATTCCATGGCTTCTAGATGCTGCTGTATTGTCAAAGGGTTATTTTCCCTGTTCTTCTAATTTACAAGCTAATACAGGCAGGTCCTCATTATCCTCAGGGTTCTGTTCCGGGAACCCCCGTGGATAATGAAAACCATGGATATTGAAATATGTGGCTTTCAGGCTGCCCCCACCATCTGAACCTGACCAGAGCTGGGCTCCAGTTGGGTCTGGATGCCACAATGCCACAAGTGTCTGTCTATAGCCGCTGTGAGCCTCGGAATGAGTTTTACAAATGAAAAAACATCACATGGTTTTTCAGCCCTCTGACTTCCCCAGGCCTCAGTATACCTGTATAAACTGTATAAACAGTTTTGCCAAAAAAGGTTACTTTTTTCACTTGTAAAGCTCATTCTGAGGCCTACAGAAGCCATGGGCAGATGCATGCAGTCTGGAGGCAAGGGGGTCACAGCTGCCCTCACCTCCGGAGGCTCCAGGTCAGGGGTACAGGGGTCCTGCTGGAATCTGTGGGATCCAAATCTGTAGTCAATGTGGGCCAACAGTTGGGGGAATCCCTAGATATCCCAAGGCAAAAATCACTGCCTTGTCTGCAGTTTACCCCATTTTGCTATCACTATTTTGATAGGCACTGGAACCTCAAGTTCAGTATTAGAAGGAACAAGTGGGGACCCAGAACGAAAAGAGTCCTTGGTCTCAAGTGCTTCTGTTTAGGAATCCAAACGGAGGAAATTAAAAAAGGATCTGTTTTTCCTTTCATGCCATCTTAAAATCATTCCCCACCAGGCTATCTGGTGTACAAACGGTGTCTTTTTTCCTTTGCCCCCTTCTGCAACTTTGATGTATAGTGCAGGGGTGACTTTTGCTCAGCCAGTCCCCTACTTCCGGGTATACAAGATGCAAGGGTTGGTGGGGATCCAGAAAAGGCCTCACCACTCCCTGCGTGAGCACCGATGCTGCAATGTTAATGCCCGTGTTGAAGTGCCTTATGACACTTAATACAACACCGATCTCAGATTGGGCCCTTAGTGAGCTTTTAAAACTGATTTACATTTCCTCTGCTCACCTCTAGGGGCTACGACATGGTCATCAGTGGTCACCTTGGTCAGAGCCAATCTTCCCCTCTAAGCCCTCCTTGACCACTGGCATGTAGATAGTCTTGACCAGGTGTTAGCAAAACTCAGCAGGCGTTTCCTGGCCATTTCCTACTTCGGCTCCTTGGCCAAGGCCAGGCTCCACAGATCCTAATATGCATCCTAGCCAAACTGTGTCTGCACACATGCATATTATGGGGGCAGGACTCAGAGTTGAACAAGCTGTCTCATTCTTGCCAGCATCATATTGCGCACAAAGAGGGATTTTTTTCTGTTAAAGCGAATAGTCCTCATTGTTACTGGCAATGCTTTTAAAACACAAGCAACATGCACAAATGGAGGAAAACAGGGACCCAGTGTATTCGCCAATGGCATGTCTGTGCAATTTGGCAGTGAAAGGGTGACGGTGGCAGAAGTTACAGCGCTTCAAGGTTAACTGAAAGTGCTCAAGAAGCAAAAAAGGGGGGTTGGACCCAGAGGCGGATCTGCAGGGAGGGCAAAGCTCTAGGTTTTGCAAGGAGCCTTACCCTGTCATGTAAATCCCTCCTCTCCCTTGCTGCTATAGCCAGTAAGCAACGTCAAGATGTTGCTTTTCCCTGTGAGGATTGGCTAAAACGGTGCAGGAGAGGAGTGATTTCCACTGCAAGGTGAGGCTTCTTGCAAAACTTAGAGCTTTGCCCTCCCTTAGATCTGCCTCTGGTTGGACCCACTATACTGACTCACTCAGAGCGCAATCCCAACCTGGAGTTAGGCCAGCACAATTAAACCAGCAAAGTTTGGCCTGCACAAATGACACCTCTCTCATGCTTGGACCACTTTCAGAGTCCGAGAGGCCAGCACACAGATGTGGACCATCCTCCTTGACTCCGAGAGTGGTCTAGACATGCTTTACGGTGTCTCTTGTGCTGTTCAATCTTTGCTGGCCTAACTGCCGGCCTAGCTCCAGGTTAAGATTGCACCCTCATGCTTAAACTACACAGATAGAATTCTGTCACTAACATACAAACATAATGGATCCTAAGGAAAGCAGTTAGGAAAAGGAGAGGGGAGGAAAGAGGACTCCTTAGAAGAATAAGAGACAGGAGGGGGAAAGTAAGGGTGGGGGAGAGAGAAGGGACGAAGTGAGATTAGTTGGACTTTCCAGAGGAATCTAGAGGTAGAAAGAAGGTTTGGGGTGCAGGGAATGAAGAAAAGGAAGAGAAAGCCAGGGGATCAGTAGAAGGAAAAGAAGTAGGATACAACTGGTTCAGCATTTGTAGCTTTGGAGGCCATTAGGCATGCCCAGTTGTCATTGGAATGAGAATTTCTACAAGTCATTTTCAAACAACACATGAAACAAATGGAAAGTGACTTAAAACTGTTTCTGCACACTGGTGAGAATTCACAAACAGGTTATGGATTATAGCCTTGAGGTCTTGTTACTCCTGCATCGTCTCTCTGATTACACAGGAGAGATGCCAGTATTTAGGAAAGGGATCAAGTGCAATACCTCTCTCTGGCTGGACAAGTAATGCTTGCAGTATTCTGGTTGTGGGTGACCTATGTAAAATTCCAGCTGTGCAGTGTGCTTTATAGGTCTTACTAAACCTCACAACCACCCTGTGAGATAGGCTAATTCTGTTCCAGTTTTATAGGGGAGGAATTAAGACAATGGTGGGTGGTCTTGGCAAGTCTCTGAAGCTTGTGGTTGAGCTAGGATTTGAAGCAGGATCCAGTACTCTGTCTCAGGGACCACAATGTCAGCATTGTTAGTTGGACCATCCGGCATGGAAGGATGGATTGGGGTTTTTTGGCAGGTACCTTGGGGATACTTCTAAATCAATACTAGCTACTGAGAAATCCTGTTAGGGTTTAACAGGATGTTTTATTTGTATTCCCTGGTAGCTTCTGATTTCTGGAGTTATGCATTTTGTAACAGTACTGTATCACAAGTTAAACCTGTGTCTCTTCCCTGCAGGCGAGTACAGCTATCTGGGGAGCACACTTCGACAGATAGATATAGAACCAATGCCCTCTTTAACAGATGTCAGGCAGCTCATAGCGCTGTATGGAATATTGCCATTAGGTAAGTTCACAGCAGAAATTGCCAGAGGGAAGAATACCATGCTAGGCTTCGTGTTAGCATCATATATTTTTACTAGCTATGACAATGCTTGATTGATTTTGGTTGAAAGCATTCTGCAGAATTCTTTTTCAATTAGGTGTTCTGGGCTTAACCGTATGATTTTAATAGCATACTTAAAGGAAGAGTGTGCCTGCCATTGTGTTTAAACATCATTTCTTGCCATTTTTTGTTTGCATGTTAACAGTTTAGTGACTGCAGCACATAAAGGAAGTCACTTGGGAAAGGTAATTGCTAGCACAAGCTCCAGTGATTACATTTAATCAAATTAGGGGATGGTCTAAGGTTACAATTTACCTTTTTACAAGCTAGCTAATGCTACTTGCTGTTAAATAGTGGAAGCATTTATGGAATTTGTAAGGGCTTATTTCAGATATCAGAGAAAGTACTTTTAAAGCCCAATCCCATTCTCCCATTCTCCCATCTCCCATGTCTGGAGTTAGGCTGACACAAGTTAAACCAGCAGTTTGGCCAGCACAAGAGCCACCGTAAAGCACGTTTGGACCACTCTTGGAGTCAGGGAGGATGGCTCATGTCTGTGTGCTGCTCTCTCTGACTCCGAGAGTGGTCCAGACTTACTTTACGGTGGCCCTTGTGCTGGCCATACTTTGCTGGCCTGACTGTGCTGGCCTAAATCCAGGTTAGGATTGCACCCCTATTCTCACCACCTCCACCCCTGCAGTGGCACCAACACGGCTACCACTCCCACCTCCTGTGGTGGGAGGGGAGGTCTCTTATGGGTAACAATCGATATGGAAGTCTACTCAGACCTGCGCTAGCTAAATAGGTGGCCCAGGTCTGGGTTAGGATTCAGCTGCTGCTGCTGCTGCTGCCCCTTGCCCTTGCCAGACTCGATCAGCCCATCTCCTGTCACTGCACTTTTGTCCTCCCCCACCACCACTCCTGTTCTTCACATTTTGCACACTAGAAAACAAAATATGCAATAAAAGTGTAGCTATAAGTAAGTACATGCCAAGGATGTGGGGTCACTAGAAGCAGGTGAGGAAATGCCTCACCTGACCCAGTGCCACATGTGACTGAGGATGGCCAACCCTGGTTACATCCAGAGCTGTTCTGAGAGCCTGCCTTCCCCAGAGCTGGAAGGAGGCACACAAAGCCCCATCCTCAGGGTAGATGCCAGTGACCCCATCTTGGCCCCATCTTCACCCACCTGTCACTGCTTTACCAAGAACTGGGACAGGCCATGGCGAAACCTCAACTCTGCCTGGCGGGCCTTCTGAAGCCCACAGAGGCCATGCACAGCCTCTGGGGGCTTGAGAAAAGCTCCAGACGCGACCTTGTTCCAGTCGCACTTGGAGCTCTGCATGACCCAGACGTGTTATGTCATTTCCAGGTCATGTGACTCTGTGACCTTCTGTGCCTCACTGGCACAGAAGGCCACGGCACATCCCTACTACATACCTCTGCATGTTCACTTTGAGAGAGCAATCCTGACTTTCGCTGGAACAGGAAGGCCGATGGGCCTTGCGCTGCCTCCAGAGCAAATTGGAGCAGGCAGGAGCCTTCCTGGGGCAAGGGCATGTTGGTGCCCTTTACTTACCCTGGCGTAGGTGCCAGCTGCAACTATGGGCTCCTCAGTTCTGCGCCTGCTGTTTAGCAGGCACAGAACTGAGGATGCCCTGCGGTCCGGGAAAGGGAGCTTGGATATGGCCTAACGGCCATATCCCAACTCCACCCCCTTCCTGGGCCTGCATGTCTCCTGGCCCACCCCAAACCACCCTCCTTCCACCCAGAGCCTCTCTTGCTTCAGCTGACCTCGGTTGGAGCAGGAGTGGTGCAGCACAGGCTTCAGCTGGCGCTGTTGGGCCAACACTAGCAGCTAGGGGCGGCCCAAGAGAGGACCTTGGATTGTGCCCTGCATTAAGTTCAATTTGATTAAATAGGACTAACGTCCATGTGGGTGTGGCAGAATAAGGGCACAATCCTGTTGTGACCTTGGGTCAACGCATCTTACTTGCATCAGCCCAGCATAGTTGCAAATGTGCCGTAAGGCACATCTGCACCGCTGAAGCAGCCACTGCACCTGCACAGGGAGCTTCAGCGGCCCAGGGACGCCGTGTCACCAGGCAGGTAAGCTGGCCCCGAACCGGCCAGGTTGGGCTGCCGCAGGGCCTTGGGGAGGGCATGGGGAAAATGAAAGGGAGGCAGAATGGTATGGAGGAAAGGGGGAGGGAGGGCACGCCGGGGGGGGGGCTGGCCAGGGGTGGGGGATGGAACATGGATCCAGCCGTTGGGCTGGATCCTTACCCCTGTCCCTGGGCCACTAGGGCCTGATCCAGCCACTCAGATTTCTGCCAGCGATTTCACTGATGCGGATCTAAACGGTCCTCAGGGCTGGCTGGGGCTTACCCTGGGCTAAGGGGAAAATATCCCCTTACCCCGAGGTGAACTCAAGCTGCCTCCTATACTGTGTGTATACAGAGCAGCCCTGCCGGCCAGCCTGTTCCCACACCGTATAGGACTGTGCTACCCAACACTTGCCACAACAAAATCTTGTTAGAAAGACCGTAATTTTGAATCAAAATACAAAAGCTGGTGCAGCAGAAGTGGCTGAGAGACGGATCTGTGGAGATGAACTTTCCTGGCTCAAACCTTGACTCTGCCAGGAACATAGTAGGTGGCCTTAGGTGGCCTCATATCTAGCCAGCTGCAGTGTTGGGGGTAGTAATACTTACCTTGCAGGGATATTGTCCTGTAAAGCACATTACACACTCCAAAAGCACAATATAAATGCATCAGTTTAACAGTATTTATATACCACTTTTCAACCAAAGTTCACAAAGTGGTTTACAGGCAAAACATAAAGTTAAATGGCTCCATGTCCCCAAAGGATTCACAATAAAAAAAAATAGAGAACACCAGCAGCAGCAGCCACTAGAAAAGACACTGTGATGTGGTGAAGAGGGACAATCACTGCTAAATATAAGAGGAACACCACTTGAAAAAAGTGCCTCTTGCCCAGTTAGCCGGGGACAATGTTTTGTGTTTTTGTTACACAATGTTTTGTGTTTGTTGTTAAATGTTTTGTGTTATTGTATGAGTTATTAAAATTGTGAATAAATTATTCTTTAAAAAGTGCTGCAGTAAATTTGCTTTCCTAAGGTACAACACTAGGAAACCTAGCTGCATATTTTTTCTACGACAAAATCAGCTCAATTGTATCTAGAAGAGAGATGAAAGCTTTAAAAAGCTTTTCATGCTCTTCTAGTTCTTGTCCTGGAAGCGAAAGCATCGTCTCTTTTTACCTCTTTCCATCAGTTGACCATGTCCTCTCATTGTACTGTCAACATCTAATAAGCACTGTCACTTCAGTTCCACTTGAGAATCTCTCTCAGTCCCAGCACTTGTGAGTCATTGCTGTGGATTGCTAAAAGAACTGTCCATATTTTCCTTCCATAGGTTCTCAGTCTGTGCATGAGAAGGCCCCTCTGGTGAAAGCCTTGCTGTTGGCTGGACCAGTAGGCGTAGGAAAGAAGATGCTTGTTCATGCTCTCTGCACAGAAACAGGAGCAAACCTCTTCAATTTATCTGCTGCCAATATTGCTGGTAAATACCCTGGCAAGAGTGGTCTGCAAATGATGCTTCACATGGTGTTCAAGGTCAGACATCAATACTATTTTCCTTGTAATTTTTTTCTGCATGTGTACGTAAAAATTATGTATTTTTGTCTTAATAGCTGTCTATTAAGGATTTTGCCCCCTGTTCTAAATCACACATTTTAACAGCTAATATTTTAGGTTTTTTTTTAAATTACGTATCACTGAGAAAGTGATATTATTATTATTATTAATATTAATATTAATATTAATATTAATATTAATATTAATATTAATATTAATATTATTAATTAAATTTATACCCCGCCTTTATGCCCGAAGACACTCAAGGCAGCTTTACAATAACAATAAAAGCAAAATTTAACATTAAAAAACAGTTAAAAACAATATTAAAATACAATTAAAATTAAAACAACAACAACAACAAACAACAAGCCCCGTGGATCATTAATAAGAATAAAAAGATATAGCCTGTCAACAAAAAGCTTTTTAAAATAAAAAGGTCTTCAGCCCCCGCCGAAATGTTAACAAAGAGGGGGCAGTTCTCAATTCGAAGGGGAGGGTATTCCAAAGTTGGGGGGCCACCACAGAGAAGGCCCTCTTCCTGGCCGCCGCCCCTCTCACCTCTCCTGATGGCGGCACAGTCAAAAGGGCCCCCCCCAGATGATCTGAGAGTACGGGTAGGAGTAAATGGAAGAAGGCGGTCCCTCAAATACCCCGGACCCGAGTCGTAAAGGGCTTTAAAAGTCAAAACTAGCACCTTGAATTGGGCCCGGAACAGAACCGGCAGCCAGTGTAGTCGCCGAAGCAACGGCTCGACAGAGTCAAACCGACGTGCCCCAGCAACCACCCGAGCCGCTGCATTCTGTACTAGTTGTAATTTCCGGACCGTCTTCAAAGGCAGCCCCACGTAGAGCGCGTTGCAATAATCTAATCTAGATGTCACTAGGGCATGGGTCACTGTGGCCAGGTCCGCGCAGCTCAGGTACGGCCGCAGCTGGCGAATCAGCCGAAGCTGAGCAAAGGCTCCCCTGGCCACCGCCGCCACCTGGGACTCCAGGTGTAGCTGTGGATCCAGGAGAACCCCCAAGCTGCGAACCTGCTCCTTCAGAGGAAGTGCAACCCCATTCAGAGCAGGACGATAGTCCAATACCCGAGCTGTGGATTTCCGAACCAAAAGCACCTCTGTCTTATCCGGATTTAATTTCAGCTTGTTCGCCCACATCCAGCCCCCAACCGCCTCCAGACAGCGATCCAGGACCTCAACCGCCTCCTCAGAATCAGGGGGAAAGGAGAGATAAAGTTGGGTGTCATCAGCATATTGATGGCACCCCACTCCAAACCCCCGGATGACCTCTCCCAGCGGTTTCATGTAGATGTTAAACAGCATGGGGGATAAGATGGAACCTTGCGGCACCCCAAACCTAAGAGGTCGGGGTGCCGAACAAGCGTCCCCCAGCACCACCTTCTGGGATCTGTCAGTCAGGAAGGAGCGGAACCACTTCAAGACAGTGCCTCCAAGCCCCAACCCGGCCAGCCGACCCAGAAGGACACCATGGTCGATGGTGTCGAAAGCCGCCGAGAGGTCCAGCAGGACTAACAGGGTCGCACTTCCCCTGTCCATCCCCCGGCGAAGGTCATCCACCAAGGCGACCAAGGCAGTCTCCGTCCCGAACCCCGGCCTGAAGCCAGATTGGAATGGGTCCAGATAATCCGTTTCCTCCAGTACCCTCTGAAGCTGGGACGCCACCACCCGCTCAATCACCTTGCCCAGAAATGGGATATTGGAGACTGGCCGAAAGTTGTTTAAATTAGTGGGATCCAGGGAGGGCTTCTTCAGGAGGGGGCGAACCACCGCCCGCTTCAAAGCAGGCGGGAGCACCCCCTCCCTCAGAGATGAATTTACCACCCTCCCCATCCACTCGGCCAGCCCTCCCTGGGCAGCTGTAATTAGCCATGCCGGGCAAGGGTCGAGCGGGCAAGCAGCAGGTCTCACACTCCAGAGAATCCTGTCCACATCCTCAGGCTCTACAAGCTGAAAAGAATCCCAAATGATAGGATAGACAGGTTCCCCGGGGACATCACTAGATATGCCCACAGCAGCGTCCAAGTCATGCCGAATCTGATCGACCTTGTCTGCAAAATGTTTTGCGAACTCGTCACAGCGAGCCTCCGTGTGCTCCTCCCCACCAGTAGGGGGGGGCAAGATGTAAAAGACTACGGACCACACGGAAGAGCTCAGCCGGACGGTTCTCTGCAGATGCAATGGTGGCAGAGAGGTGTGCCCTCTTAGCCGCCACCACTGCCCTAGAATAAGCTTTTAACTGGGCCCTAGCCCGTGTCCGGTCAGATTCGGCACGAGTCTTTCGCCACTGACGCTCTAGTCGTCTGCTCTGCCGCTTCATCATTCGCAGCTCCTCAGAAAACCAAGGAGCCGCTCTGATTCTGCGACTGGGCAGGGGACGCTCAGGAGCGATCTCATCCAGGGCCCTGATCATCTCCGTATTCCAGAGGTCGACCAGGGCACCGGGTGGGTCTCCAACTCTGGCAACAGGAAAGTCCCCCAGAGCCCTCAGGAATCCGTTTGGATCCATCAGCCTCCGAGGGCGGATCATAAAGTGTGATCCCCCGCCATTGCAGAAGTGAGAAGCTGCAACAAGCCTAAATCCCACCAGACAGTGATCTGTCCATGACAAAGGAGTGATCTGAATCTCCTCCACCTCCAGATCACCATCAACCTGCCCTGCAGTAAACACCAGGTCCAGCGTGTGTCCAGGTCCAGGTCCAGTGTGTATATAAATATAGTATCCATATTAGTACAATATGCAAAATGGTGCATTATTACTCAGTTAAGCAGATTATTTATTAGGGAGATCAGTGTTAGAAAGTCTTTTATAATCATGTATTTGAAATGATGATTCCTGTAATTTTTAGCTTTAGAAGAATTGGTAAATCATTGTCCTCTTTCTCTTACGCTTACAAAATAGCTTTGTTCCATCATCTAAAGAAAGGAACTACTGTACATGTTTCATCAGCAAACATGGATTCCCAAGCCCACGTTTGTTGAATAACAGGCATGCAGAGGAGGAAAACATTTTCAGGGGAAAGCAGAAGACCCTCCTCCCCACAAGCGCTTTCCCCAACCAGGCTTACTTTCAGTTTTGAGGCCTGTTTGGGATCAAAACTGAAGCAAAACCAACAGAGAACTCATTGGTGGAGCAAAGCGATGGGTGGCTACAGGACTGAGAGCTCTCTTGCTGTCTGTGGCTCCTCACTTGAAAATGTCATGCTCCTGCATTCGCCTTGTTCAGTAAACCTGGGGTTGAGAACATAAGAAGAGCCCTGCTGGATCAGGCCAAAGGCCCATCTAGTCCAGCTTCCTGTATCTCACAGCGGCCCACCAGGTGCCCCAGGGAGGCATGAGACAACAAGATGCTTGCATCCTGTTGCCACTCCCTTTGTTGACACAAAGTGTGGTTCCCTTTTTAACTTGGATTGGGGCCTTAGTCATGCTGGCAGAAGAGATCTTTGTACTGCAAAGGTCCTTTAAATATAGTCAGCTAATTTAAGTTTAACTTTAAAAGACCCTTAATGCAAACATTTTGTCATATTACTTGAATCAGGTAACTCTTGCTAAGCTATGAGAATGACCCAGTCTGCTTTTATAGCTCACAGTGAGAATGAGGTAACTGAGATGTTCTGATTAGCAATTGCTTCTACAAATGAAGGGATTTGGCTTAATTAGTCCCCAGGGTGCAGAGACTGACCATTAGGCAGCTTTTTGTCCATAAATGAGCCGTTGGCTGATGATAATTATTTCATGAGAGATGCCTCGAGTGAGTGAGCAGTCATGGAAAAAAACGAGGCTAATATGTTTCAGATGTAAAATACCTGAACAATTTTTCCTATCTTTTTTTTCTAAATGCAGATAAAAGTAGGTAGATATATTCTGGGTACAAATGTAACCATTTTTCATATAATAACTCATAAAAAGAATAAGGTGGACTGTGGCAGACAAAGGCAGACTTTGAGTGAGTGGCAGACTTAAGACATAGGCAGAGCCTCTCTGGATCAGGCCGAAGGCCCATCTAGTGCAGGGTGACCAGATACAGTGGAGTGCCTCTATGTTTGACCATTGCAAAGAAGAGGGAATTTTGGCAGATGCGGCTTCGTAAACCCTTCCATGTTGAGGTGCAAAATTCTCTCTTCTCTACAAACGTATAGGCACTGTATCTTCCATTATATGTGATCACCAGGTTCCTGAATATTATGGAATACAGGATAGACCAGCTTCCTGTATAGCACAGCGGCCAACTAGATGCCTCAGGAAGCGCGTAAAGCCTTCAGCCACTGTGGCAATGCTGCAGATGCTTGACTAGAAACAGCCATGGGCAGACTTCCCCAGATCCCAACATTAGGAAGGGAACAGGGCTAACTTTGCAGCTAAAGATAACTTTACAAAATGTGGGAAGTAAGAACTCAAATACTGCCAAAGATAAGCACATTGTCTCTGGGTCAAAAGAAACAAGCAGGTTGTTGTTTTATGAGGACAGACATTTTAAAAATGGCAATATCCAGTGGTAGGATTCAAATAAATTAACAGCTGGTTCTATGACGTCGTAGCCAGAGCAAAAAAAAACCCCGAAGCCAGCCGAGGTAAGCGAGTGGGCGAGGCCCGACCATTTAACAACCGGTTCTATAGAACCTGGGCGAACCCCCTGAATCCCACCACTGGCAATATCTTTCACATATATCAGCCCACTTTCCAACAGATGAAGGGCTAAGCACAGTTCAAATGGTAGGGCCAACAATCTAATCACTTTTATTTCAGGACCCAATTTCAGTGCTGCTGAGATGCCTCCATAATCAAAATACTTGCAGTGTGGTCTTTCTGCTTCAGCCATAACCTCGCTGCCTTCCATTGCTATCAAGTCACTGTACAGATTGCTTACCCATAGAAACTCTCTGTTTATTGTCTACTCTGTGTTTGTTATTCAGCTTTAATTCAGAAATAGAAAGTAATCTCCTAACATGAGCACAACTTGGGAGGCTATACCTTTGAGAACAAGTGTAAAAAGACAAAAATGTCTCACATTACAGAACAAAACAGAAAGCTAAACTGTTCAGAACAATGGGACCAGCTCTCATGAAATGCTGTCACCATCTAAACGGAAGGCAGCATTAGAAAGGTTAAGGAGCCATCTGCTGGTGACTTTAACAAAATGAAGAACATAGCTCTGCTAATAAAATTTCAATTATAAATTAATTGCATAGTCCATTTAATTATCCATGGACTCAAACTACCCATGGATAATTCAAATGAAGTACTTTCATTGGAACATACAGTCTGCTACATATCTGTCAACAATTTCAATTAGATACCAGTGAATTGTGGGTGTCTCTGTAAAAAAAAAAAATTAGCAAAATAGCTTTGTATTGATTAGATCAAGAAAACTTACTGCTTAGAGTAGCAGTGTTCTGTATATAGGGAAATCTGCTCATTCAGTGTTCATTCTTACAAACTAGAAAGCAGCGATCATTCATAGAAATAAATGTGTTTGTTTTCAAAATGCGTATAATGCCTTGCTACACAAGGTATGTAAGGTGGCTAATACCATTTAAAAACTTAAAACAATAACAGCATTAGTAACATGTATGATTTTAGACTAGGTTTGTCGTAAAAATCAAGATGTTGTATGTTGAACAGCCAGGAAAAGTACATTAAAAAGTCTGGCTCCATAGGGGGATAGCATCTGATGCAAGTTGCCTGTGCTGGATGCCACCCGCTGCCACTTCCAGCATGCTCCCCCCCAGCCCTTCCTCCATTATTTCCTGTTACACCTGATCTCTTTACGCCCACCTAGTGGTGTTGGCAGGTCTTTTTGTCCCGCCACCGTGCACAGGGCCTCTGCAGCATCTCTGACGGCAGTCTAGAAGCACATGACTCCCAGAAAACGTTTTACTACACCAGAAAGCATGTTCCACCACTACTAATTCTGGTGGTGAATCATAGATATAGGATTGGGCTATTGAACACATTGTCTGAATCAAGACTTCATCTGCAACATAGCCTCTCACTGAACAGCTGATATAAAGTGAAATGACTCTTTCGTGCAGCTTTCTGGTTTAAGGTGAAATACAAACAGTCATGATCACACTGAAGTAACAAAACATAGAAGGTTCACCCTGAAGTGAGACTGTAATACTCACGGTTCAGCACCTAATGTACTGTGGAAGTTCTGTAAAGAACAGTATATATGTACTTCAAGAACTATTCAGAAGAAATTTACTAAAGAAGAAAATAGTTATAAGATGAAAAGGAAAGTTTCCAAGACTCTCAAAGGACATACCGTATATTTTTAAAATACATAATTTTTTCAATTGATCGAGGGCCCAATTCTATCCAACATTCCAACACCCATGCAACCACAATGCAGCCCTGAGGTTAGGAGGAGGCCTCCACAACTGTCTCCCCACCACAGGATGCAGCGCACACCCCATTGGCCTGGCTGCATCAGCGCTGAAAGGTTTGATAGGATTGGGCTCTAAGGATGCAAGTACTAATCAAATCAATTGGTAGATTAACTGGCTGATCATTATGCACAGGCTAAAAATATGAATTTATCTTAGGGCACAATCCTAAACTGAGTTAGGCTGGCATAAGCTAAGCCAGCAAAGTTTGGCCCACACAAGGGCCACCATAAAGTGTGTTTGATATACAGAGGCCAGCACACAACCGTGAGCCATCCTCCCTGACTCTGAGAGTGGTCCAAACATACTGTACGGTGGCCCTTGTCCCAGCCAAACTTTGCTGGCTTAGTTTATGCTGGCCCAACTCCAGTTAGGGACGTGGTGGCGCAGCGAGTTAATCCGCTGTTGCTGGGCTTTCGACCGCAAGGTTGGAAGTTCAAGACTGCGTGACGGAGTGAGCTCCCATTGCTTGTCCCAGCTCCTGCCAACCTAGCAGTTCAAAAGCACCTAAATGCAAGTAGATAAATAGGGACCACTTCGGTGAGAAGGTAACGGCGTTCCGTGCGCTACGGCATAGAGTCATGCCGGCCACATGACCACGGAAGCTTGTCCTTGGACAAAACGCCGGCTCTACAGGCTTTGAAACGGAGATGAGCACCGCCCCCTACAGTCGGTGACGACTAGACCATCCGGTCGTGGGGAAACCTTTACGTTTTAACTCCAATTTAGGATTGTGCTCTTAGTGTCTTCTGTGTTCAGTAGTGATGCTATTATTGTATTTGTGGTCTTGACTCAGACTACGTGGTTAAGATTATTTTTCAGTTAATGATTTGCTACAGAAAAGAGAAACAATATATTGAGCGAAAATAGATGCTCCGCAGCAAGCTTTCTCCCATAATCTTTGCATGCCTTTCACAACATGGACAGTGGTAATTACGTAGAAAAACATCCCTAACAAAGATGTTTAAATGGATTTTTGTCCACTTGATTCCCACCATCTGTAGATCTGCTGACGTAGAGCAGGTTAGAATTCGAATGCTTTCAAACTAAAATGTATTTTCTTTTAGGTTTTGTTAGGCAGGTCAGATACGCCTGTTAATCACACAGAATCAATAGTTATTTTGCATGGAAGCAATATGTATTGCTCTTTCCGAGAGAAGCCACTAAAAAACAAAGCAGGCAGAAAAAGTGACAACTGAAATTTTTATCCCTACAACGAGAGCTTCTTTTACTGAGCAAACAAATACAGCTATAAGATCAGCAGTTCTTATGCAATTAGTAGATATAATAGGCTGTTTCATCAAATTTGTATTATTTCAGGGTAGTTTCCGGCAGCCAATTTTATTCCATCATGTGGAGACTTTGTTTACATATGTTACATGGTGGGTTTGATGGTTTATCAGAAGGACCTTTTCTGCTGACTGTCCAGTAGATGCTATTGTGTAGTGATTGTAAGGGGTCAGTACGTGGTGGAAAAATGATCTGAGTATGATCAGAGCCATCATTTGATGGCTTTTAAACTGAAGTGTTGCCTGTTATGCTGCAACTAAAACTGCAGGGCGTTCAAAGCTGTAGCTAGAACAACTACAGCTTGCTATTGTGTAGGTATATTTCAAATCCATTAAAATGAATAGATTTGTCACCCGTTCCACAAGAAATCGCACTGTATCCTGAGGACTTGTTCACACATGACATTTGTAGTGAAGGTTAATTATTACAATTATGACTAAACCTTCTTCACAAATACCACGTGTGAATCAGTCCTCAGGTTGTGATGTGCTTCCCTGTAAAGCCAGTGACATCCATTTGGTTTTAAAGATTTGGGGTACCGTATGTCCCAAACATACTAGGCTTTTTATACGACGACAATAACACCATCATCTTCATATGGCAGATGGCAGAAGGGGGAGAAGGAGCTAGAAGGAGTGGCTTGCCTAATACACAAGGCAGAGGCAAGATTCAGACCAGAAACTACTGAACAAGCGTCTTGTAGCCCAATCCTAACAAAATGCACCTGCAGCAACGCAGCGGTGCCAGCGTGGTTTGTGCTTCATCCAGCAAGGGAATTGTGCAGGATGGTGATGGCTTGGGGTAAGGCTGGGGGTAAGCCACAGCAACTGATCAACTCAGAATCTGCAACTGGTCTACACCTGCTATATCACTAGCAGAATCCGAGTAGTTCCATGTTGGCGGTTCTCACCCAGGAAGGTGAATATCGATGGTATACGGAGCACACCAGTGCTGCCCAGCCTGCCCCCTTCCCAACCCTGATCTTTTCCACAGCACAGGAATTGATGCTTCCATGCCCGGAATGTATTTCAGGATCCAGTTGAATGACTCCAAAATTCATTCTTATTTGAATTGCTTAATTGTTGTCTGGTATTTAAAAACGTTGCCTCATGAAAATTAGTTCACATTTTTTACCTTTCAGGTAGCCAAACTACTGCAGCCTTCAGTCATATGGATTGGAGACACGGAAAAAACATTCTACAAAAGAGTGCCTAAGGCTGAAAAAGAGGTAAATTTGCTAGTCGTAGCAGAACGGCAAACCTGTGGAAACATGGCAAACTAATGGGAATACACAGGCCTAGTTGAAAATATTGTCTGTTATGGATTTCGTATGTTTTAAGACCAACATGGCAAGTGTGATGGGGTTTCGGAAAGCATTACTCTTGATGGGTACCAAAGCACTAAAAAAAGAGAGGGAAAATGAAGACTGGCTACACACCAAGGTTTCTTCTCACATAGAATACAGTGAATAATACATCAGTGTAGGCCATTATTGCCTTTTAAAAATGTCCTCAAACCCACTGATGTAGCAGTACCTTCACAACTGAGTGAGAGTCCAATCCCAAGCGTGTTACTCAGAAGTAAATCCAATAAATTCAGTGGGTAACTGTATATAGGATTGCAGCCTAACATGGAACTATTTGCTGGCACAGTGGAAATGAAAGTAATTCTCAGCTGTATTATTTAGTAGTATTTATTATTAACAGAATTAATATACTGCTTTCAACAAAAAGCTCACAACGCAGTTTACAGGCATGGTAAAATAATTAATAATTAAATGACTCCCTATCCCAAAAGGGCTCAGTCTTTAAGAAACTCAGAACACGACCAGCCATAGACACTAGAAAAGACAACGTGCTAGGACACTGTGCTGGGTCTGTGAAGCCATATCACTATAAGGGAAGATAAGAAGACCTAGGCCAAATAAAGTTCATATTTCAAAATGAGCTGTTAATAACATCATAGAAAAAGCTCAAACCCTATTCTTAGTTTTATGTTTATATGCAGAAATCTGCATTTCAAATCTTTAAAATGTTTAAATCAGTGGTGTAAAATGCTCAAAGCCTAAACATATTTTTTTGCAATCAGATACATTTAAATTTTTGAAATTTCAGATTTATTCTTAAAGCTTCCCAGTGAAATGTTTAATGACATCATTCCATCATTAGTTTTCAGAAAGAAATGACAATACTAGGTTTTGCAAGTTTCAACGAACTAGTAAAAGATTAATCTTGAAATTAACTATTCTCCCCTGATTTTACATTTTGTTTTGATTTTACTTCCTTTCTTTTTTTTTAATACTTATTTTGTACTTTGTACCTTGAAGGAATTGCTACAGTGATGTGCCTGTTATTTATTTATGCCATTAAAGGTTTGGAAGAAAAAAAAAAGTAAAAGATTAATGGGGAAAAAATCATAATTTTGACAGTGTTTTCTTTTCTTCTATGTTTTCTTCCATGTTTCTTTTCTTCTATATTTAAAAAGTGATTTTTTTTGTAGCCTTCTATTTGGTTGGCCTTGGTGTAGTAAAATCTACAGAGCTATGCAGAGTGGACCTTTAAAAGAAAAAAGCCACCTGTGTATGGATGCTGAATCTAGCTATGAGGTGACTAGTGCCCTCTGCTGGCTGAAGTTAGCACAAACAGTTTCCCACACTGATCCCAAAAAGTAGATGCAGTGATGTGTGTTACAAGGACACCTTGCTTTGACAACGCTTGCAGAAATTAGTTGCCACCACAGACATGCCCTTAGGTATTTTCTCTCTCTTAACCTAAACTCAGAACAGACTATTACAGTGGTTCCCAAACTGTGGGACTAGACCCACCAGTTGGTTGCGAGCCAATTTCAGGTGGGTTGCGAAGCACCTAGAGCAGGCATACTGAAAATATGGGGATGCTGGAAAGGGGGAAGGCTGAGCGATTGTTTTGCTTGTGTCAAGGCTGTAAATATACTTTTTTTTTCCTTTCTGATTCTCTTTGCTATTGGAAAATGGCTAAGAAATAACCCAACTTACTGCTGCATTCTTAGGAAGGCGGCAGGCTCTGGCGTCACAATGACGGCCCTTCTGGCCATGACATCACTTCTGGTGGGTCCCAGACAGATATTCATTCTAAAAAGTAGCTCCCAGTGCTAAAAGGTTTGAGAACCACTGGACTATTATGTTCCAATATTGGTAGCATCTTAAAATAAACTGTCACTCAGACTTCACTTTCAACATTTATGTGTTAACATCTGAAGGTTCCTAGGATTTTTTAAAAATTCAGTAAAAAAAAAAAACATTTCTACATCCCATTGATTTTAAAGGGAGAATTCATATAATTAAAATGTCACCATTGATATCAATGGGAACAATAAATTTACATGCTGCCAAAGCTGGAACTTCAAGGGCAACAATATAGAACAAGTTAAGCAATTTAAGTATTTAGGCATTCTTTTTTAAATAAACTTACTTAGTCCTGGCATCGTAAAACGGTGATAAATTCTGTTAGGGTGATGCTGCAGACTTCCATCCATTTCCATTTTAATAGAGGTAATTCCTACATGCCAGCGTCTCTCAAAGTGTTCAGTGCCAAAATCATATCACATATGTTGTACAGCACCCCGATTTGGATAAGTGCAGTGGACCATTCAGTGGAATGGATCCAATCCTTTATTTTAGAAAAATTTTAGGGTTGCTGAGATGCATTTCCTATGCCACCCTGTGTCTAGAAGCGGGTCAATTCCTGATAGAGACAAATAAAGGGTGTGACTGAGATCAGTTAGATTTTGACTATTATAATTTGGACCAGGACAGCTTTCTTTATTGACTATCATTGCCCCTGTAGGATCATCTGATTTTACACAAAAAATTAGATTGATCAGCATAAAAATAGACATCTTGGACTCAATTACCCAATTGGATGCCTACCGTGCAATTAAACTCAGGCTACTGGATATACAACTATAGGAACTGCAGAGCACTGCGAACAAAATCTGCTTGCTGTTGAACCTGCAGATTCCATTTAAAGCCAGCCGACCAGCGCTATACCTTTACCAGTGGAAATGTAATACAGGAATGCAGGGCCTTCACCCTTACTAGGTGCAATGTCATTCTGCTGGCAGTGGTATATGGCAGATTTAATGGGACAATCCATAACGCCCTTCACAGGAAATATTTAGACCTGTTGTTGGCAAAGAAGAGCAGTCGCCTGGATTGTGCTATATTGAGATATATTTTGTCAGCAGGCGAGGCTGCCATAGTGGGGAATGTTGCAGCCTTTCTGCATCATTTAGTGAGGATGCGTAGATTAAGACAAGGATTTTGTTGATCCAGCTAATTACTATCCTTTATTTGTGATTGTGTGTGTGTGTATGTGCCAATAAGGTTCTGACTGAGTGATTGAGAACAATAAGTGCTTATCAGTGACTGGATTGTGCCCTGAGAAGTAGCAGCCTAATCCTGTATTTTTTCCCCTCCATTGCATGCAGCCACACCAAAACAGGCTGGACTGCATGTATGAATGTGCCCTTGCCCCAGGGAGGCTTCAGCGGCTTCCTAACTTGCGCTGGATATGACCCAGACCTGCTGGCCTTCCCAGGCCAGTGCAAGTTAGGATTGCGCCCGCAAGCTCAAATGTAAATGCTTATACATTTTTAGGCAAGGGGCAGCTTTTGAGTGTGCACCCGTATTGGCAACACTGCCACTACCAATAACCGCTCCCTGACCACCCTACCTTGCCTCCCGATAGCCCCAATGCCCACCATCTTCCTCACCCTCCTTGCCCTATTTCACCTCCTCCCTGCTCACCACCCACCCTGTGTGCCGGCTTACATGCCGGGGAGCAAGTCACTGGCCACTGCAGCAGGCCTCTAATGCTGCTGCCACTTTGCAACAGCGGCTCAAAAGTGGCAGCCAGTGGCACACTCTGCAAGTCATCAGCAGCCAATTTATAACAGCAGCCAATTTATAACAGCAGGACAGCATCCCATTGTTGTAAACCAGTTAATAGAATTGGGCTGTTAGTCAACCAGGTGCGTTTTGGAAGTTTGTAGATGTATGTGTAATTCCAAAGTTCTCTGTAAGAGGAAGGGGGGCGTTCAACACCACCACATGGGTATTTCCCTCCCTCTCCATGAGGCAGGGCCGGACTTGATTGAGGCCTTCTCCTATAATGGGAGGGCATCCCATCCCCAATCCGGCTCTGCCTGTTACAGAGCAAGGTCATTCCTGCGCTTGCCCAGAGAGCCAGGTGTTTGCTTGTAGGTCTTCTCCTATCAACTTCTTTCTTCTTCTCAGCTGTCCCTTTCCTCCCTACATCCATCCCTGCCTTCCCTTCCCCTTCTATAGGACTTAGGACAAGAACTAGCAGGGAGTGCCAATGCACCAGGCTGAGATGCTGTGAGTGCTCCACTCCCAGAAGGCCTGGGGCACGCTGATTCGGAGGCAGGCAAGCACAGATTAGCACTTCCCCTTTGGGCATGCCGCCATCGCTTTTGCAAGCCTGCAGCACCTGGAGCAGCAGTTTGCCCTGGGTGTTTTTCTGAGTGCGCGTTCACACTAAATTCAGGTAGCAACATGTCTGGGGCACAGGCAATCGGGGAAGAAGCTCCTACCATTGCTGCCACTTTGGGCACAGAATGGGTCCAGCCCATCCAAACTAAGCATCGGTTCCAGGTTGGTGAATAAACTTTACTCACTCAAGACCATGCAGGCCTTCAGAGTGTCCATAGTGGATGTGCCAGTCGCAGCCATATCATCCTCTGCAGTACTTTCTTCAGAGGGGGAGGAAGGACCCAAAGATACATGCAACAAATGCGCAGACACGTCGTTAAAAAGGAACTTTGAAGTATCATCACAAGCACTTAAGGCAGCGGCAATCAGCTCCATTATGGCTAAGGCTGCAGTACTCTGGTCCGAGGACCTAGCCTCTTCAGAGGCTGAACTAACACAAAAAGCTAAGAACTTTCTGAAGAAGATATCCCTTGTGGCATGGCCTTGAGCCATGGCCTCAAACATGACTGCAAGGCAAAATATATGGTGAGGCTGTGGAATGGAGATGCTGCATCTCTAATTAGACTAGTCCCATTCCAGAGTGCCAAGCTCTTTGGGGAGGCCTAAGACCCATTGAAAATAAGGACTAGCGTAAGGTCTTGCCATTGGGGAAAAAAGAAGCCCAGTAAATCTAAAACTGAGTCCCTTCTGCCCCAAAGCCGAGGGAATAGGCCAGGAGAGCAGTCCCTGCAGGGAAGAAGTAAGTGGAAGTCTTTCCAGGTCCAGAGCTCAGGGGGCAGCAGCCAATACAGGCCCCAGAGCATACAAGGAACAGAGAGCAACATGTCGCCAGGCCAGGAGACATCTTCTTATCCATAGGGGGCACCACCTCGTGTTCACAGACAGATGGGCAGCTATTACCACATATGCATGGGTCAGACAAACAGTGAAAAACTTGCCTTGGAACAGGTTCTGGAAAGTCCAGAGACAGATCCAAACATCTAGCAAAAATGATCCATACAGCCTGTTCTCCTAAAACAGAGGGGACTGGGGGTATATTTTGTATCCTTTCTTGTCCTCAAAAAGAATGGGGACATCAGAGCAATACTGGACCTCACATGGTTGAACACGTTCTTGAGGAAAAGGAAATTCAGGATGGAGACATGGAGGTCCATAGTAGCTCCACTGGAAAGAATTGACTACCTGGCTTCAGTAGGTTTATTAGAGGCTTACCTCCATGTTCCCATTCTGTCACGCCACTGGACGTTTCTCAAATTTTGCTACAGTAACCTGCACTACCAGTACCAGGCATTGCCATTTGTGCTGACAGCAGCACCACTGGTCTTTATAAAAATCCTGGTAGCTCTGGTGGCCCACTTTCCCTTTCAGGGGGTATCAATTTTTCTCTACCTCAATGATAAAGTCTCCATACTGGAGCAAGTTATGAAGGACTCCAGTACCCTGGCGTGCCTGCAAGACCACAGCTTTGTGGTGAACAAGGCAAAAAGCTTACTGGTGCCCCAGCAGGAAGTGGAGCATCTGGGGCTTTCCGGACAAAAAAGCGTTCAGATTCCACCTATCAGGGTAGAGACAGGAAGTGCTGACCAACCTTCTAAGGCAAGCACAATCAGCAGAGAGACAAGCACAATCACCAACTCTCACTTGGTTGCAGGAGCTTATGATCTCCTGCCAGGATGTAGTAGACTGGTCAAGGTTCTGACTCAGATCCCTCCAAGGCATACTGAGACCCCATGCACACAGAATGAAGTAGAATCTCCTATTGTGGGAAGAGGAAAGAGGGCATTCAGCCTACCGCTGTCTGGGTTGGGCGTGTAGACTCCTGCAGTTTCACAAATCAGTGGGGTGGGGGGTTGTCAGCATGAGCTGCCCTACCTTCTCTGTCAATGTTCCTTTCTGCTTACTCACCTGTTTCTTGTTCTGGTTGAGTTCGTTTTCTGTTGGCATTTCTGTTGCCTTAGTAGCATCCCGTTGGGTGCTTGTTGGAGGACTTCCACTCTGGCTCTTCAGATTGAGACTGGGGATGGGATGCCCTCCTACTATAGGAGGAAACCTCGATCAAGTCCGGCCATGTCTCATGGAGAGGAAAGGGCATACCCATGTGGTAGTAACAAATGCCCCCCCCCTTACTCTTCTCACAATAGGAGAGTCACAGGTAAGGAATTCCTATGTCTTACATTGCTTGCCTAATTCTATCTATACTAACCCTTCATTCATTTAATTTCAACCTGGAAGTTGGAACCTAAACGTTTGAAAAGGCAGCTTCCCAGAATTCTGAAAACCCTGAAAACTGAAGACAGAGTTCTGGTTGTAGGAACTACTTCACGACCATTTGATGCAGACCTCAAACCCTTTTGCAAACTTTACAAGAAAATCATCTTGGTTCCAAGGCCAGACTATGCTTCACGATTTGGCAAGTATATGAAAATATGGGATGGGACATGGGAGTCCTGCTTATACGAAGCTAAGGCAATCAAAAGTATGGTAAAAAAAAGTTCCTAAAATATACAGTATGTGAAATTGGACCTCAGAAAACGATGTAGTCCCAAAAACATATACAGTACACCCTTATCATCCACAGTTGTCCCTTCTGCTGATTTGACTCACAGCGCAATCCTCTGGACTGCGCAGCGTTGATGCAATGGGGTCAAAACCGGCCAGTGTGAGGGAGGCGCCATGATGGGGCAGCTCAGGGATTGGCGGAAGGAGGGTAGGTCGCAATGTGGGCGGGACATGGGCGGGTCCAGGATTCGGCTATGTCAAATCCTAGACCCGTTTGGGAGGCTGCGTGGCTCCGATTTGGGCTGCATGGTCTCCTTGGATCTGCGCCTGCTATTTATTTATTTATTTATTTATTTATTTATTTATTTATTTATTTATTTGCTGGGCTGTCGGCCTCGCCAGTCCGGTGCTGCTTAGGATTGCGCCCTCAGTGTGGAGTAACCATAGAAGAGAAGGACCCTTTAAGTTAAACAAACATGTCCCTTTAATTAGCAGTCAGCATTTTGATAAAAAGCTTCTCTTACCATGGCAATGTAGCTGCAGTCATTCTCGTAGAGCATATTAGTATCCATTAGTTCTGAGATAAGACCTCCTCCCTTCGCACTGGAAGTGATTAATCACTTTTGTATTTTTTCACCTCACTCCAAGGTGAAGGGATCTTAGCATGAATTGATACTAATATGCTCTAAGCCCCTGGAGAATGCATGTTGCTGTGTTGCCATGGTAAGAGAAGCTTTTTTAAAAAAATTCTGACTGATAAATAAAGGGATGGGTGTTTTTTTAATGGATTCCATTTAACGTGGTTTTTGGCATCCGCTAGGGTTCCTGGAACAGAACCCTCGCTGATAAAAAGCCTCCACCTGTACTGTAGGGCTTCATTAATTGAACCGTATATCTGTTTGTAGTATATATCTGTACCACAGAAGAGAAATTGTTTTGTGAAGTGAATGTATTCAGAACTATAATACTGAATGCTAAACCACAAGAAAATATTTAATTATAGAGTAGTATGTTTTCAGATTAGCAAAAACTTTGTTCAGAAGCCAAAAAGCCAGCCCCTTATGAGCCAGAAGCTCAGAGGATGCTCCAGAATGGGGTACAATGAGGCAAAGGAGGAGTGCAACCAGGGAGAAAATTGGCAGGCCTGCCCCTCTCCCCAATCTGCACACAAAAGTGCTTTCCAGTCACGGGTACTACCTTTTGCCATCCTTTGGCACTTTTCTGAAAGGCTATTATGCATTTAGAGAGGAAAAACATATGTTCTTGTAAACCTTGAAAAACACAGTTGGTACCTGCAGCCTTACTACTTATTGTAGCACACAACACTCTCTAGCGTGTTTGCACCTTCGGGTTGTTAATCAAATTTTGAATGAAAGGAAGAATGCCAAGAAGAGCCTTAACCACTCTTGTCATACTGCTTTTTCATTTCTGGATAATCAGCTGTTATTCAGTTCTCAATTAGGCTAAATTCACAAATCACTGTAAGCAAACAGAGACTGGTGAATTCCTTAAGAGAGAAAAGGAATGTAATGGGCTGCCTTGATCATGCGAATAAGGATAAATCTGAATTAACAATTTCTCAGTACAAATCGGATAAGTTCAGATTTTCATTGAGTGTGCAATGCTATGTCGTGCCTCTGCCTGCACAGTGGTTCCTGCGCTCACAGAAGGTGTCTCAAAAGCACTATAAAGAGCTCCAGGACACCTGGCAAGTAAGCAGTGCCTGTGGAGCAATTTGGTCTGCCCCACCGGTGCTGCTTCCAGCCTAGCAGCTGCTGGCATGGACAGGTAAGACACAGAATGGCACAGAGACGCAGGTGCAACGGGTGGCGGGAGGGTGTTGTGGAGGTTGGGAGAGTGTTTCTGGGTGGGGAAGGGCGGAACGGGGCAGATCGGGCCCAGGAGGGGGTGGGATCAGCAGAGCGGCTTTCTAAAGGTCTCCCCCAGTCAGCCGGTGTTACACCGGGCTATTCAGACTTCTCTGACAGCTATATAGCTGGCAGAGAACTGAGTAACCCCATAGAGCTGGCTGGGATGTTACTCAAGGAAAAATATCCCATTATCCCAAGGAGACCTCTAGTCACCTCCTAACCTGTGCTGGATCACAGGCCATACGGCCTGACTGCGACAGTGCAGGTTAGGATTGGGCTGTGAATTTAATTATATACTTTACAGAAGTAATGTTGTAACATTGCTAACCTTAAGGGCAGTCATATCTTTTTGGCAGGTTTTGTCATGAAAACGTTTTGTGAATGCAGCTGTTTCAAGCACTATAGCATTGATGGAATGAAGCTACAATTGCTGAGATTTCTGTGACAAGCTGCTATTAAAAGCCCAACAGCAGCCATTCAATGTCCAACCTCTGGGGTTGTAAATTGCAACCCATTCAAAAGGAATGCACTATGGGATGTTAGCAGATATTTATTGCTGATTTGCTATGCAGTAGCAACCAAGGCTTCCAAAAGTCTATCCAGGAAATATTGACTGTGTCTAAAACTGAGGGAAGGGATGGAATACCTTTGTCTCTGGAAGATCTTAAGATTGTGTGGTGTGTTGTTTGAATGTCAGTGTAAATATGACAACCGTAATAATGAAAATATAGGGCATTGTAACAGATATAATCCTAATAACATATTAGGTATATGAGACAAGAAAAGCATATGCTTAATTTCTGAATGACTCATTGCCCAATCCTAACTTTAAAAAACCCTCCACCAATGCCACCATGCCAACAGGGAGCATGCTGCATCTGGGGGCGGGGCAGTCACAGAGGATTTCCTCCAAATAAGGGAACATTTTTCCCTTACCTGGGGATCAGTTTCTATTACTCAAATGGCTCATCTCACAACTACGCCACCTATGTTGCTAGTGCAGGTTTAAGGTGAATCAAGGAGAGGGAACAGAATGAGGAAACTGGTACAAGTTGCTGCTGCAGGCTTCTGCCCCACTCTTTTCCCCTAATCCACCCCTCCTCTCCCACATAGTTCCCCGTTCCTCCCCACCCCCACCACTGGCTTACCTGCCCTGCCGGAGGAAGCCAGCTGCAAGAGTGGGCTTCTGGTACTGATGCAGTCTGTAGCATGGACAAAGACCGTCAGGTGCAATCATAGCTCAATCAAGTGTGTTTGAGGAATGGTCCTACGAATTCATATGAAGGTCATTGCTCATTGTAACCTAAAAGTTTCAAAATGTAGATTGAATCAGGATGTGATTTTTGTCATTAACTGGATTATTGCCAAGCACATTAGTTACTTAAGAAAATAAGCAGACTTATGATATAAACATTAAGATAGATATCTCATTTTCATTTTTGTTGTTGGTAATGGACAGTTTTATGGAAGCACATCATTCAGATGAAGGGAGGAATTCTTTCCAAATTGCTGAACATCAGTTGCCTAGCCCAAGTTTCTGATGGTTACACTCAGCTACACATAACTAAGGCAGTTGAAGCAGTCCTAACTGAGCGGCGCCTAATGCAACTGAACAAGAAACCTCTGACAGCTCTTGAATTCCTGAATTCTCTAGCCAAGCAAGATCCAGTATACAAACAGGAAGAAGAAGCATTTAAGGTGAAGTTTGTCTTTTATGAATGTGGCCTTTCTTTTTTTCCCCCTTCTTTTCAACTTGGATACAGTTTAGAATGCTTGTTCATTTTGTGCAGCACAGTCAGATGGGTTTGTCACAGGGCCTATGAATACACTTGGAAATATATGTTAACACATGTACACATTAACCTCTTCCCTACCACTAGTTTTGACTCAATTTCCACTCACTAGTATAATGCCTGCATATGGTTATGACACCATTACCCTAACTAACAGTCCAATCCAACATAAATCCCCATGTGGCTATGCTCAGCTGGGGAGGTTTGGCTGCCAAAGGTTTCTTCAGGGCAAGGGGCTATTTGTCCCCTAGGCCTGGGGTAAGTTGCTGCCTGTCTCCTCGCATGGGAGCTAGGACCTACAATGCTGCCCTGCCCCCAGTAATTGCAGTGATGTTGCCACAATTACTGCTGGTCGGCCACCCCTCGAGGAAATTGGCTAAAGCAGCACCTGCTGCTTTGGAAAGGGGTGGACACTCAGAGAAATGTGCTGAGCATCTGCTCTTTTAGAAGGAGGGGTCAAGGTGGGAAACACCTCCGACAGTGGCTGTTATTGCAGCCATCATCTGAGATTCTTTGTGCCTCTCCAGGGACTGCCACCCTTCTCCTCTGTTTTTAAAGTGGAGAAGGAGGGGGCAGGTGGAGGGAAAAACCTCAGACGAAGCCTGCAATCACAGCCACTGTTGCAGCCCCCCCCTGCCCGCCTTTCCTCCTTCGCTTTAAAGACAGCCGAGAAGGATGACAGCCCGCCTCCTGGAGAAGCACGGGAGCGGGCAGGGGAAAAGTGCCGACCCTTGGAGCAGCAGGGAAAAGCTTTTCCCCACCACTCTGAGGGCGGAATCAGCACAGCCTGATGGGGGCAACCCCAAGGAGCCAAGCCAAGTCCCAGGGACTGGCAGCTATTCCTCTGTCCCTTCAGCTTGGTGCCTGGGGCATTTGTCACCCTTGCCCCTCCCTTAGGACTGCCACTGGCTGGCACGTCTGGGCCCTGTGCTGTTGCAAAGTGCTTTTCGGCTCTTTTGCAACAGTGTGCACCTGCGAAACATGCACTCTGCCAGTTGAGGGCCTCATTAGGATTGGGCAGTAACACAAGCTTCCTTGGGTCTGCATGGACCTAGCAATGAGGAGAGGAGTGAGGTGTGTGTCCTTATGACTATGTATACTTCAGTCAGCAGGACCAGGCAGTGGAGAATTCTGGCCTTCAGGTTCACTCTCAGGAAATAGGAAGGGCCCCAGGCCCAGGCTTCAAACAATGTTTCTTCAGCCTGTACATAATACCAAAAAAAGTGTGTCACAGCTACAGTGTATGTATGTTGATTGTAATCAGCGGCGGCATTCAGCCGGTACACTGGGCGGGACTTACCTTTGACCGGCAGTCCGCCCGTTGCATAACGGCACGTTCCGCCGCTTTCCCGCCCACCGGAACGCGGAACACCGCTTTCCCACCCGCCGCCCGGTGGAACGCACCGTTATGCAACGGGCGGACTGCCGGTCAAAGGTAAGTTCCGCCCAGCATACCGTCTGAGTGCCGCCGCTGATTGTAATGCTCATGCTTGATGTCTGTGATATTTAATCCACCCCACACTAATTTTAGAGCTAAATATTGCTGTCTTTCCAGCATACCTGTGTGACAGACAACACATTGTACATTGTATGTAGGTATTAAGTCAATCTTTGGAGATGAGGGAGGGCACATGCAAGGGAAAAAATAGGAATTGAAAACTCGAGAAGCTTTGTTAGATTTTTGTTACTTGATATTTCCTTTAAAAATTCAGAATTACATGTCTCATCAGAAAACCTTGAAATAGCTGGGGTCTAAAAACCATTTCCTAATACATTCCATACTGTGTTAAAATCCTTAATTGACACTCTCCATTGAATATTGTAAAATAAAATGCCAGAACACCTTGCAACCATTAATTGTTTTTTCCTGTTGAAATTAGAGAACTGAGCTCACTTCTGCATCTTGCTACATTGCCAAATTTCAAAATACACAATTTTCAGCTATCTTGGGAAATAGGGTTGATCCCAGAGATTGGAAATGCTATCATAACTATAGCACCTTAAGTACTGCAGCTATATATTCATGTTAATGAGCCACTTCAAGCGGATGATTACTACTGTTCTTGTTATAAAAGCATTCTCAGGGGATCAGAAGATTGTGATGCTGCTTCACTATGAGCCTCCCACAATTAGGATTTTTGTACAGAAAGTACTCCCGAAAAAGGCAAATGAGAATGTTATGTGCACACTTCCAAAACGTGTTTCACTCTAATTCTGCAGGTTTGGTATGCAAAGACTCCGCTGGGAAAGGCACGAATCAAGGCCCGGGAAGCAGCTGAAGAAGCTGCAAAAGGAAAGGGAAAAGGAAAAGGGAAAGGAAAAGGAAAAGACAAGGGAAAGGAGAAAGAGAAAAAGAAGGAAGGAAAGAAAGGAAAGAAAGGAAAAAAGAAAAAATAGTGATTTCTGTGAAAAGCCACCTTAATATTCACCACTGTTGCAGAGCCCTTAATCAGTTGTTGCAGAGAACAACTATTAGAAAAAAATACTTTCTTGAAATCATCTGATTCCCAGAATAGCACAGATCTTAAAATATTCTGTGTAAAAACGTAAGATAAGGCTTCAGTGTGACATTTAGTTCCTTGAAGGAAACAAACTAATGACCACTGACTTTAATTATTATCAGTTAGGCCGCTTATTTAAAACGTTTCTTAGATTCAAATAGGGAATATCTTTAAGGAGGTATTGTTAAATCGTTAGTAAGTTTCCCCAAAATATAACTACTGTTTAGTTTCCCTTTTTGCAAAAATGTGTGGGTGTGATATTTCCCTCAGTGAAGTCACAGGACAGCAGGATCCCCATAAGGCTTAACAGAACCATGTTCCTCCCCTTCTTGGTATGTCCACAAGCACCTCACCAGTCCAGAGAATGGGAGATATCATGTCCACATATTCTGAGTAGGAGTATGCAAAAAAAAAAAAAAGTTGTTTCCTTATTGAAATAAACATATTTTAGCACTAGTTCTTAATTCTGCATTTCATTATTTGCTTTCAGTTTTGTCCTTTTGTTTCCTTTTTCTGGCTTTTACAGTGGTTGTTACCATGGTGGGCAAAGGAGATCCAAAGCACAACCACATCCTGGCAGCCACCATTTTATTTTCCCATAATGCCCTGGATGCAGCATTAGTTTGGGGTATTGCAGAGAAAATAATTACAACTGCCTGTGTTTTCTGGCAGCCATTTAGTTTTTCTGCGGTGCTCAGACCAACGCTGTGTCTTGCTACATTGGCTTTGGGAGAAAAATAGAATTGCACAATAACATGACTTCCACTGGCAGCTTTCATTTTTTCCCCAGCAGTGCCCTGTATCTAGGGCATTGTGGGAAAATGCAATGGTGACAGCCAGGAGGCAGCTGCACAGAGGACCTCCATTGCCTACCAAACAAGGTATTTCCCACCCCTAATGCCAAATGGATAATGGATTTGGTTCCAAAAAGGAACTCCACACATACCCATTTGTTGCACATCATGTTCATTGAATGGAATAAATGGAAAACAAATTGAATGGGCCAAAAAACAAATTTGCACTCCTAATTTTGAGCTAACTTGCAGCATGATGAGAAGGTGGTCTGGATGGAGCATGCACAGACATTTCATTTCCTGAACTGCCCTCATGCTCTGTTTGCACATATGCAGTAGAACTCAGTTGAGCCTGATGGGAATCCCTCCATGGATGGGTACTATCCCTTGTATAAAAAAGGATTGTGCCATATATGTTTATGCCTCATGATGCATTTTCACTTCCTGTATGTCTAATATAATTTACAATAAAATTATTAGAGTGGAAAAGGATGCCTCCTGTTTTCATCTGACCGTGAGTTGTTATAAAACACTGGCCAACCACCCACTGAACTTTTAGATGTAAGACCCCAGTAGCTTAAGGAGTGTCTGAGCCTTAAGCTATCTGGATTTTAGAACCTAAGAGCCCAATTTGAAATGTGCTTGGATTGGCTGCAATTAGCGTCACAGTAAACATTATGACCATGAA
The DNA here is from genome assembly GCA_029204185.1 of Lerista edwardsae. NCBI lineage: Eukaryota > Metazoa > Chordata > Lepidosauria > Squamata > Scincidae > Lerista > Lerista edwardsae. The sequence goes on along the minus strand of JAJKFI010000015.1, from coordinate 20,871,723 downwards.
TGGGGATACAGATTCCAGTCTCTGAAGGTAACTGGAGGTCCCCTTTGAAAGTGAACCCAGCTAGGTCAGAATAGGGCACAGACAAGCAAATGCACATGTAAGTGCAGATCTACTTTGACACTGTCTGTGAATTCAGTTGTAAGTCCTGGCTTTCAAAACAGCTTTCAGAACTTATTCTACATTAAGATAAGTATTATCAGGATTAGAACAAAATGTTTGTACATTCTAAATTTGCTTTTTACAGCACCAATGTAACACTTCTGGATTCCTAGTAAACAAGCAACTTTGATTATTCCAACACTGCATGTGGATTCAGGGTTTTAGCACACAGAGTATCAAGTAATTACACATTCTGCTGAAAAGGTCCTAATGCACATGTTCATCCTAGCAATGACTGAAAAGCAGCACAGCGATGGAAGGACTCACTGCCATATCACTGCAGGTGTCTATGTAGAGAGGCTGGTTGATTTGTTACGTTCTCCACATTGAATGCATAGTCTGGAGCCAGTTTTCACAGGATGAGGCAACAGTAGGCTCAAACTGTATGTTACAAGGAGTTTTGTGACTCTTTCCTCCATGTTTGCTTGCTTGCTTGCCTAGGCAGCCTGCAAATGGAAGAAGAGTGAGGTGGAACAGACTCACTTCTAGTCACTTTTCAAGTCAAAATCACCCTCCCTAAAGCTGCTCAAAAGCAAGGGCCTAGATAGATTCCCCTCAGCCTGCATCCCTCAGATGTTCCATACAACTCGGGGGTTTCAATAAAAAGCAGAATTTGGAATAATAATCTTTGTAGGCAGGTCTGAGGAGAGGCAGGGTGGGGGCAAAATCCAGGGAGCCCCCAGGCCATACCAACACAAACTGCTGTATACTGTACAAAAAAAATTAGGAAGGGGGGCAATTGGGCATTTTGCCCTCTGCATCCAATGCTAGCTCTCAGCAGCCCTGTGTGTAGGCACCCTATTTAGGACCTCTGTGTATCCTAAGTAACACTGGCACATGCCAGTAAGTGCTGATAAACAGGAAATAAACAGGAAGTAAAACAAATGCACAGAGAATGACTTAAAGAGATGCTGAGGGTTCCCATGAGATGATTCATCTGTTGTGATTTTGTGAATGCACACATCGCCCAGCAAAAAGACCATTCTAAATAACTTCAGGACATCTGTCAGAATGGACATCCCTGAAGTCTTCTTATCTTCCCTATGGAGATGGGTTGGTTTTCCACCAATATTTTCTACTGGAACAATGCTATGATTAATCCCATTTTACAAAACAACAACAAGGCAGTAACTCCTCTGATATTTAAATCTAAAGACCCTCAAGTACATGGTGCTTTTTCTTTTTCTTTTTCATCTTCAATCTGAAGGCCTCTTCCTCTTGCTAACTTGTTACAGGATGAATGCCAATTTGTACAAGTGCCATGGAATTCATGGAAAAGTGGGACATGCTTTTTCCTTGTCTTTTACTGATTGCTGCTAAAGAAATTCCAGAGCAAGTACAAGTACATTTGTTCAAGTACATTTGACTTTCATCTGGTGGCAGCTCCAACAGGCTACTGCAAGGTGTCTAAAAAAGGAGATGTCATGTTCTCATTTGTATATGAAACGAATCTACCAAATTGTGGTTAAATTATTTATATGCCCTATTATTATCAAATTACTGGCCGTTCATTGAAAGAACAATCATAATGTAAGTAATTATGATAGTGATAATGTGAACGTCAGACTTTCATCGCAATTATTCTGAGCTTCATCATAAGATAATTTACCAATAAATTAATTGGGTTAATTACTTTCTTCAAATCCAAGGGAATTTACATGGTGTTCTGAGTTTGACTGTCTTGATTACTGTGAATCTGCTTAGCACTCCTATTTTGCCTGAAGTGTTGCCTGATGAGGGCTGGGGATTTGGAAAAAATAAAATCAAAGTCCTTTGACAGGAGGCTACCTCAGAGGTTCCAACTCTCCCTGAGCCTGAAAGTGTTTGCCCTGGGGTGGCGGCAGCGGTGCCAGAACTCCCGTAATTGGGCTGGCACCAGGGGAAGCATGCGTTTTGTGCGACTTACTGGGGGTTGTGGCCTCCAGGGGGTGCCGGGAGCCCGCAGACCCCTCCGTGGGCCTCTGCACACCTTCAAAATGCTCCTGGTTGAAATTGAAACCCACTTCCGGGTTTTCAAATGAAGCAAAAGGAAGGAACCATGGACACCACCCTGAGCTGAGAGGAATTTTTTGCAAGTACTGGGCTACCTGAAATCTTGCTAAAAATTTCCCTTCCTCACAGTCATCACCTCACTTTTCACATTTCTCATTTTATTTAAAGCAGGAGCCCTAATTTCCCAAGCACATACAAAGGCTATCATGGCAAAGCCACCATCAAACTCTACCATTACCTATCTTGATTGTCGTCCAGTAACCAAAAGCCCAATGTGGTTTTTTTTTTAAAAAAAATACAGAATTCTATTAACAGTATAATGGTGATCTTGAGATACCAGCAAAATCAGGGAGACATCCACAATGGAAAATGTGAAATAATGGGTGACTTCAGCTCCCCTCAGACAGATGGGGGCAAATGTGTATTCAGTTCCTGACAAAGATACAAGCAAAGCTTCTGCCATGGAATATTAAACCAAGGGCCCCCCCCCCCCCCCAAAAAAAAAGGTTAGAGGCAACCCTTGATTTGATATTAAGTGTTGTCTTGGGGCTGATGCAAGCTGTGAGCACTGTTGAACGGCTTGGAAACTGGTCGTGTGATCCTCTTAAATTCAACATATACGTGAAAGGAAAATTGTCCAGAAAAGATAGTGTTAGAAGGGTCAGCTCCTTTCAGGAAGCTTGCAGGTTATTTAAAACTACTGTAAGAGAGGCTCAAATGCTTAATAGACTACAGATCAGCAAAGGCACAGGCAGGCAAGTTTGAAAAGATCCCAGAGGGGTTAAATGGCAGGCTATCAAAGGCCCCGGATTTCTTCATTTTCTTCGTATTTCTTCATATTGTCTTCATTTTCCCAATAAAAAAAGAGCTCAAATTCTGACTAAGCGATTGTCAGTGGACAACAAGGCAAGCTTAAGACAATGTGAGGATCAAGTCCACAAAGGTATAGGAACAAATAATCAACATGTCCTTAAGTACATTAGAAACACGAACACCGTCAAAAAGCCAGCAAGAGAGAGGTTTAAAAGAAGCACTCGAGGACATCAATTCCTCACATCAGTTTTCCCTGCAGACGATGTTGGAAGACGCCTACTGTACACCTGACCCTCGGCTTTGAGGGAGTGTGTCTGAAGTGGTGTGTCAAATAAAAATGGCAAAGGATAAAATTGTAAAAGTCACTGACAAATTAGAAAACAGCCAGTCATTGGGGTTGGATTCCATGCACCCAAGATCGTGTTCAGAATTGCCGATCTTTTAACTTCAGCAAGTTCTCACTTAAAGCTGCTTCATTTTTATTTCATTATAGAGTTGATGAGTAAAAAAAAGATGATTCCTGGCCAGGGCCGCTGTCCGTGTGGAGTTTGCATGTGTTCCCCATGTCTGGGTGGGTTTTCTCTGACACATTTATTTAGAAGTTTGGTTGTGTTTCTATGGCCAGGAATATGCTATAGGAAATTATCCATCAGCCTACAATAGATTTAGTTATAAGTTGTTTTGCTTAAAGTTCCCGCTTCCAAGACCCTATCCACACCTATAAGTGAGAATTTTCTGTATATGGGGGAAAAAAATCTCATTTTTGGCCTGATGTAATCTCTTCCTGTGCGCAGGCATTCGGATGATGCACGGAAACAGTCAAGCACACCATCTCCCCCACCTGCATTCTGGAGTGACCCAGTCCCACACATTGTGTAGCTCATGTTCCTTGGACTGTGTCAGAAGCCTGTTTTCACTGATGACTGCCCATTCTCTTACAGAGGAGCAGGGGCAATTTTACATAATGTCTTCATCAACCAATTGTAAGGTTCGTCTTTGTTGCTCTGCAAAGGAAACACAATCTCTATAGTTCACATTGCTCACTTTGGACAGTGATGCTTTGAGGTTGCATTTGAAAGGTATTAATATAATACCACATTATAACCTTGAGCCCAGTGGCTTTCATGTACCAAGAATGGTTGAATGAACAGAGAACAATGCTATTTGACCTTCAAATTCTCCTACCAAACATAGCACCACAAATCCTTGTTGCCCATAAACAAAAGTCACACTAGATCATGTTTGAAGAGCAGTCATACCAAGAATGAAGTGATTGGCATCTAGGGATCTAGATGGGATCTAGGTGAACACTGCATTAAAATGGAAGATAGTTGGACATCTCTGAAAATGCTTAGAAGTCATGGTTTCACAGCGCATATCTATAGCACCAAAAACTCTGGAGTCTGCCAAACACTAGGTTATAGTCTTTGACAAAAGTGATGGCCATGCACTCAAAACTGCCTTTTGCTACGTGCTGGTCTCATATCAGGCATTCCTTCCTGATACTGTTTGGAGAAAGAGTCAGGGAAATAGCATTTGTAGATGCAAAGCAGTTACAATCCAGACCTTTTTGGTATGTATTTTACAGGCGGCACTGAAGTATTTTAATACAGGTATTAACTCCTTCTGGCCTGAGCGTTCCATTCACTGCATTCCTGTTAAATTTAGTGAAGCTCAATGGCCCTGATGGAGCAATTTGTGTGGCCAGGCAAAAGGGGCTTTGTGTATGTGAAACAGGGACTAGGACTAGGACTAACTGCTGCTGAGTATAACTAAGAAAATTGTCCAGGTAGGCTGGGGTCAGCATCCCAAGGCGTAATGGGATCAGAGTCCTCAGAACAAGAAGAAAAACGCTTTCAAGCAAGAGGGATTCAGTGGCAAATGGTATGATCCAGGCAGGTAACACTTCCAGGGCACATAGCAGATGCTCTTGGACCCAGTTCTGAGCCTGGGTGTCCAGGGTTTCACCACAGCCAGGAGTGCCTTTGCCCAGCTTTGGTTGCTATGTCAAATGCTGCCATTGCCATCTAGGAAATGCACCATGCCTGAATGGTGACAACACATCTTGGTGCATTCTGGCTTGTATGATTGCTACCCACTCACATCAGGCAGAGGACTACTCAGAAGTGTCAATGTCTCCAAAATGCAGTACCCCAAATGCCAATGGGGGGAGCAACCAGGACTGTGTGACTCTGTTGCAGAAACATCTGCCTTGGTGACCAATCTGCTTCTGAGCTCAGCTCAGAGGGCTGGTTGTGTTCTTTGAAGTAGTTAACACCATAGGACCAGGATGCTCAAAGGATCGTCTTCTCTTGTGCAAACCCACCTACTTATTAAAATGGGGGGGGAAGGCCCTCTGTGTGCTTTCCCACTGTCAGACAACTGACTGGTTGGATCCCAGTGTTCTTTAAGGTTGCACCCATGCCACAGAGCTTCATCCTTAGAGAGGCACAACCAGCCACAATCTCATTTATTTTATTAATTTTTCACATTTTGATTCCATCCTTTCTCCAAGGAGCTCTGGGTAGTATACATGATCCCTCCCCTCCACCTCCTCTGTCTGGTAGACGAGGCTAAGAGATCCTGACTGGCCAAAGGTCACCGAGGGAACTTAAAGGCTGATTGGGAATTTGAACTTGGATCGTCCAGGTCTAAATCCAACTCTCAAACCACTACACCAAACATGCAAGACTTCCACTGGTTGGTGAAGACATTTCCATTTTGGTCAGTTTTTAACTTAGAGCGCAATCCTAACCTGGTTAGGCCGGCACAGCTAGGCCAGCAGAGTTTGGCCAACACAAGGGCCACCATATAGTGTGTTTGTATCTTGGAGTCAGGGGGGATGGCGCACGTCTGTGTGCTGGCCTCTCTGACTCCGAGAGTGGTCCAAACATACTTTATGGTGTCCCTTGTGCCGGCCAAACTGTGCTGGCCTAACTGGGTTAGGATTGTGCTCTTATCTTTGCTGAGGTTTACCTGCTTTGCTCTGTTTTTGCAATGTTCTGTTTTTGTGTGTGTTTATTTTTATTGCTAACTCTTGAGTAGCCTCAATGGTGTTTTTTTTTACTTGCTCATTTTTATAATACTGTTTTTAGATGATGAAATGTTCCGAGTTTTTATTGTCACCACCCTTGGCATCATTTTGTGACAAAAGTGCAGGATATTCTATACCTGTGTCTCCTATTCTCCCATATCTCCCATCCTATACCTGTGTCTTTGGTTTTACACTTAAGCAAAAATAACCAAAGATGCAAGTATAGAATGGGAGAAAACTGGCTTGGCAGCACAACATGTGAGAGCAGTGGATCCCAACAACTGCAAAGAGGGCTAATGCAATTTTAGCCTGCATTAATAGAACCATAGCTTCCAAGTCACAAGAAGTTGTGGTTCCACTTTACTCCACATTGATGAGACTTCACCTGGAGTACTGTGTTCAGTTCTGGGCACTTCAGTTCAAGAAGGATGCAGCCAAACTGGAGCAGGTTCGGAGAAGAGCAACAAAGATGATCAGGGGTCTGGAAAATAAGTCCTATGAGGAAAGGTTGAGGGAACTTGATATGTTTAGCTTGGAGAAGAGAAGGCTGAGAGGGGATACGATAGCACTCTTCAAATATCTGAAGGGCTGTCATAAGGAAGAAGGGACAAATCTGTTCTCATCTGCCTTTGACAGTAGAACTAGGTCCAATGGATACAAACTGCAAGAGAGGAGATTCCGGCTGGACATCAGGAGGAATTTCTTGACGATAAGGGCAGTTCGACAGTGGAATAGATTGCCAAGGGAGGTGGTGGATTCTCCCTCACTGGAGACCTTCAAGCAGAGGCTGGAGCGGCTCTAGGAGGATTTCCTGCTACAGGCAGAGGGTTGGACTCGATGACCTTGTAGGCCCCTTCCAACTCTATGATTCTATGATATGAAGGCTTCAAAGAAATAAAGAAGTCTGCAGCAGAGAGGTGAGCAAGCAGGAGCTCCTTCTGGCACAAACCCGAGTGGAGGCATCTTCATGAGCATCTTCCCCAGTCCAGGCTGGAGGCTGCTGACATGGGGAGGGGGAGATTGAACATTGAAATTGGCACTTCCTTGCAGGAAAAGACTGTTAATGTTGGAACTTGGGGGCAGGGGTTGGGTTGGAAAACCTGTCATGGAATTGCTGTTTCAAGCACTGATTCTGTATGAAAAGTATGAGTGATTCTCATACAAGCAACATCCCAACCCATATAAATTCCGAGGTGGTGCAATGACATGAGATTGTGAAAACCTGTGGCTATCCTGCAGGTATGAAATGGTTTGGGGGAGATGAAGGAGAAAGAATGCCCACCTATGAAAAGGGAGTCCTTCTGTGTATAGCCACTGAACAGAAGGTCTGTCTCAACTTGGCGGAGAAGAAAGCAGGACAGGAGGACTCTGACCTGAGGCCTTTCACTGTTTCTGGATGGCTTCCCCTTCCCTGCCATGTCTTAGCAGTCCACCCAGCTGATGATGCATTATTCTGTATTGTATGCAACATCTCAATGACCTTTTGCAAAAAGCTCTCTGCAGTCCTTAAAGTCTGACGACAGCAGACTTTTGTCTTCAAAAGTACTTTTGTCTTCAAAGAAAGGCAACAGCCATGCAGACAACTGAGACCAAAATCTGCACGCACGTGACATATCCAACCGTTGCCTTTTGTAACCGAGAGTTCAGGTCAGAGAACCCTTTCAGGTAGTCAGTGTATTAGAGCAGCAGCTTTCTGCCCCATGTAGGCCTACCCTGGAGGTTGTGATTAAGCCCAAGAACAGATTTCTCCATGATTGAATCCAGGTCTCAATCCAGATTAATAGTTTAAGCAAAGAAGCTATAACAATGGCTATAGACAGAATCACTAGGAGCCAGTTCATACATGCACATTCATCTCTTGATGAATGCCTTGTATGAATGGAAAATGGTGCCACCATTCTCAAGCAACACAAAATGCTTTTCATTGGCATATGTTCCTAGTTCACATACCTAGCTGAAAAGTAATCAAGATCTGGATAACACAATAAAGAGGCAGAATCCTCACCCGTCAAGTGGACTGTATCACATCATGGTGGAGGTGGAAGATTGCTTTTTTGAATGCTCCGTGATTTTAAAAAATCGCCCTGAAGTCACAAACTAGTAAATCAGGGGAAACGTCCTAGCCTAGTCTGCTCACTGCTGTGCTAGTTTTCTAGCTGCAAGGAGCTTTCTTTTACCACCATGAAAGTGCCATGTTTGGATTTTCTGCCTCAAAATACTGTGGGCAGTTCATATGCATGCTGCAGACAAGAACATTAGATAAGATTAAGTTGTGAAGATGGCCTCTGTCATGTGAAGAGAATCATGGAGGAATCAGACCATCGCTTGTTATTTGGCAACTGCTTGAAAGTAGTCTGAGTGGAAGCTTTAGTCATGTGAAAAGTCAGTCATCCATGGGCCATGAGATCAGCCTAGGTGATCTGCTTAGAGTACATCTGTCTTCTGAAGTAAGGAAGACAAACACAATGAAGGGAACCTTCTTTGTGGTTGTCTCCCATTATCGACTTGTCAGGCAAGGCTGCCAACAGCCCAGTAAGCTTCAGCGTATTGCACTTCTAAGAACAGATGAAGACCTGGCTTTGTAATTAGCATTTTTATACTTGCTTTCTGTTATATAACTGGTTTTGTTTTTGATTTGTTGTGATTCCTAGAGTTTTTAATATACAGTACATATATTTACAGTACAACTATTTTGAGAGCTTCGGGGGGGAACTTTGGGGTATATATATTTTAAAATAAATATTTTAAAAGACAGAAAGTCCTGTCTTTCTTCCAAGAGCCCAGAGCAGCTTCTCTTGTTACCCCCCCTTTTATCCTCATAACAACCCACCCTGTGAAGTTGGTGGACAGATGGTGGCTGACTCCAAGAGTTGTCCAAAGATAATTTACGGTGGCCCTTGTGCTGGTCAAACGTTGCTGGCCTAACTGAGCCAGCCTAACTCCAAGTTAAGATTGCGCCCTCAATAATAACCTCAAAAATAAATAATTACAACAAAGTCATTCTGTATAAATTACAGTATGCAAATCAAATTATTGAACATAAAAGACTAGAAAATTCAAATTCAAGATTTATGGGAGACATGTAGCTGCTCAGGGGAAGAATATGCACTCTGCATATGCTCTGATGAACCACTTTATTACATAGGAGCCAAGGCTCAATCTCAGAATTCAAAAGAGATTCCAAGACACAGCTTTGACTCAAATCCCACCCAGGGAAAACAGTATCAGGCACCCTTGACACTGAAATTGCCTCAGCTCTCAGTACCTAAGGTTGGCCTGGATAAACTAAGGAATAAATTGAGATGACTGAGAGTGCAATCCTAAACTAGAGTTAGGCTGGCATAAGCTAAACCAGCAAAGGTTGGCCTGCACAAGGGACACCGTAAAGCATGTTTGGACCAGAGTCAGGGAGGATGGCTCATGTCTGTGTGTTGGCTCCGAGAGTGGTCCAAATATAGTTTAGGGTGTCCCTTGTGCAGGTCAAACTTTGCTAGCTTAGCTTATGCTGGCCTAACTCAGGATTGCGCCCTGAGTAAACAGGCCTAGGATGACACTGCACATTCTCAGGAGCCCTCAATGTATTGAGTGTCAAAGTGCAGAGTGATGAGATCACTGGACCATGAGGTGAAGGTGTGGGCAAGGCGCTCTACAGTAGTGCTATCCAGCCGGTACGCTGGGCGGGACTTACGTTTGATCGGCAGTCCGCCCATTGCGTCATGCTGTGTTCCGCCGCTTTCCCACATGCCCCCGTGGGCGGGAAAGCGGCGGAATGCGGCGTGACGCAACGGGCAGACTGCCAATCAAACATAAGTCCCGCCCAACATACCGGCTGGATAGCACTACTGGCGCTCTGCCTGCAGGCTGCCACAGATTTTTCTGGAGCACCAGCAGAGGCTCCAGAAGGGTCTTCCCCTCCTCCTTGGTCCTGCAAAGAAGCCAGCATTGGTCCCAGTAGCAGCCAATGGCTGGCCTACCAGATGTTCTCCAGTGTTTCTGAGCGGAGGCCAGCATGCTGAAGAGCTGAGGCACCTGCCCTGCTCATTCCAGTTGTACGGCAGCTATGTGGAAGTGGTGCCCTTATGCAGTGCATAACCTGAACATGGTGGCCCTGGCAGTCAGCAGGTGAACCTGGGTCTCCCTGGTCAAAGCCCAACCCTTGAGTGGCCACGTCCGTCTCAAATGTGCTTGCTTTTGTGGGAAGGTGCTTTCATGCATTCTGCATTGTTTGGGATCTCAAGCTGCAGGCTACATCAGGCTGAGAAAAAGGACACATAGCTGCCTAGAGAGCTTCAAGGCCCTTTTTGAGTCGTATGCAGATGTATTCCTTCATAGGGCGTTTCATTTCTTTTTTTTAACATAAACTCTTGCACATGAGACTAAGAAGTCCGGCATCAATCAGTCGCACAAGGGCTTGTCCTCCTCCCCAGCCGTGGTTCTTTGTGAGCCACTCATAAGCTCAATTTTGGCTCTGTGCCTCAAAGCGCATTCAATGGCATGTCCCAGCTTTCCAGTCACACACATCTGAGTGCAGCCCATTGTTTAAATGCCCATTAAGAAAACAGAATATGCCTTTTCTCTCAACCAAATACAGAACTCGGTAATACAAAGTGAAACTGACTGTTCTATAAACGTCCATCCTGCATCAAGAAGTTTCTAAAGGGTGGAAATTTTATAATTGACTTTTCCGCTAGTAGCAAATGTCACTTTTTCCTTAATCCTTCATAAGTCAGTAAGGTGTTTCAAAAGCCTCCAAGGCTACCACCACAACAGGACTTACAAATTAGCACATTTTTGTGCTTTTCATTAGACACAATGCAGAAATCTCATATTAGAGTTTCTTGTCTCATTATTGAAAGTACTAGTACTTTGGAACTTCTGGTAGCAAATTATAATGTGCTCAGCCAGGGTCTATTGTAAAATCAGCACTTCAAAAACTATCACATACTTGTTCCCCTTTAAGCACTGGAAATATTGGAGTCTATTTTAAAAAGCCTTATGGAGTCTGTCTAGCCTTGCAAATCATCGCTACGCGATGCTGAGCTCCCTTTTATTTTCCAAGGGCGTTGAGCCATTTTTGTTCTTTCAAAAATAAAAAGGGATCGTTCCTTGCTGTGATTAAAAATTACTTAAGGTAGCAGGCTGCATTAAACCCCAAATCCTTTTGGGCTCTCTTCTCTAGCACATACTGTGCAAATTTCTGGCACTCAGGTCTCTGCTGGGTTGATGTCCCCTCCTAGTGAGCAGGTGATATCGCTGCAGCCTCCCGAGATGGCAGAGCTGGGGCTTCAGCTACCTTCTGATCCCTGCCCAGGAGGAAGGAGGAAGAGGGCTCTGTAAAGATGGCATCACATACCAGCCACATGCTGGCCGATAGAACTATTGCTGCAGGCCAATCAAAGGGAAAAAAAGACACATCGCTCCAGCTAATTCCACAACTCTTCTGCCTTCCGAACATAAGATGTGACCAGAGTTCACAAGGGAAGTGCCCTGCCCTGCAAAGATATTTTCCTGTGAAACCTGGCAAACAGGGGGCTCTTTCTCCAACAGAACAAACAAGCACTAGTGAGTCTTTTTATGCATTTTGCCGATGAAAGAGAGCAGCACGATCTCTCCCTGGCCCTTTGGAGCCAGGATGACCCCCCCCCTTGCTGGATTCCACTTTCTCTCCCCAATTGCTGGATTTTTAAAGGAAGGAAACTGACTTCCTGGCCCACAAGCACGGTGGAGGGTGCCTGCGACCCATTGACAGCGACTCGTACTATTCGTATTGCTCTTCTCCTGAGGTCATTGCTGGCGTATCAGAAACTTCATAGAGATATCTGAAAGGGGGGGGGGGTGAAACCTGTTAGACAAGTTGAAATCTTGGCAGGCAGAAGTTCTGAGAGGGGCTTGCCAGCATTTTCTTTAACCCGTTAGGGCTGGATCAGAGCCTCCATTACCTAGTTTCCCGTCAAGGGTTAGAGTCGCAGTTCAGATGTGGAGTGTTGTGCCCAGGAAAAGACCCGTCTCCCCAGTCGCTGGAGATGCCACTGTTTCCAGGGAGTGCTCTCCCTCTTCTCTGGGAGTGCACCAGAATATGTGCTCCCTGTAGACAGGGCTGTGGGTATTCCATAGTGCTTCCCAAGCAGAAGAAACTGAGAATGTGCTGTGTATCATCATGAGAATATATAAGATACACACAACTGACTTGCCTCAATTCAAGGATATGTACTCAGCCCCCTCCAATAAGACAAAGAAAAATAGCAGTTTCAATAGGCAACTCCAGCCACCACTCCACTTACTCTGGCCCCTGAAATGATCCCAAAATGGGAGAATGGAGCAGCAAAGTGGCCTCACTAGGGTTTGTGTCACCCAGTGCGAGAGCTCATTGACAATATCATCTGTGTGCAGAGGCATCCCTAGGGTTTATTTATTCAAATACAGGTCGCCCAACCTGTATTTATATTTGTATTTGTAAGCAACAAAAGAAAGTAGCCAACTTGATGACACACACAACTAAATAAGAGTGCCAATATTAACTCCGATACATGGAAACGAGAGCTGACATTTTACACTTCATACTCATACTAACACTTCATTGGTTCCATGCTGTGTCATAACAACACTTCATTGGCTCGCAGAACAATCAGTTTCATTTGTCAGTTTTGAGTTAAGGAAAAACACTTTTTGTTACAGAAGACAACAGAAGTTGTTACAGAAGGCAGTCCTTTTCTTGTTTTTTGGCTACCACATTTGATATAATACAGATAATTTAATGTGGTTTGTCTCATTGCATTCTGCTGTAAATTTGGCATCAAATGATATCTAACATGATGGTATTATTTGCAAATACCAAGATTTGCACAATTTTGGGCAGTAGTGGTGACTCTCACTCACACACACACACACACACACACGCACACGCACACGCACACGCACACGCACACGCACACACGCACACGCACATGCATGCACCATTTCGGGTGCTGCTGTAGCCATGGATGCTAGGGAACCTAAGGAACCTTAAACATCCAAAATCCATTCCATACCGTAGTGAAAGCATTTGAAATTTGATCTATAACTCACAAGTGACATCATCATTTCAGCTGTATAATATCTAAGCAAATGGTAGCAGTGTAGAAATTAAACGATGAACAATACCCAATTATATGGTGAGGCATGGGTGAGCCCCCACTGGCTTCAATGATGTTTCTCCAGATACACTGCTGTACCTTGTAGTACTATCAAGGCCTTTACTGCTGTGTAACAATACCCCAATCCAAGAAGCAAGAGATTTCAGTTTCCTTCATTGGGGCTAAAATTCAGTTTACACTGACGGAGTTAGGCCTTAATAGAATGTAGAATGGGCTTTAATCCTCTTGAAGGAAATGGATTTTATGTTGTGTGGGTAAGTCTCACAAGAAGTCAGTCAAAATTATTCATTTGCTTCAGCTGTTCCTCGACTGAGGCTAGATGAAGGTTACTTTTCACTTAGACATCACAGTAGGTTCGTACCTGTGAAGTCTCCCATCTGAAGTGGGAGGGTCCCGCATCAAGGACCTTATTCCCATTCCTCTGCATGACTCCTCTAATCTCCTCCATTAGGGCAAGCATATGCCTCTGCTCTCCCCTGCTTCCATCCCCGTAGAACTAGGCTGTCTGTACAGGGGGACTTTCAAGTGAAACTTACTCCGTGCTACGTCGCACTTTGTCTTGGAGACACAGCACCAAGCAATGGGAATAGGGCCACGCTTTTTCGTCTGTGCTGTGGTCAGGCGGATGAAGTGAATTTTCTTTCCACTCACTAAGTTTCACTTTGAAATCATGCTGAGAACAGCAGAAGAGAACGAAAGAAAAAGCAATCAAGTGAGACACAGAGAAGAACTCCTAGAAGATGAGAAGGGACAACTCTCCAGTTGTGACAGCTCTATACTAACTCCATTCTTCCCTGTCAAGCCTGTTTACTGTTTCCAGCAGAGCTCATGAAAAGCAAAGACAAGAAATAACTGGCTGCTTTCAACAGGTCCCAGGCTAGGAAGAAAAGGAGTTTTAGGGGAAGCCTACAAGAAGAATCAAATCAAAATTTGAAAGGAATTACAAGTTCAGTGAACAGCTCCTAAAAAGATGCTTCTGGGGCTCCTGGGGAATGCAAAATATTTTTCCAGTCATGCTACTTATTTTTAAATAGTTCAATCATAATTGGTCATCTGGCCATTCTTATTACCAGAATGAGTTCAAAAATTCTGAAATTGAAATAATTCCATATTCAAATATAAATAAGGAATACCAACGTTTAAATTTTATTGTTGAAATTGGAAACCTTTGCCCAAATCCTGTCTCTAAGACTTAGGGTCTGCATTTCACACACTTATATAAAGATTAAAGAGTCATCCATTAATTACCAAGTAATTAATCTGTGGAACTCCTTGCCACAGGAGGTGGCATCTGGCCTAGGTGCCTGTTAAAGGGGATTGGACAGATTTCTGGAGGAAAAGTCCATTGTGGGCTATAGGCCATGACTGGTTGTGCAACCTCCTTATGTTAGTAGTAGTTTACTTCAGAATGCCAGGTGCGAGGGAGTGGCAACAGAATGCAAGCATCTTGTTGTCTCGTGTGCTCCTTGAGGCACCCGGTGGGCCACTGTGAGATACAGGAAGCTGGACTAGATGGACCTTTCGCCTGATCCAGCAGGGCTCTTCTTAAGGTTAGATTCAATGGTCTAAATTTCAGATTGTGCAGTTTAAAAGTCATAACCCAGGATTCCAGTTTTAGATGTTCATTCTACAAATTTCACATTTGACAATACATGTTCAATACACACATTACCAATGATAAGGAAGATCTATAATAGGATCTCCTGATAATGTGCTTGTCATTTCAAAGGAGCTGTAAGAAGCTTATAATTTAATTGAGAAGATGTGCTGGTTGGAAGGATGGTTTAAACCTTTTTCCCACTTACCATTTCCTTGTTCTACTCTTCCCCAACCCCGCCAAGGTTTGTAGTCTTGGAAGTAGGAAAGGCAGGTACAGTATCTGCATTATGCCAGGAATGAAATGTATGCATAGCTTGGCCCTAAGAAAAATATGTGTGTAAAAAGTAGCCATCTCCACATATAGGGCCCAATCCTATCCAATGTCTCATGCCTGAATGCAATGCAGCCCTGAAGTTAGGGAACAAACCTTGCCTTGAGGAGGCCTCTGTGACTGCCTCCCCACCATAGGATGCAGGGCACACCTTATTGGCATACCTGCATCAGCACTGGAAAGTTGGATCGGATTTGGCCCATAGTGTAATACTGGTGATGGTTTTTGGCATACGCAGTATCATATACTGGTATTGCAAAGAAAATAAAAAGTAAGGCAATGACTGCTAAAAAAAAGTCCAAGTACCCGGATGTGAAGACACTTGGAAGCAACTATTAAGCTGGTTCTCAAAGAAAACTTGCTGGCATCAGCAGAAGTGAGTCCAAAACTGGCTGATCATTAATAACCTGAAAATATTCCATTTACTAATGACTAGCCAGGCTGTCACATTATAATAATCACATTATAATCACATTATAATCACATTATAATAATCACAGTAATCCAAGTCTACGCCCCAACCACTGGTGCTGATGAGGA
>JAJKFI010000015.1:20829604-20851122 GCA_029204185.1 Lerista edwardsae | reverse complement strand
CGAAGAGTCGGACACGACTTAGCGACTGAACAACAACAACAAGCCAGGCTGTGCTCGCTGACATGAAAAGGAAAAGAGAAAAGGTGCCACCTGTCCACTACTTTGTAGGCCATGTCCTGTGGGAGACAATGCTCACAGTGTTTCTCTGCCACACATGTCTCAAAAAGTCTGGGCCCTCGTTCTTTCAGTCTCCCTCACATCACTCTTCCCCACCCCCAGCTCTTCCCGGGAGAAGTCCCAGTGGTGAAAGAAGAGTCGAACTAATTCTATTTTTAGTAAGGCAGGCGATCCGTCTCATTTACAGCAGGCTAACGCTGTCCTCTGCCTGAAAACATGGTTCCCAAGCAGCAACTTCTCCAAAAGTCGGGCTTTGACTGTATCCCTGATTATCCGCTCAACTCAGATGTGGTCACGAGATTAAAGAGTGCCCTGGAAACAGGGGACGAAAAGACCGTGATGGATTTACTCTGCACTGAAATCAAGCAAGTGGATGCCACCATAGAACTAGCTAATGATGACTGGATGAAGGCCCCAACAGCTCAATTGCACCCCCTGGTATTAGTAGGTAACTGGATCATTTGTGCCATTAAGAACTGGTTCATTTCAAGAAAGCAGCTGTAATTTAATGGGTTGGCTCAATTAAATTATCTCATTTGCAGGGCTGCTATTGCACCAAGGAAGTGAATTCTGAGCTCAAAAATAGTTATGCAAATCAAGAATGCTAATTTGCTTTTTAGAACATAGCCTTATTCGATCTGCATGCTATACCAAAAAGGATACTTGAAGAATTTTTATTTTGTTTTTGTTTTGGCAAATAGCAGATAGGCATGAAGAGGGGTGTGGTATATGTTTAAGGGGAAGGAAACAACGGCTGGTTGCTGTATTTCACTAAAGGTCCGCATGGCCCAATCACTGAGAAGGTTCTGTCAATATGACACTTTTTTAAAAAAATGCAAGCATGAAGGTATCATGAAAGAAGTTTCCAATGTAGAAAAAAATACCATGTGAGTGGCTGGAAATAATAACTAAGAAATAATCTCACTCTGAATAATTACACAATAATCAAGAGCTTCTGAGGCTTCCAGGTGCCTCATTATGGAGCAATAGCAGATTGAACATGAGACCAAATTGAACATGAGAGGGAAAGAACCTTCCAGAATGAAGCATGCCCTACTGCAAAGGAATTTGAACCACACTGTTTAAACTCACTCACTTGATCCTGCTAGTCATCTGCTGGAGCAACAAGACACCACGCTGCTTCCTGGCTGGGCTGGCTCTGCAGTCAGATCATCCAGCACTTTTCTTGACTTCCAGTCATGCTCACTTGTTGTTTCCTTGCGATGACAGATGCAACATCTGAAAAGGACCACAAAGTGAAACAATCAGCTAAACTACTGCCTGAAAATAGCTCCTATAGTACCCAGAAGCTTAGGCCAAGACTTCACTTGACCTAGCTTCTGAGTTAATTGGAACTTTTTCAATGGACACTTCTTTCAGGTCCCAAGCCCAGTACCTCTGCATACAAGTCAATGGGATCCACTTGAATGCTGGCTTTGGACGAGGAGGGGCTCTGGGTGGGGGGTGGGGGGAGAGAAATGTAGATAGGTTGATCAATGAGAAAACTTGATTACTATCCTGGGCTACATTGTGATGCTTTCCTTTTCTGCTTATCAGTTAGAGCAGCATTTCTCAAACTGTGGCTGTGACCCACCAGTGGGTCGTGACCTGATTTGTAGTAGGGACTGGTGACCATGATGCAGGCTACAGGCCACGATGGTTAGTGCAACCTCTTTATTTTAGAGGTAGGTTACCTCTGAGCGCCAGATGCAGGGAGTGGCAATGAGACGTCTTATGTGTTCCTTAGGGCGTCTGGCGGGCCACTGTGAGATGCAGGAAGCTGAACTAGATGGGCCTTTGGCCTGATCCAGTGGGGCTCTTCTTATGTTCTTATGACCAGGAAGCTGCAACCTAAAATGGTGTGCAACCCAGAAATTGCTTCCAGGATGTGCTGGCATGCAACCTGTGTCAGTGGCCTCAGCAAGCTGCTTTTTGATCCAAAAACCGGGTGGCAACCCACCCGTGGGTCATGACATATAGCCACTAAAGTGGGTCAGGCGCCATTTTAGGTTGCTTGCAGCTTCCCAGTCTCAGCAGGCCCCGGATCCACCATGCAGTGGTGCAGTGGGTTGCCAAGGGAAGAAGGCTGAGAACCCCTCAGTTAGAGGGACGCTCTCCCCTTCTGGCTTCAAATTGTCAGGTGGTATTTTCTGAGCTGAACACAATAATCAATGTGCATGGCACTCCTAACCTGCACTGAAGGTGCAATCCTAACCTGCACTGGACTAGGCAGGCCCGCTCACCTGTGCCTAATGACGTTAGGAGGCAGCAGCGGCTCAGCACCGGGCAAGGGAATTTTCCCCTTGCCCCAGGGGAATCCCCAACCAGCCCTATTAGGTTGCTTGGATCTGCCCCTGCAAAAGAGCAGGCGCAAGTCCACGTGGCCAGCAGAGGCCTGAATCGGGGCCACCCAGCCCAAGGACGGGGATTTGGTATGGCTCAACGGCCATGTCCTGTCTCCGCCCCATCTCCGCCCACGGTGCTGCCCCGTTATGCCTTCCGCCCGCTTCTGGCATGCCCTTGGCGCAGCCCTGAGCTGGCAGAGCTAAGCCAGCACTTGATCAGCACAGTTGACGTGTGCAGTGGAGCCTGTGAGCCGGTGTGGCTGCTTGCGCCAGCCCAGTGACCAACTCTTCAGCACAGATGTGCCTTATAGCACATTTGCGACCACGCTGGTCTGGCGCAACGCCAGATTGGGATTGCGCTGTAAGTGTGCAAGGTGCTTCATATGTCTTATTTTTATGTAATCTTTACAGCAACCCTGTCAGGTATTCTTATCCCCATATTACAGCTGGATTGTTGAGGCTGAGAGGGAGGGGCTTGCCTAAGACCATCTAGTGCAAATTCAAGGAAGAGGCAGGATTCAAACTGGGGAGCTTCTGGCTTTCAGTTCAGCTGCTTAGTGAGGATGCTAGGCCAGCTTTCTAGCATCTGAATTTCCCTTTTTGCTAAATGAAACAGAACTGAGGGTGGGAGTCTCACCCTCAATTTCCCTCCTAAATTGCTTGTGGGTGTTCCAAAGGGTGAAGAGTCCTCACGTCTTCAGCCACTATGGCTTCCGTGCAACATCTGGAAAGGAACCTGGATGTGAAACAATCCCTACTATTTCAGTGCAGTGGAGGGGGATTGCACACCCACACACCACCCTGAACCCCACATTGCACAGCAAACCTGTGTCTGACTCCCCACTCGGCACGGAGGGCTGCTTTGGTCTGGGAGGTTCTTAATGAAAAACAAATGCTGAGGATTCAAGAATATTCCGAAGTATGAAAATGGGCTTGCTCTTCCACACTCTGATGATTTCCCACTAATAGGGAGCTGGAAAAGACGGGGGATTTTCAAGGAGACGAGTAATCTGTGCCCTGCATTACTGGAACAGCTGCCCAAGCAGGGGAGGGGGAATCTCCCCAGCAAGCAGGATGGAACCAATGCAGAAGGGCTTACGCAAATGGGTTCAGTCTCTTAGCAGGCCAAGCAGGCAAGAAAGGTGACCTTCTGTTGCCCCCTCCCTCCCTGCACGCCTCTATGCTTGAACGAGAAATTATGCAGACCGGGCATGCTAATTTAGTCTGCTCATTTGCATAATTAGTACACATAATTTTATCAGGCAAATTACATCACCCAGATTGATTGGGGGCAGCCAAGGAGGGAGAGGTGGAATATAGCAGCCATAAACTGAAGCTTGATGTTTTCGTTGACCAAGGGCTGATCCAGACCTTTTTTTAAATGACACTCACACTCACTCCAATCTAACAGCAGTCATTCGATACCCTGTCCATACTGACTACATTAGGGAAAACTTGCTAGCCTGAGCATTGCTTTTCTTTCTTTCTTTCTTTCTTTCTTTCTTTCTTTCTTTCTTTCTTTCCAACAAATAACAAGAAATGATTGTACTCTTCATAAAAGGAGAGGGGACAAACATTGCACAGGGGACTGAAATGGGGAAGATCCTGATTATTTTGGCCACTGATTTTCTTCTCAGAATCTATATGAGCATCGTGTGCTAAATTGTATAATAGGGCATCAGCTTGCCGTTACAAAAGTGTTGATGAAAAAATCCATCTCTCATTCCTTGTGATGTCAAAAGAGCAATTCAGTGGGTATGCATCACCCACTCACAGTGCAATATAAACCAGAAGATCTGCTGGTGAATCATCAGTGGAGGGTGTTGAAAATGTGCCATAAGGCATGTTTGCCTACCTGGAGAATAAGCAGCACTAGCAGGGAGGCTACGCCACCCTGTGCCTCCCTGCTGATGCTGCAACCAAGCCTTCTGCCCAACGGAGCAGGTAAGGTTGCGCCAGTGGTGGAGGGGTGGCGAGAAGCTAGTTCAGATGCAGGGAGGGGTGAGGAGGTAGAACTGAAGTGAATCAAGCCCAAGAGGGGATGGAATCAGCGGAGCAGGACTCTGCCATATCCTTTCCCCCTTCCCAGGGCTCCCCCCTTTCTCCTTGCCGACTGTACACAAGGCTGCTTGGACTTGCACTTGCTAATGAGCAGGTGCAGATTCAAATAGCACCACAGGGCAGGCTAAGGCACTCCTTGGGGTAAGGGGAAAAATGCCCCCAAGGAGATGTCCAGTATGCGCCTAAGCTGTGTCGGATACACAGGATTGGGCTGGCGGTGGGTCACATCCCTCTTGGCAGTTGCCAGAACAATGGATGCCCATGCTGAAAAAAACATCACATGTTCCCAGTGACCAATTATTCTTGTCAGAGAATGCCCTGGGGAATTGTGACGTCACCACTGTGAAAGTGCTACTTTGAGGAAGACATCTGCATCTGCAGAGTTGAAGGCCATGGAATTTGGCACATGTCAGCTTGTTCTGCTATGTCTCCGAGTGGGATTGGTGTGATCCCACTTCCTAAGTGATATACCACAGTTGCAGATTATGTAAAAGACTGTCCAGAACCATCTCCTAAATAGCTGCTTCAATAGCAGTCCCGCTGACTTCACTGAAGTTAGGCTGATCCTGTCTGGGGTCAATGTTCTTCACTTGCCAAGTGTATGGGGAATCTGGTGTAGAGATGCTTTCAGCCATACAAACCAATTCCTAAATTGCATGTGGGACTGTAATATGTTCACACCAGCAAATTTAATGTTCACACCAGCACAGACAGCTCTAAGACTGCCCGGAGAAAAAAAATGCATTAAATGTGCATGAATCACTGTCAGATTCTGCATCAAGAGCAACTCATTAATTTCTTCAAGAGGTATTTTTCCCTAGTAAATTAGGTAATTGCCATATTGTACTCATGGAATTCATTCATGTCCATGAAGCAGAGGAGGAGGGAGTTAATCTATTTTGAGTGTCATGAACCTAAATAGGCTGGTGTATATGTGTCCAGGAGACAGCAAAGAATAATACCCAGGTTGCCAATTTCCAGCCTGCTTTGCCATCATTGCTCAGTTCCAATTCATTGGTTAAAAGGCCTGGTAAAGAGTCATTAACAAACATTTTGACATTGCCTCCCAGACACGAAGTGTATTCCACGTGCTACCCTGAGTGGCTGGGACATTACTAGTGGCTGAATAATTCCAGGATTTCAACACAAAAGTGCCTTTGCCACAAAATACAGGTTCAGGATTCCTTATCAGGACTGTTTGGGACAGGAAGGTGACTGGATTTTGGATTTGTCTGGATTTCGGAATAATTGCATAAATATAATGAGAAATGCCTGATATAATCCGTACCTGAGCTGTGTGGACCTGGCCACTGTGACCCACGCCCTAGTGACATCTAGATTAGATTATTGCAATGCGCTCTACATGGGGCTGCCTTTGAAGACGGTCCGGAAATTACAACTAGTACAGAACGCGGCGGCTCGGGTGGTTGCTGGGGCACGTCGGTTTGACTCTGTCGAGCCGTTGCTTCGGCGACTACACTGGCTGCCGGTTCTGTTCCGGGCCCAATTCAAAGTGCTAGTTTTGACTTTTAAAGCCCTTTACGGCTCGGGTCCGGGGTATTTGAGGGACTGCCTCCTTCCATATAATCCAACCCGTACTCTTAGATCATCTGGGGGGGGGCCCTTCTGACTGTGCCGCCACTAGGAGAAGTGAGAGGGGTGGCGGCCAGGAAGAGGGCCTTCTCGGTGGTGGCCCCCCAACTCTGGAACACCCTTCCCCTAGAATTGAGAACTGCTCCCTCTTTGTTTACATTTCGGCGGGGGCTGAAGACCTTTTTATTCCAAAAAGCTTTTAACTGTTGACAGGCTGGCTGGCTGTTTATTATGATCCACAGGGTTTGTTTTTTAAATTTGTTTTTTAAATTGTTTTTAAATTGTTTGTGTTTTTAATCTTGATTGTTATTGTTGTTTAATACTGTTTTTAACTGTTTTTAATGTTAATTGTTATACTGTATTTTTAATATATATATTGTAATGCCGCCTTGGGTGCCTCCGGGCACAAAAGGCGGGGTAAAAATCTAATAATAAATAAATAAATAAAATAAATAATGAGAAGTCAAGCCTGATTGCTCCCTGGAAGGACAAATCCTGAAGCTGAAGCTCAAGTACTTTGGCCACCTCATGAGGAGAGAGGACTCTTTAGAAAAGACCCTCATGCTGGGAAAGATCGAAGGCAAAAGGAGGAGGGGGCGGCAGAGGATGAGATGGTTAGATAGTGTCACTGAAGCAGTGAACATGAAATTGGGTGAACTTCAGAAGCTAGTGGAGGACAGGGAGGCCTGGCGTGCTGTGGTCCATGGGGTCACGAAGAGTTGGGCACAACTTAGCGACTGAACAACAACAACAATGAGAAATGCTTCCTCTTGCGCTTTTCACTGTTACCCATTTGGGTGTCTGCTGGCGTCTTCAACATTTTTCAACAAAGGCACACAGAGCAGAGAATAGAACTTACAGCCAGTATGTGGGAATGAGCACAAAGCCTTCTATTGTTCACACTACAAAAAGTTTTTTTTTTATGACAAAAATGTCTGAATTTTGGAATAGTCTGGATTTTGGATGTCCTGATAAGATATCATCTACCCATACCCACTTTTCAGCTGACCACACCTGAAAGGTGACCACACAGCAGTAAGTGACACTCAAGGACAGTCCAGAATTCCATGCATTAATGTGTCTAATTCCTCTGGGTGATATAGCAAAGCAAGCTGATGTGAGCCAAATTCCAGCGCCTTCAACTGCAAACTCAAATGGACTTCACTCACTCTGACTCTTCACTTTCAGAAGGAGAGAATGTCTGACACTCTGGTCAGATCTTCAGAGAGTTTTGGTACAGAAAAGAAAGGGGAAACCTTTGGAGCCACAACCATCTGGAAGAAAATGGCAAGTGACAGATTTTGGTCAGGATTGTCCAGTGTCTATCAGATAGGTGTGTTGTTTTAAATGCAAAAACTATTGCAATATTGAAAAGGAAAAGAACATTTCAGAAACAGTAATTAATGTCTTCTTCCTCCACCACCACCACCACCACCACCACCACCACTTGTTTTGCCTATTTTTTCCAATATTTTTAGACACTTTCACTCCCCAGAAGCTCCTTGCAGGTTCAGCAAAAAGCTGAAAAAGCTGCTGCAGAATCCTGGGGTTTAATTCAACAAAATATTGAGGAGCATTGTGAGCTGAGAGTTTGAGTCGCATCCCAGCTTCATCTGCTGGGCATTACTAGTTTCTGCATGCATTTGGGGAACCTTTTCTGTGCTTTCCAGCCAAGCTCAGGCATTTGTCATCAGCCTGCTTGTACTTTTAGTAACCCCCTTTCTTTTCCCATAGTGTTTAATCCCCTTTTCCCTTAGACTTTAATAAACTAGTTACATGTTGACCTTTAGTTTGCCAAGTCCATGTTCACAGGTGATTTAGGGCCCAATCCTATCCAACTTTCCAGCACTGATGCAGCTGCAATGTAGGAACAAAGTAAGGGAACAAGTGTTCCCTTACCTTGAGGAGGCCTACATGACTTCACCACCACCATAGAATGCAGCACACACCCCATTGGGATGGCTACATCTGGGCTGGAAAATTGGATAGGATTTGGCCCTCAGTCTATTTACCTTGCAGGTGCTACTATGGGTTTGATTTTTAGGAAGAACACCTAGGGTTCATGCTCTCCTTGGAGGGGCTTTCTTCCCAGATGCCCAGCCTTGTCTCTCTAGCTTGGCATGGTGGCATTGGATACAAACTATTCAAGTTTTTTTCCTCCTCTGTTCAGCTGGTAGTCTAGTAAAAGGAAAGCAGGAAGCCTACAGGATTGTGATGTGCTAGCAACTAGGTACAACTCTCCCTTGTCAGTTTGACCTCTCTCTGGAATCCCGCTCCCTGACAGAAAATAGATCTTCCATTTTGCATTTTGGACAACACTTTAAAATGCTACCATCTTCATAATAGGGCCTAGAATATTCTTTTGTTCTAGTTTGCAAGCATTAGGGTTCAAATGCTTAGCACCTGCTTGTGGTTAGCTTCTTTCCAAGAGAGATACATAAACGAGAGGAGAACTTACTAAAAGTCTTCCACTCACAAGCAGTTATAGTGACATCTAGCCAGTCCACTTCTTGCACAGCGGAAGCCAAGAAGCACTGAAAAGATCACTTGTGAAGCAACATGGCAGTCTGGGTTGTGAGAAGAAATGCTCAAAGAGCCTGTGCTTCATATCATTTCTTCTGAAAGTAAAAGGAACTGTGGTGAGAAACGAAATACCTGGAAAAACTAGTATAGAGGTAAACTGAAAGGGGACTGGGGAAGAGGAATCAGAGATTAAGGGAAAGGGCAAAGACCACAAAGGCTCAAAAGGGGTGGTGTTGGCCAAAGACTGCTCCTACCCTTTTCAGCGTTCTGGGATAAGCAAATGTTCCACAATGGCAGAAAGTCTCCATCCCAAATCTTGAATTCGCCAGGTGGAAAAAGGCAAGATCAGAAAGACATAAAGGAGTCCAAAGGGATGAAAAGAATCTGTTGGATAAGCCAGAAGACCTGCTACTTTGTGGAAAAGGGAAAAGAGTTCCCATCTCTAAAGATTCAAAAAATGGACCCAGCCCTGCCTACTGAAAGCCTTATGAAAACAAACCATATTTTTCAATGGGCTATAAGCTATCTTGAGTTCCCAGGACCTTGTGGAAGAAATCTTGCTGCAGCTTGTGGAAGAAATCGCACTGTGCAGCTGGAATTCGCTTTCTGGCAGCAAAGGGTGAATTCCAGAGGAGTGAAAGCCGGGCTGCTGTCACGCACTTTATTGGCATACAGAAATAAACCTATCTATCTATCTATCTATCTATCTATCTATCTATCTATCTAAAAGAATAAAGAGGAGGAGACTCCATGGGGAAAAATGCCAACTACATTTCAACTACTACAATGGCTACTACCCATTTCAGCTTCCTGCATTGAGGGAGTTCTCTGCCACCCTTCAAAGGGCTGTGCTTCTATCTCAGGCGTATTTCTATATATTTCCCATGGGCCATTATCTCGTTGTATCAGTAAATTTCTGAATGAACTTCTAAGGGAATATGTTGAGGTATTTTTATCCAACACACCCCTTGGCAAAAAGGGGCACTTGGGACTAAATAGGTCGTGATTATCAGCTACATCTTGAATGAGAACAGCTTTGTTGCTGTGCCCTGGGCACAGAATGTAAGACGTATGGTGCATCTCCTATTTTTGGCTTGACTCTTACATGCCCTTGAACCATTCAGGTTAGGGATGGATCCTACTTCCTCAGTCAGAGTTTAGTTCAAGCAAAAACAGCATCACCATACTAATCTCACAGGTTGGCCATGAATGTAAGCATGAGTGGAATTGTACTAATTTAGTCTAGTTTCTAGTCCTCAGGAATTACCGTAGTGTTTCTCTGGCATGCTACTAGACTTGAATTTGCTCCTGTAAAGTGCTTTGTCACTTGAAGGTAATAGAGGAATGCAAAGTGGATGGTGATGGTCATACCTGTCCAGCCCAATATTAGTGAGGGTATGAAAAATATATATATTGGTGCTGGAAATCATTTGGTCAATTACTATAGTGTGCAAATGCTTGAATAATAATTAAAAACACCTCAACAGCATGCAAACCACTACATCAGTTTATCTGTGTTGTTGTGTAGATTTAAATAGGCTCATGTCTATTCTGGAAGGAACTCATTGTAGTCTAGGAACGTGCATATTTCCTTGCCAAGCTGCTGCCTGGAATTAAAATAGTTCCTCGCACAAATCCCCACATAAAACAGCCCTGTGAATAGCTGACCTTGTCAAGCTATATATATTTCTCCACGTAATCAGGCTGTAGTAAAGTGCTTGTGGCTGTAACCAGCAGGCCACGTGATCCTAATTGTATCAAGTAACAATTATCAGATTTTAAAAACGTGTCAGAGTCCCAACTAGAATATAATTGGATCATGCAACTAGTGCAATTAAAATACCACAAGTGAGAAAGCCCTACCCAATCGACACCATCAGATTTGGATTTGAAATAGGCTGCAGGCAGCACCATGGAAGAGCCGACAGGACCTGCTGAAGAGTCCTTGCAGATCTTTGAACAAGAGGGGTCCAAGCTCTGGACGAAGCCTCATGCGCCTGTGGACAAGCACTACGAAGCTCTGGTCACAGGAGACCTGGAGAAGCTCAAAGCCTTCACGGACCAGTACTATGAGGATGTCAATGTGGTGTTTGAGATCAGTCAAAATGAGCTGGAATGGCAAGTGAAAAGCCCTGCTGCTTTTGGACTGTCAGGTACTCCAGATTTCCACAACCCCTTTCCAGATGTAAAGAGGCATTTACTAGTCCCAATTAAAAGAAGTGGGACTCTTTTCAAAGAAGTGCTCCGTTTTGCAAACTCTTTGCACAAACATGAGCCTAAGCTGCCCTGTGCTCTGCATGCAGGCAATCGTGGACCTCCCATTAAGTCTGCAGGGGGGCAAAGGCCCCAGGCATGGTGCTTTGGGGGCGGGTGGAGGGTGGAGACAGGGCACATTGCCTTGCCACGAGGAGCGGTTGCAGCTCTCCGGCCCACCCCTGCCATCGTACGGCTCAGACATGGAGCCTGGCATGGTGTGGGGGGGGGAGCGAAGTGGCACACAGGGTGGGAAGCTGTGGAGGGGTGGACCGCCTTGTCCTCTGTCTCTGGGTGGCCCATTGGCTGGGTCCGCAGCGGCATGCAGGAGTTGAGTCCCTGCCCCGAACCCCTCCTCCCCATCAGCAGCTCATCCGCCTGCGTCAGGGTGCAACATGATCGGGGCTTTCGCTGGCCAAGTGCATGCTGCCTGAGCAGGTGACATTTTCCACGATGGAGACGCTTGTCACCACGTGTGTGCTTGACAGGCCAAAAGTCAAAATGAGAATTGTGAAATGCTGCTCCATCTAACTGTCGTGTGCATTTACCCAAATATGTTCATTGTTGCTAGTGCATGAAATTGAGTGTAGGATTATTGGATTGGGGCTTACTGGACGGAGGCATCAGCCTTAGGGAAGGGGTCTGAAGAACCCGGAGTTCTCCCTCGTCCTCCTCCCTGGGCTTTGTTTCGGCTGCCCAGCCAAGTTCAGTGGGCATTTCCGCAATCTGACCTCTTGAAATCCTTCCTCCAGATTGGGAATCACATCCAGCTTCTTCCTCAGATCTTTTGTCACTAGAGATCATCGCTGGCAGTGGAGTCAGTGCTCCTTTCATATCATCTCCTGCAATCTCCTGCCAGGCTGCCCCTCTGTGAGCAGTGGGGTGATGACCCCTCTGCACCTCCTCCCCTGGTCTCCTGCTTCATTTTTAGTGCTTATTTTTCCACACTTCAATACTGCTCTATTTCCAAGGAGCTCAGGGTGGTGTACATAGTTCCTCCCCTGCTTTTATCCTCACAACAACCCTGCGAGGTAGGCGAGGCTGAGAGAGAGTGACTTGGCCCGAGGCCACCCAGGAGGCTTCATGGCCGAGCAGGGATTTGAACCTGCATCAAATCTAAGTATCAGTCCAACTCCCAAACCACTACAACATCCTGGCTCATCCTGCTTTGCCCCAAATCCTTACTCTGACACCTGAGTCACATAGTGAGAGAGGGAGATGTATGGCCTGTATCATGAAATCACTACATTTTATGTGTGCTCTATTCCTTACTCAGTGGGGTTTTGCATGCTTCCCTGTGTAGTTCTGTGTTTCCTAATGGTGGGCATGTTTGCCCCATGCCTCTTGCTAGCCAAGATTATTTCAAAGTCCACTGTTGCTGAGCTCCATTTGCATGGCATTTCCTGCTAGCTTTTCTCCAGGTAGGGAAAGGTAGAGATAAAGAGGAGACTTGGCAAGAGACCAGGCAGCTGGCACTCCTCCAATCAAAGGGGCAGCAGGAAAAGAACAGTCCTGGATGGAAGCTCGTTCTCTTCTTCCTCCAGCTCCAGACAGGGATGCCCATCAATTCCACTCATTGTGACTGCAAGTGGGACAGGTTTGGGGTTCATCATCCAGGTATAATATGTATGTAACATCAGGTTTTGTTTATTTGAGAATTGCCTGGACTCTGAACCCTTATCCCGTCTTATGTGACAGTGAAGGGCAAGTGCCTCTCCCAAGACAGTACTTATTGTCTACAGTTTTTACGAAACTGATTAATTAAAGGCTCAGATATGCTCATTAATATTGTTTTTACTTTGCAAAATGGTTCAGGACCTCAGGATCAGCATTCCTGTCCGATCCTTATGTGATCAACAAATGGAAATTTCAATAGGGTATGAACTGAAATCCTGACATTTAGTACTTTGTTAAAAATGACTCCTAGAAAAGGCAGCCAAGGTTTGCTCTAGAAGTAATGAAGACATCTTAAAAAAACAGCAAGATTACAAAAATAAAGATGGAATAAATGCATTTTAGCAAACTTTTTAAATGGGTTTTTATATAATTATCACTGTTCATATTAGCAATCATGTAAAGGGCTAGCCACACCTCTCCAAAATCTTCATCAGAATCCAAATAATTCCCTCACTGGTTTTGGAGGGGATTATTACAAAAGGGTTCTGGAAGAGTGTTTTTCGTTATGTCTGATCATTAATTATAGCTTAATGCCTAGATTATCCATGTACATTATATAGGAAGCATAGTCTTCATTCTAAAAGAACTTCATTTGTCCTTAGTGGAGTCCTCAAGTAGTCATAGCTGATCAGCTACAGTATATGGCATTATGACACAATCACATCCAGTATGTGATCCCTGATTGGCTTGGATGATTGAGAGTGCAATCCTAAACTGCAGTTAGTCCGGCATAAGCTAAGCCAGAAAAGTTTGGCCAGCACAAGGGCCACCATAAAGCATGTTTGAACCACTCTCGGAGTCAGGGAGGATGCTGCACCTCTGTGCTTTGGCTTCTCTGACTCCCAGAGTGGTCCAAATGTACTTTACAGTGTCCCTTGTGCTGGCCAAACTTTACTGGCTTAGCTTATGCCGGCCTAACTCAGTTTAGGATTGTGCCCTGAGGAGCCCAAACTCATTTGCTGCTGGAAACGGACTGATGTGCCACCCCATTCACCACATTCTGCTGCCCCTTCCACCTGTTGGTGTGCAGTGCCCAGACCTTAGTGTCTGTGCTTCAACCCCCATGCCAGTCACAGAATTCCCCCCCTGCTTCAAGCAGAATGCAAATGTGCACAAAGTCATTTTTATACATTTGCATAAATCTCCCCTCCCCTCTTTTTTGTTTTTTGCTTTATAGGCAAGTCCTTACTTAAATTCATTTTGCTCAAACTCATTTCATTATAAAGTTGATGAGAAAAAAAAAATTGATTCCTGGCCGGGGCCACTGCCTGAGCAGAGTTTGCACGTTCTCCCTATGTCCGCTTGGGTTTTCTGTAGCCCAGAAAGCTCACATTTGTTTCAGTGTTTAATATTAGAAGTGTTCTGGGACTTTAGTTAGATGTTTATGTTTTTGTGACCAGAAATGCACTCCATTTTTTTTTCTACAATCATCTCTCTAAGAAGAGCGGCATTATCATGCAACATCAGTTCAAAAATAGTTTGGTGGGGAACTGGCCACCAGCAAAGCCTGCCATCTTTTTCGAGAATGCCACAGAGAATGATGCTATGGGATGATGTACTTGTTGTTCCAAGAGATTCTGGAAGGTCAAAATGTCAGGCACCAGCAATTGCAGACCTGGTCCATTCTGTACCCAGGGCCAGGACCACAGACTGCTTCCCCCCACCCCCAGCGACTGCGGCCGCCATCACTGCTACCTATTATGGAGCCTCGTGTGACACACTCCTGGCTTCTGGAAGTGTTCTGATGCTTCCAGAGGGCCATTAAGCAATACTTCTGGAAAACCGGAAGTATTGCTTAATGGCCCTCTAGAGGTGTTAGAACACTTGTGGAGGCCAGCGGTGTGTCGCGTATAGCCTGCCCAGAGCGCACTGCAGTACAGGCAGTGGCATAGTGGTGAGAGGCAGCCCCCCAGACTCTAGTGGCGCAGTGCCAGGGGCATTTCCCCCCAAGAAAATGGTAGGACTGCCATTGGGCCACCAGCTGAGGGCCACCAGAATTAGCATTGCTACTACCCCTGTAAACAGGCAGCACCAACATGATGTCAGGCACAAGGCCAGTTTCCATCCTCTCCCCCTTTCTCCCCCAGTTTCTCTCACAAATTGCATGCTGAAAGTTTTCATCTGAGAATTTGGGGCTCTTTCGGTTTGGTCTCTTCAAGTCCCTTCTAGGGCAAGTTTTCTATAGATGACCAGAATGCAAGACATCGGTGGCCCAACTCGTTACCCATCTGCATTAGATGCTGGAGGGCAATTAGCG
This sequence comes from Lerista edwardsae, assembly GCA_029204185.1. Taxonomy (NCBI): domain Eukaryota; kingdom Metazoa; phylum Chordata; class Lepidosauria; order Squamata; family Scincidae; genus Lerista; species Lerista edwardsae. The sequence goes on along the minus strand of JAJKFI010000015.1, from coordinate 20,836,296 downwards.
CAGGGTCTTTTCAAAGTTTCTCAGCATGGGCTCCAGGGAGATGTTAAGTTTACCGCTTGTTACAGGCATAATATCGATTTGTCCTTCATTACAAGAAGGCATCCCTACTGTGTGAAATCCAGACCACTGATGTGTATTCACTGGGGACTTTTTCCTTGTTGATTGCTCCAATATCCTCCATGGCTCACACTGGCTAACAATTTACAAGAAGACTTTTCAAACCCCAAGAAGTTTTCAGAGGGCCAAAGTGTAGAGTGCCACCATCAGATTCAGCAAGGGCACTTAGCAGTATACAAACAACTAAAGAAGGCATTAAAATTAATCCAAAATGCTTGAGGCATCTTTTCAGTAGCAAAAGTGGCAACACCTGTCATTTCTCTGGACTGACACCTCCCCCCCCCCCGGTTCCACACATTGTGTTCCACACAATGACAGGTGTTAGACCAGTGAACCCAGAGATTCCTGGTGTCTTGGCTTCACCTTACAGCTTTCCGTTCTTTGCATTCCAGATGCCCAAGGTAGTCATGTTTTCCATGCTGCTTTATAAAACGAAGTTCCTCAAAAACCAAAAAACTTTTTCTAGGCATTGCTTTACTATGACTTGACAGCTCCAATTTTATCATTCGTGGTCACAAAGGGGTACCTCCAAACACACATTCACCGCACAGACGAGAAGCAGAACTCCATGGTAGGCTTGCACAAGCCTCATTTTTTCAGACACTGCAATTTCTTGCCGGAGAATGTTCTGAAGACATGTGACCCATGCTAAGAAGGACCCATGCTAAGAAGGACCCATGCTAAGAAGGTCTGGCCATATGTACTGCCTGGATGGGAGACCCCCTGGAAGCCCTACAGACACTTCTTGAAAGGTTACATATGCAAAAAGACAATATCAGAGAAGCAACTTCTATTGTGTCAATTAAAAAAAAATGCCAGGCCTTCCATACACCCTTCCATGCCTGCTAACTCCACATTAGCCTGCTGAGGGTTGGTACTACAGCATCAGAGTCATGACTGACCAGAGACAAGAGAGAGTAAGGCAATCCGTTGGAGGATCATCGCACTATCCATTAGAGAGAGCACCAGATTGGCAAGCTGATGGCATCCGTGAGGAGGAGGGAGTGATGCAAGGAGGAATGGAGCAGTTCATCAGAAATGGTTGCCAAAAATACCCCAAGGCACCTCTTGCATGTCAGAACTCCCTCATCAGAGACTGAGCTACAGCAGGGCTGGCCACTCTGTAGGTTGCATGCCTGTGTAAGTATGATTGCCAGGCCATAAGCATGCAGTAGTAAAATAACAGAAGGACCAATCTGCAAGTAATCAATTGTCTGCTTTTATGCTTTTTGATAACCAAAAATAAATCTTTCGTATGGACAGTATTTGTGAATCTCAAGACACAAGGTGTCTCAAGCAATGGCTCAGACCCCTTTCTGTAAGACCCCTGGGCTGGGCCAGACTTGATCACCTTAAGGCCAGCCATGGCAGACTCTCTGGGGCAAAAAGGAGATACTGAAATACATCCTTATCCTACCAGGTTGTTGTAAGTTAATTCTGTCAAGTTAATACATGTAACACACGTTGCATATACAAAAGCAATGTGCAAATTGTTGTTATTTAATAACGATGATGATGATGATGATGATGATGATGATGATGATGATGATGATTTGCATAATGAATTTCAGTAATGAAGTCCACAACAAAGAGCTCCATCTCTGTTATTCCAAAACTCACCCTTGCTGAGGACACCCTTGCTCTTACTTACCCTGTTTCTTTTCTCCCCCTTCCCAGGCCTGTGGTCTCTAGAGTACAAGAGGGTTTTGACCAATCCACTCTGCATCTCAGCCAGCCGTGGGCACACTGCCTGTCTCCGTCACCTGCTGTTTTGGCGGGCAAACCCCAACGCTGCTCCAGGAGAACGCAGCGCCCTTCACGAAGCCTGTGAGGGGGGGCCACACCGAGTGCGCACAGCTGCTCCTGGAGCACAAGGCCAATCCCAACCTCCTGAGCCAGGATGGCCAAGCACCTCTGCACCTGTGCACCAGCCGGGACACCTTCGGGTAAGGAGCAGTGTGACTTGGTGAGCGCCTTGTCCTACCATCGCTTCATAAGAATATGTCGACTTCTGCACAAGCTGTTGATTTGACTTGCATTTGAATCTTCTTTAGGCGGAGCAGTGTGCTGTAACTCTGCAAGTTCAAAAACACTGTGGGGAAGGAAAAGCAGGGCTGTGATAATGCTGCTGCTGCTGCTGCTACTGATGAGGATGATGGGGATGAAGAATGTTATACAGTGCTTTTTATTAACATCCTGGCTGTGTGCTTGTAAACCTGCATTGCATGCACACGTGGGGGAAAGGAATCCATGTGCAGAGATACTGCATAGTGGCCAATGGCCTTGCCCTATGGTTGGGTGGGGAACGACAAGGGAGTGAGGGTGAAAGGTGCAACCAAACATGTATTAGAAGAATAGTTAGCAATAATAGGGAACGGAGAATAAAAATGGAATAATGCCTTACTAAGGGCCCAATCCTATTGGCCATAAAGCTGGCAGTACGCGCATAATGTCAGCTATGGGCGTTGTAAGCATGCTGTAAACCACGTTTACTGCACTGCCTGTGCTGGGGCAGTGCTAGTTAGCACTTCACCTCAGCGTGGCCAGAATGGACGGATGTCCAGCACTGGCGTTACTAGCAGCACCCGCCAGTGGTAAAGCCTGGCGGGATGTGGGAGGAGGTGGGAAGGGAGCAGAACTGGGTGGAGGAGTTTGGGGATTGGGTCCAACCAGGTGATCCTGAACCCCTGCATCGGGCTGCACAGTCCAACATGGGACAGCATGAGTCCCTGCTGGCCAAACAGAGAGTCCTGCCCACTCCATGGCTCCCAAAAGCTCCATTGTGGTACTGATGCTCCTATGGGAACCGGGCAGCTTAGGATTGGTCTGGAAAGCCCAGACCGCATGGGCAGCTATTCCATGGGAACGCACATCTGTGAATCATATCCATGCGATTCAACTCGTATGGGAATTGCAACCATGTGTTCCCTGCAATCCAGGTTTCTTCAAGGGAAAAACTGGGTTAGTCCATCCTCTCTGCTGCGTCAGCAGAGTTCCTTACTCTCTTTGAACATCAAAATATAATAATTACGTGGCTCAACTAGAGTTCAGAGTTACATGTTAACAAGCACAGTACAGACTCATTAGGATATTGTCCTAGAAACAAAACTCATTATGACAGCTAGAATCGTTTCCAGCAGAAAAAAACAGTAAAGAAGAAATGGGGAGCACATTTCTTCATGTTCTCCTCCAAAACACACATTGAGATGTTAAGCTCTTCCTTAAAATATAGTCACCTGCCATTGTTGCATCATGTATCTCAGAGGATGTAGAAAGAAATCCAACATGTTTTGACTTCTAAAAGGAAAAAAGCCTTCTTCATTCCGAGGGAGCCAGGTTTTGAGCCTCCATGTCCAACTGGGATCACATCTTTGTTGATTTACATCATATTTTACACAAGTGGGAGGGGGGGCAGCATTTAAGCTGCTATCCTATAACCGACCCATCTCCCAGATGCAATGTTGAAAGAGCTGAGCCAACTCTCAGCCCTTGAATATTGTGGCTTTATAATGGAAATGCCGTCAGACCCTTAACTACAGCAGCGCTACTGGATGCCTCTGCAATAACTAAGCCATCTCTACCTTGAAGGATCAAAAATTAACTGACGTTTCAGATGCGTTTTGAGGCTTCGACCACTGCTTTTCAATAGCAAAGACTTGTGCTAGTTAGATAGTGAGAAGATCAAGCTTCGGGTAACAAACATTTTCTCTTTGATTAGGGGAGACTACTCTCCCCCTGGTTTTTTTTTAAAGTAATAGATTTGAGGTCACCCTTAATTTTTACTGACAATAAAGAGCAGGTCATTGACCTACATAGAGAGCTATTTTATTTGGCTCCATCTTTCGAACAATGGCCGGAACACCTATGTGTCAGGTTCTTCTATGTTCCCATATAGCCTGCGATTCACCATGGGGCAGGACGTAAAACCTTTGAGCCTCTCAGTGACTACGATAAAAAAAATTATCTGGGCTTCCTTCCAACCATTTCAACTTTCAGAATCCATGAGAATTCAACCAAAAAAGTGGATATAAATGCTTTAATCTAGATGCTTTTTGAAGACATTTTTTTAAAAAAAAAGTTCCAGCAAAGTTCATTTCTATCTTCTTCACTTTAGGAGTCACGCATGCCAACTTCACCCTATTTAGTGGAGTTCCTCTCCTTGACCTTCTTTTTATAGTAGTGGTAATTAACATGGTGGGGTAAGAGGAGTCGACAAATTCACTATACTCTCTTTGCTAAAGCTGGGATGATTAAAAAAGGAGATTCACATAGGCTTTTGAAGAAACTAGAATGGAGGGGGAGAAAAGGTCATTGTTTCTACACTTTGGCCATGCCATAGGGCAAGAAAAAACCCCAAAAACAGGTCAGTCAGGGTTCATTCAGGAATCAGTAAAAAAAAGAGCACTCTTCAACATAACACTGGGGAAGCTGATGCAGACTAGACTAGAAGTATAAAAGTCAGAAGGGAAATTAATAGCCCATTGATTTCATAAAGGTAATGGTGAATGCAAGCATTTTGATGTGAGTATGGTTATTCCCAGTAAATCTGAACTGGCATTTCAATTGCAGAGGGCTGGGCTGTCCTGTCTTGACGAGTACCTTTCAAAGAAGAAACTCTAGACTATAATTGAGCTGTCGGAGTGGTTTTGAAGATGCTCCACAATTGCCACTGTTCTCACTCACACACATCCCTAGAAACCATTGTAAAGAAATGTGTGCTCCTCTTTATCTACATCTATAGAGTCCTTCAAATGTGAACAAATGTGAAAGTGATTTTCCATGAAATGGAACATGTTGACTCATCTCAGGAGGTGCTTCTTTGAATTTCTCCTTCCTTCATGACAGTGCTTGTAATGCTCAGGTTAAGAATCACAGCCTCAACTACCTTTAAGACATAGTACAAGCAACGTCATAGTCATTGTTCAGTTGCTGTCCTTCCTTTTTATTTTTATTTTTGAAGAAGCTGCAATTCAACACGCTGCTTTTTGTGCCTATGGCGGCACGCCAAAGTACAATCAATCAATCAATCACTAGTATTTATATACCGCTTTTCAACACAAAGTTCACAAAGCGGTTTACAAGTAAATAATAACATTAAATTTAAATGGTTCCCTGTCCCTAAAGGGCTCACAATCTAAAAAGAATGGAGAACACCACCAGCAACAGCCATGAGAAAGACACTGCTGGGGTGAGGAGGGACAATTGCTCTCCCCCTGCTAAATTTAAGAGGACACCACTTGAAAAAGTGCCTCTTGCGCAGTTAGCACAAGATCCAGAAAGGAAGACCCATTGAACTCAGCAGGATTTACCCAGAAAACATGCACATTTATTTTAAAGCTGATCTTTAGGAAAACAAAACCCTAACTCTGAGGATGGGGTGGAGTGACAGTTAGATAAGTAGTACTTATGTCACAGTGGCATATTGTATGTTGAGCTACTTGTATTTATGGTATGCTATAGACATGATGAGGCTTGCAAAAAAAGGCATTGTCCCCAGCTTCAGATACTCCTTGAGGGTGATGAAGCATTCAAATGTCAATGTCCGGCCCAGAAAAATCACACTTCTGCCACATACTCTTGAACTGGGTAGGGCAAGGGCTCGTGAGGGGGCAGGGACAGTGGCAGCCTATGCTGCCGTATCCCAAACCCCCTCCAGAGCTGGGCCTCAGTCTCTGAGCTGGGCCTCAGAACACAGGTTCTCCTCAGTTCTGCACCCGCTCATTGCCACTGGCTGCGTCTCCCTTCCCCTGAGGAGACCTCCAGCGGCAACCCAGCAGGGCCAGGATCCAACAGTTGCATGCAGTCCACGCTTCCTTCAAACCATTTCACCCTGTCCCCTGCCCCATTATGCCTCCTGCCACCTGCCCAGAGTCTCTGTGCCAACCGTGCAAGGCCAACTTCACCTTTGGGCCTCTGGGCCTGGGCCTGGGCTGCAGCAGTCCTTAAGCTGGCCCATCCCTTTAGAAAACGACACGAACGTGCTTTATGGCTCATTTGGGATATTCAAAGTTGGGCACAAGGGACTTGTGCTGGCTTTAGCGCAAGTTTGGATTACGCTGTAAATGGGAGGGATTTTTCTTGGGGGGGAAGTGAAGGATAGGTCTGTGACTGATGTAGCAAAGTATGATGTTGCTCACCATGGCCATGTTAGGTTACCAGAGTTTTATTTTGTTATCACCGTACTGTCAAACTGTACAATTGAATTAGAAGTAGATGAGCAGACACTTTTGCTAATAATAATGGCTTTCATACTTTGCATTATTGCAACTATATTCAGTTCCTTGTCTTGCCATTTCCTTAAAACCACTTTAGTTCAAATGATGCCTCTGTCTCTTGTGTTGCCACCCAGTGACAAGTAGTGCACCTATGTGATAGTTAATGCCTGTGATGTCACATGATTCTCTGCTTACCGTTTAATTAAACTTGGTCGTGAAAATGGGTCTTCTGAATTATCTATCTAAGCTGACCGAACGATGATGACGACGATGAAGATAATGAAGAAGAAGAAGAAGAAGAAGAAGAAGAAGAAGAAGAAGAAGAAGAAGAAGAAGAAGAAGAAGAAGAAGAAGAAGAAG